>JBAMMX010000020.1:11951512-12551512 GCA_037126225.1 Dillenia turbinata
ATAACATTAAAAACAGCAAACTTCCTACGCCTTTTTCACATGTCCCACCGCCTATCTCTTCTATGTGTATATATAAATATCACAACCATAGAGGAGAGATCTTCTAAGTCAATACGTATCAAATGGCAACAACACCATTATTGCCAAATCAACAACAAACGCAAGAAGCTGTTACTAATATACCAGAAGCTGTATCAAGTAGTGCTTGGAAGAATTCTGGATCCATTGGGCCACTATTTGCAGTGATTTCTGTTGTAGCAATTCTTGCAGTTCTTTCGTGTTTCGTGGGCCAGGCCGAGGCAAACCCTATTGGGAACATCAAGTACAGAGAGTGTCTTTTGTGGGTGAAGTTGAAGTTGAGATCTAATTGCATAGTTGTGATCCTGAGGTTGGAGGAGAAGCAAAGACTGTTGCAAGTGGAGGGAAAATGATGACAAAGATCAACCAATACTACATATCAGGCCTGTGTCAAGGCCTTTACCAATCTTGCCAAGCCCTATATTGTATCAGACCTTAACAAATATTTTAACCCTAGTTCTAAAAATTGATTGAGGAAGAGTTGTGTTGGGATAGGTTTCTGAGTTGGCAAAAGGACATAAGTGAATGGAGTTTTTGGGTAAGGGAAAAATGGTGTAGTTAGAGTTTGAACCCTACCCTAGTAAGAGAACAAGTTTTATCAAATAAATTTGCAAGAATCATGGTATTATTAGAGTTCAATGTGGATTTTGTTCCCAGGGAATTGGTCAATTTTAGGCAAAAGTTTGATTTACTAAGGAGAGGAAAAACTTTAAATAAAAAAATAGGTATTGAGAGAGTCAGTCCCTTAATTGAACTCCATAACCGATCAATTGGATTACTCAGATAATTTTGCTAATTTCTTTTTGCAACTTGGAAACCTATACCTATAGTTCACATATAGAGATGAATTAGAGGGTTCAACAACCAACGATCTCAAGTGTGTTCAATAACGTCAATTAATCCCAAATATTTTAGTACTAGAATAAGTTTAATCAAAAAAGTATGTTATAAAAACAATATTATTAAACAAGGCAAATCAATTATGGACCAAATAAACCAAAAAACTTCTATTAGCATGTGTTGCCAATTTCTCATTCGATTTATTTGAATGTTTTTAACCAATTCAAACCAAAGTACTATCATTTATAAGATATAATTCATTCGATTGACGAGTTAAAAGTATAAACAATTTTCATTTTAGATTACCTTCAAATAATTTCTGATAAAAATCATTTATTTGATCAGATCAATAACATACGATGTCTAACTATTTTAATCAAAAATAGTTTAGAATGGTATTCGTATGACTATTCTAATATTAATTGAGAGTTGACCTAGTAAGATGTATCGTTAAATTCTTTAATAAAGATCTTAAATTCAATTCACGATTTAGACATAAAACAGAGTACGTTGGAAGGATAATTCTTTAAATGGATCACAAGAAGTACAGAACCAGATTAATCAGAATATGATTTTAAATATTGATTGGTCTAACATAATATATATATATATATATATATATATATATATGACTATTCTAACTTGTCAAATTCTTTTAATCAGTAATAATTAAAATCATTGATTTAAAATAGAAACCACTTGCATTGATATTTATATTTTTAATTCTAACTTTATAATATAAAAGAAATCCAAGTATTACTAAATTTTGTCCATACACGACACATGCAAGGAAGCTTTCTATCTTAACAAATTAAATTCACCGACGCGGGTTCTGTTCCGAAAGAACAACTCATCCCCTTATCCAACATCCTTGCCTGCCCCCAAAGCCCCGCTCTTCAAACAAATCCAATCCTCCCTCTCAAGCATTCCCCCATTCTCTCTCTTTCTTCCCAAATCCAAAACCCTAATTTTCCCAAAATCATGACGTTGCAAGATGAACAATTGCAACAATTGAGATCCATATTCGCACGATTCGACATGAACTCCGACGGGAGCCTAACGTACCTCGAACTGGCCGCTCTTCTCCGCTCTCTCGGCCTCAGGCCCTCCGGCGATCAGATCTACGAACTCCTCTCCAACATTGACTCCAACGGCAATGGAGCCGTCGAGTTCGACGAATTGGTCAATGCCATCTTGCCCGACATCAACGAAGAGGTTTTGATCAATCAGAGGCAGTTACTCGAGGTTTTCCGATCGTTCGATCGCGACGGAAACGGTTACATCTCGGCAGCCGAGCTGGCGGGTTCGATGGCGAAGATGGGACAGCCTTTGACGTATAAGGAATTAATGGAGATGATTCAGGAAGCTGATACCGACGGTGATGGTGTCATTAGCTTTAACGAGTTTTCTTCCATTATGGCGAAATCCGCCGCCGATTTTCTTGGTCTCGCCGTCTCGTAGATTCTCGGCCGCGATCCCCGCCGGCGCTGATTTTACGATTCCGTTGACCTATTTTGGGCAAATGCTTATTGTTAGGTTTTTTTTATTTCTAAAATATGAAATGAAAAAAAAAAAAAAAACAATTGTACAGGAAAATATGGACTTTTATTTGGATTGTACGAGAAGAAATTTAAATATTAAAAAGAAAGGGATGAAAAAGGAAATTTGATGAGGTGAGGGCTTTGTAGCATGAAATGAAGGGATTGCCCCATCTCTGCCGTCCACAAAATTACTCCCAACTTGTTTCGATCAAATTCAATGGTGTTGAGCGCCCTCTTTTCTTTTTTTTTTTTTTTTCGGATTCTAAATTTAGTCGATAACTAATTTAAGTTGAACTGCTATCGGGTCTTTATTCAAAGAGAGCTCTTCTAATATCGTTGTTATCATTATTAAGACTCGAACTTGAACAATTAGTATAGAGTTTTAGTATTATTCTTACTAAATCAATGAAACATCGGTGTTGAGCATTTTCTCACTCTCTCTAACATGGAATATTTATGAAACTCCATCATCCCCATATGAAATGAGGCCACAGAAAGAGAGACTTGATTTGCCTGTGATGCCAATCCCCCTTTTTTTTTTTTTTTTTTTTTTCCTTTAATTTTTTTTTTTTTTAATTTTTTTTTTTTGGGGAAAGGGTTTTTTTTTTTAAATTATCCCGAGTCAAGAACTTTGGGCAAGTGGTCACAACAATGATGAGAAGGATGTTTCAAGGTGTTTGAGAGAGAGAGACACCATGATTAGGAAAATAAACTTTGCAAGACATTGGTCTCTACTGGATTTACATGGGGTAGTCTTGGTAGTCTTGTTTTTTTTTTTTTTGCAACATACACGTTTCGCCGGGGCACAAAATTTTCATTTCATGCAAAACGGGCATGAGCTATTGTCAAGATATTTTGATTTTGGAGCTGCATCCATAGCAAAAATCAACACTCTTTTTGCTCATGTAGTTCCAAAAATCTTTATTCCATCTTTAATCTTCTTTATGGAATGATTAAGACTTATATTGTTGTTATTATTGTAATATTTATTAAAAAAATCAATTCAACATATATTTTTCTAAAAAAAACCTAAAAAATAAACTCAACTTATATTTCCCCAAACAATACCCAAGTTTAACCTATGGGCAGTTGGTCGAGTAGGTAGATCACTCAACCCCTTAATGAAGGACACAAGTCTGACTCATGAGACAGGTATGGAGCAAATTACTTGGGGAGACCTCTATCCTCCAAAAGAAGATCTTAGATGGGTTGGCCTGAATTAATTAAGGTAAAGCCTTAAACACTGGGCGGTCGGGAAAGTGTCCCTTTAAAACAAGTGCTTTGTTAAATGTTAATATTGTGAGTAGCTAATAGAAAACCCCAGATAAGATATGTGTGTGTGTGTGTGTGTGTGTATGTTTGCATACTTAGCATGAGTTTCATCAACAATTTGTAGTAAAATTCTCTCAAACTTTGTCCTACATAAGATTCGAACCCGAAATTTTATTAAAAAGATACTAGTGTTCACTTACTGAATCAACAAGATGTCAATATACTTTAGACAAACAAGATTAACTAATAGAATGTCGAATTTTCTTCGTATCCTTTGGTTGTTTAAGTTGGTCAGTTTTTGGTATTTAGGTTTTTTTTTTTTTTCCTCAGTAGGGGTATCTAAAATTATACAATGCCTGAAATGCTATTGCCCAAAAAAATGCCTGAAATGCTTTTTCATTGAATAAATTAGAGTTATTAGCAGGATTCCAATATGCTCCCTTAAAAGAAATTATCTATATATATTAATCACTAGAATATGCATGTTAGTACGTTATTTTTCATGATATGGAGGATTCTCTTTGCGGCTCTAGCCTTGGGGTTTTCTCATTCCTCTTCGCCTAATGAGCCACT
Source organism: Dillenia turbinata (assembly GCA_037126225.1). Lineage (NCBI taxonomy): Eukaryota > Viridiplantae > Streptophyta > Magnoliopsida > Dilleniales > Dilleniaceae > Dillenia > Dillenia turbinata. The sequence goes on from JBAMMX010000020.1 coordinate 11,955,817, forward strand.
TGTAGGGAATGCCCGGCCCAGCCCCCTATAATGTCCATAAAATGCATTGACCAGCAGTGGTCTAGCCCGGTCTTTGGGCAGGGAATGAGCATCCAAACTAGACCGCCGGGCTTGGCCCAAGTTTGATCCTTGTACCAGTTGGTACGGAAAACGAATATCGGCCAACTTTATTCAACATTTTAGGATCTTGTTCAATGAAAGCAGCAGAAATCTTGTGCCGGAGAATAGCATTTTCTTCTGAAGCTAACCAGTAGGTTTCCATCAGCAAAAATGCACCGTTCAAGTCCAGAATCTTCAGATTTAATGACAATGATGCTCTTATTTCTGTGCTAAAGTCTTTACAGAAATTGTCACAAAACAATAATGAATAGGGAAGAAGGCATGTCCTGAAAAGTTCTCCAAAACATCAAAATTTTTCTTCTGGCTTTCCGAGTTGGGGAGAGAGACAGAGACAGAGACAGAGAGAGAGAGAGTTTGAAATGGAAGTTATATACAATTAAGATGGTAGCTTGGTATCTTAAAACAACAAATACCCATCTATCATCATAGAGGAAAAAAAACACTTGCATTATACCTGCTCTAGAGGCTTGTCCTTGAAGAGATTGGACGCTGACATTCGAGCTGTGTAACCAACTGTAGTAGGGCGCAATGATCTCTGTCGTACCATATGGCAATACTCGGGATCATCTGTTTGTCCATCAAGCCGTATCCACTGAATCATGTTGTGATACTTGGGGAAGAAGCGGGTTTGAATAGCCAAGAAAGTGAAGTACGGAAGAAGACTAGAGATCACAACAAACAATGTGATGAGCCAAAAAGATGGAGCCGGTGCACAAGCTTCAACAAAGACTTTGAAAGCTGTGGTCGAGTAATAGGGATCTATAGACCCATAAGCCCAGAGGAATAGATACCAAAATCCGATGCCACCCCACACGAAGATGTGTTGGATATATGTTAAGTAGCTGACTGAAAGAGCCATTTGAGCATTCACTACCCATACCACGCAAGTGTACATGGTTGCTCCAAGTATCTCCAAGCCAACTACTTCCCCACCTTTACGGAATGCTTGATGCTCTGTTGCACGAGCACAGAAGAAGAAGATTAATGTAGCACTCAAGACGCCATTGAATGCCCATCCAAGAATTTTATACCAGCTGAACAGGATATTTTGAACGCCTTCTTGATACAGTAGCGGGAACTGCAATTGAGAAATCAATAAGTGATCTTTTGAAGAGCCACTACAACATTTTGCCCAAAAAAAGGTTGAATAGAAGTATGTAAAGCAAGAAACTTCAAGTCCTTTTGTTAGTTTTGTAGATGAATTGTTGAGAATTCTTAATGTTCAGGTTTCTTCTAAATATTTTGCTCAGACGTAGAGGTTGCTAATTTTGTAAATTCTCTTAATGCTAGGTTGCACTTCTCCTTTTTTAATGAATTGCTTTTCCTATCAAAGGATAAAAAAAATAAAAATAAAATAAAAAATTGCTGAATATAAGTCAAATAGAGGCTTACCTTGAGACAGAGACGTGCTGAGACATCCTGATCGAATACTCCCAGAGCAATTGCAGGAAGTGATGTAAAGAAGACATTGTAAAGCGATGAAAACCAATCATTGTATGCAGATTGCCCAGAGAACGATGCATATGCCTCATAATAGAATAGAGTAAAGCCAAAGGCGATATTCTTGTAGAAGAAATAGCATATCTGCAAATGAGATGAGGTAAAGCTTTTTTAGTTTTAAAAATCTTTGATCCCAAGTTAATCAAGAACTAAAATTTCCAGAGACAAACATTACCATTGATGATATCCTTCTGTAACACCAATGTCCATGCACAAGTAGTAAACGCTCCAAGAAGCGGAATTGTGCAATTGCAATGTCACTTGACATAACAGCCTGCAATTTAGGATCAGTCATAAGAAAATGAGAACTTACAAGAAGTAATTGTTAATAATTAGACTATTTTATATAAGCAGGAGGAAAAAATAGAAATGCTATTAGTTCTATTAGTTATGTATCTACCTGCATGCCTTCAACCCCACTGATACCAATTCCAATATCAGCTTCTTGAAGCATTCCAACATCATTTGCACCATCCCCAATCGCAAGGGTCGTTTTCCCCGTCCTTAGTTTAACCATTCTTGTGACCTGCAGTTAAATTATGCATTTTTCACCATCTGGAAGTATTTACGTCTTAGGTGTACTACATGCTCAAATGAAAGAGAAATGAAATATGGACATATTTTGACAAACCATTTTAGGTAAGTTTCATGTGGTCATGCCCAAATGAAAGAGAAATGAAATATGTTGTAAACTATCCTAAAGTTGGCCATTGGTTACACTTGGCAACCGGTAGTTTGATACATTACCTTCCACCATGTAGTATTAGTTCTAATCACACTTTGCAACCTGCATTAATGTGATGTTAGGGAATGTTTAAAAATGAGCGACCAGCTTGACGTATTTGATGTAAAAAGTACAAAATGCCCTTTATTAGTGAAAAATGTCTTTAAATAGGTTTTAGTCTACGTTTTCTCTCATTGGTGTAGAATAGGAAACACGAAGAATCTAGAATCCAAAACAATTACACATGAGCCCATCTTGAAATGCACATTCATGGAGAAAGTTGAATAATCTTACCAGTGCTTTCTGTTTGGGTGATGAACGGCAGCAAATCACGGATGCACATCCAATTGCAAGATCAAGAAACAAATTCTTCATATCATCCTCCAAAGCATAAGTGAGCGACTTTCCATCTATGATCAAGGCCAATGCCTCAGAATTTCCACTAGATGCAGCAAGCAGTTCTGTTCCTTGAGTTAGTTGATGAAGTACACTAGCCTTGCATGCCTGCACAACCAGTATAGCCTTAGGTTTGAGCATCCAGTTTTATGCCAAGTTGATCAATCTACTTCAAAGCTCACGTAGCTGGATATAGAAAGGATCTAAGCACCCCATCTAAATTAGGCGATGTTTTATGTTATGGACATCAACACCGTCTTATGATATTGAATGAACTTCAATGAAAAATGATCAGGAGAAAGTATACGCTAATGTTCAGACATGCATTATCAATAGCTTGTTACTGCAGCATATAATTGGATTGAAGGGACAATAAACAGAAAAAAGAAATGCATACCTTAGTTAATTCAGCCTTGTCCCCTGCCCTCTCCAATGCCTGAATCTCCTGTATCTCCAAGTTGATAATTATCTGCCTCATTCCTTGTCTAAGCAAACTACAGGCAAAACTGCAAAACACAAAATGAGGTCAGAAGTGCATCAACAATACATCTCAGAAACTGGTAGAATCAAAGAAAAGCAATACATTACCCAATATTGATTGCAGTCTCCATCTTATCTCCAGTCAAGACCCATATCTTTATTCCTGCTTGTGCGAGCTTGTCAATGCACTCAGGAACCTTGAAAATAATAGAAGAGAAGATCAATGCTGATGCTACATTGTAATGGTTGAAGCATATATGAAACTAGTGTTTAGGCCAATAATTTAGACAAGATTTGACAAACATATTCTATGTATATGCTCATGAAATTAGCAGATTAATTAGTATTCTCTTGAATTGATTGAACAAGTTGACTCAATGCCTCTCAAGGTTATGGATTCTATCACCTCCATAATTAAGAATTCAAGTGCTTATGTCCCATATTAAGGTCATTTGTTTTCCAAATTTTAGTGATGCAATTTTCCACATTCTGGTTTCCCTTTTACTAATGTAATGCCTAACAACTTACCCCTTGCTGCAGCTTGTCTTCAACAGCAGTTGCACCGAGAAGAATCAAATCCTTCTCAACCTTTTCTGCGACATCCTCAATCACTTGATCACGATCGGCGCTCACTAGGTTCTTGGCTGCTGTGAATTCCTCATTGAACTCGATGTATTCTTCCTCATCAAGTTCACGGAACGCAAGAACCAAAGTTCTCAAACCAGCATCTGCATACTCATTAATATGCTCTCTTGTTTGCGGTTCAAATTCCCTTCCATTTGTTGCAAGCCGATCAAACATAACACTATTTGTGAAAATATATAGTAAAATTGTCAGACATGGATGCAATTGAAGCTAAACAAAAAGTATGACTTCATTTCTGTAGCAGTCTTGTTTCACAAACCTGTCAGCGCCTTTAGATAGAAGCAACAGCTTTCCTTCATCATCTCTTACAATCACAGACATCCGCTTTCTAGAGCTACTAAACTCTAAAACATTCAAAAGTTTATATGAGCTGCAAAAGAAATTAGAGATACCGTCATTATATCAATAAAGCAGAAAAAAATTGAAGGATGCCTATACAGAGATTGATCAGAATAATAAATTTTAGGTTGCAAGAAACTCACCGTTCAATTGTCCTGCCACTGAAAGGATCCAACTCGTGCACTGATATGCTTGTTTGAGTCCTCTCATAGAATTCGAATCCAATTTCTCTTGCAGCAACCACAAATGCAGCCTCATCAGGTGATTCAGCTTCATATGAGATTTTCCCAGATTCTTCATCCACGTCAGGTATGGCAGTGTGGCAAATAGCCAATAACTGAAAAAACTTCCGAATTACATCGGCATTTGGTTCATTAACCCATCTACCCTTGAGGATCCTCTCATCATCAAAGTTAAATCCTTTGATGGAGGGCTTCATATCAGCAACATCCTTAGCATGGCTCTCTTCTTCTATGTCTTCTTGAATCAAAGGTGACCCTTTTGTCTTTGCCATCGCCCTCTCAACTTCTGTAACACCACGGCCATAAGCTGTCCCAGCCACAGAACACTTAATGAATTCCATTGAGTTGCAAGTCAATGTCCCAGTTTTGTCAGACAGTATTGTGTCAACCTGGCCAAGTTCTTCATTCAAATTTGAAGTACGTGCTCGAGCTGGTGTATCAGATTCCTCATAGTACATATGCAGGTCTTGGTTGATGAAATGACTCTGAAGAACTTTGACAATTTCTATAGACACGTACAAGGAAATTGGGATCAAGTAACTGTACAACATCAATGCAGTCAAAAATTGCAGAACAGCTGCAATTGCTGCTCTTTTGGGATCATAGTATATCGTTGTTTCATCTGGTCTAAGATACCATCTTGTCATTGTGCCATTTTCAATGTCTTTGCTAGTTGCAATCCCAAAGAAAATCGACCCAATCAGAGATATCAACACCAAGACTGCAAACAAGAAGTAGACAATTTTATCTGTTCTTCTCTCAATTTTACTTCTCTTTGATGGGGGTGCTGTAGAATTTTGCATAACTTTTGTGTCATGACCAGTAAAAATAACCACCCCATAAATATAATCTGTGTTTCTCAACTTCGAGTCCCTAAGAAGAAGTTGCTGTGGAGTGAGAGGGTACTGTTGCTCTCCGAGATCCATGTTTCCAATAAAAGTATATAAATTTGCATTTGGGTCTTCACATTTGATGATGGCCTTGAAGTCTTCGTATGAAGAGTCCTCATTCAAATTTGAAGTTACATCTAGTGCTTGTTTTAGTTTAAGATTTGTTTCCCCATCTAGGTTCATGGTCTCTACATAGCAGATCGCATCCTCATAACTTGATGATAGTAAGATGAGATCAGCAGGGAAAAATTCATCCTTTTCTACTTTCACTACATCACCAACTCTTAAATTCTTCCATTTTGTATCATCAAAAGTTCCATCACCAAGATGTACTTTGACCTTCCTGTTATTAGCCTCAATATCCTGTCAACAAACAAACAGATCATGGACACAGGCACAATTTACAAAAACTTGGAAATAAAATCTGGCTACAAAAATTTGCCAAATGTAAGTAAAAATTGAAAAAATCTAATTGCTAAACTGAATTGCAGTAAAATTATATAAGAGACATTCTAAACTCTGGAACAGAAGGGAAAGAAACTGATGTTGACTCAAGAGATCTCTAGTAATTTGCCTTTCCACATCTTACCTTATTATGAGGCAATTATGAGCAACTACACCATTTTATGTAGATCAAGCAACTGAATCTAAGGAACAAATCTATCTGTTCCTATTAAACAACTGCCAGAAATTCTATTTTAGACTCTCTCCATGGCATCATTATAGATGGAGAACTTATTAGAAAAATCATTAATTGAATATCTCAAGTCATCAGGCATTGAACAACTCTCAACAGCTACAAAAACTATGAATCATAATTCACTTTTGTGTACATTATGTATTTACCTTAATTATGGAGAGCAACATCAGGCTTCCACTATTTGATTCAGTCACTTAAATTTCTGATCTTGCAGAGAGATTGAAAGAAGAAAGAATAGTAAATACAACCATCATCATTCAAAGGGTTTAGATTTCTCTCATCCACTTGAAAATTTTGAAACGACATCCTTCATAAGGGAGGAAGATCCCCATCATCTGGCTGAACCATTTCTTCATATTTGACCATGATTTTTGAACCTCCTTGTTTAAATTAATATCTTAGCATCTTTGGATTCACAACCATATACTCAAACAATAAACTATGACAATTTTGTCATACCTCATAGATCAACTTTCTAATTATGGTAAAATGCTTGCTTTTAATTTGCTGCATCTCCAGACAATAACCAAGATACCTCCACATTTCACATGTTATTTCAGAAACTTAGCTATAGCTCTAAAGAGGGAGAGCCAAAAAATAAATAAAAAAATAAAAAAATAAAAACAGCTTACCTGCTTCTGTCGCCGCCAATCTTCGACAGCTTCCTTAGCCATCGTTGCCCCAATCACGACAATCAGAGGAAGAACATTACTGACCGCTGAATAAGGTGATAGCGGAGTGAAGGACAGAAAAGCACAGATGAGGAAATACATATTAGCGACCCGCCTAAACTGCTCAAACAATGATTTGGGCAAGAAGGAATACAAAGTGTACTTAGTAGTCCTAACATAATTATCCGGGTACTTTAAGAAACTGGCCTCCAAGCATTCAGGATCATTGCAGTATACTACTCTTGAAAAACCGGGTCCTCCAATCAACTGATGCTCCCCATTAAACGATGCTCTACCACATGAGAAGGCATGAATTTTTCCAAAATGGTGCTTCCTCCTTCTACTAGTGCGCGCCATTTGTTTCTTTTTCTCACTCTAACAAACCACAAGCACCGAAAATTCCCTCAAAATTCACAAAGATAAACCCATAAAGAGGAAGAGCATATATATTGTGACATCGAAGAAATTTTCAACACCCACTACTTATCGCAAGCTGCTACTCATGATATAGGCCTTTCAAATCCAAATTCCTCAAAAACTCAATCAGTCAAAGTAAAACCAGCCCACTTTGGAAAAACACTTGAATTGTTTAATACGTTCCTTCTTTAGCTGTCAAGTGTCCAAATTTTAACTATTTTGAACAAACTTTCAAAATTTTGGGAAAACAACAAAAATTAGCAGATTTCTACAAATTGGGAAGAACGATTTAGAAGTTGAAGCTATTGTAGATCAACCCAATTGAAAAGTCAACTATAGAGAGAGAGAGAGAGAGAGAACCCAGATGGCAAAAACCAATAAACCCCACAATTAACTAATCAAAAACCGCAAAAATTAACCCAGGAACCAAAGAAGCAGAGGAAACCAAACCACTTTAAATATTATTAAGAGAAAAACAAAAATAAATAAAAAGAAATATGGCTGATGGGTATTGACGGTTTGGAGGCTGCAAACTTGTTTTGACTTGTAGATATCGAAAGGTAGAACAGACAGTATAAACGTGCATGTGAGTGATTTATTTGATTTGAGCTACTTCAAAAGCAAAGTTAAAGATATTCTTAAAATAAAATAAAAAAAAATAAAAAAAATAAAAAAAAATGAAAATGAAAAGGTCACTTGAGAAACAAAGTTTGAAATTTTGAATTTGACCCACCAACAAGGCAAATCGAAATTGGATTGAAATTACTAAATTAGAAGATATGGTCATAAATCAAAATAGAGGGTAAAAGAAATTGAAACAACTACATGAGAACTAATTGTTCAATGACTTACGAAATTCGTCAAGTTCAGATGAAAAACATCTAGACGAGAACTATGTATCAGAAAGTCTTTAACTCCATCTGGGTTCCTCTGGATGTCGGAATTTATGCTCCCTCTCTCTCTCTCTCCCTAAACTATGTTTATTTTGGAATTTTCACTGAAGTTGTGGTCCAAATGAAACAAATGCAAATGGCAACTCTTCGTTAACCTCACTGGGGTAGAGAGAGAGAGAGAGAGGGTGGGACGTGGAATGGTCAAGTAAAAGAGTCGAAAGGGTGATGCTCCTCTGCATTTGGGTCCACATGAGTTGGGCGAACTAGATTGGGAAGGGGTTTGGAAACCTCTTACCATTTTGTGGAGATTAAGATATGTCATGACCACCTTAGAGAATTTATTCTCCACATTTGTCCCGTTTTACTTATGTTAGAAGAATTTTCACGTATAGTAACTACAAATAAAATTTACTGGTCATAGAAAAGATTGACTTTCTAGAATATACAGTTTTATACCAAACTGTATGGTTCTAGCATATCAAAATTTTAGTAGACAATGGTATCCTGTGTATCCAATCCGTGCGCAGTAAAAGGTTCGGTGCTTTGGCCCTTTATTATCTGACAAATCTGAGCTATGTTCAGTCTTCAGCATCTCTGTAGGGTAAAAATTTTATTCAGATTTGATTCATTTCAGAGACTAAATATAAGTTTATGAGATAATGCTTCAGAGGGAGAAAAAGGAATCGCCATGATTTTAGTAGATTCATTTTACTTTTATAGACAAAACTAGTACGAGGGAATTAATCTGAGAGAGATGCTATCCAGCATAAAAATAACATTGAATTTTGGCCCAACTATTGACTTTGAGGTTCATATTTAAAGTTTCCAAAACAAGATTGCCAAATGGTTTGTGGTATTTAAAAGCCTGTTAATGATCATCTCAATTAGCCTAAAACATTCGTAAAAGAGTTTTACCTTATAAAAATTCAATCTAATTGACCTAAATCATTAGAACAGATTTAATCAGTTCCAAATAACTATTTTGATAATTGGGTTTCTCATAAATTCGCTCTACAACACAATTCTAAACCCTTAAACTTTCTATTTAATAAATAAAAAAGTAAAAGACTATAATTAAGATTTTAAATTTTAATTAATCATAAATAAGTTTCGTCTGGGAGCAGTGGTTAAAATCCCTTAACTCGTGAACGAAAGAGAAGGCAAGAACAATAGGAGAAACGCCATACCTCCTAAGCCTTCTCGGAGGGCATGACTCAGAAAATGCTTTACCATTATGCCCATCAAAGATCTGCAGTGGCATACAAAAATGTAAAACAAGGGAAATACAATCTAAATCTGTTGGCAAATTTTTGGAAGGAAAAAGTTATCACACCGCAGAGAGAGAGAGAGAGAGAGAGGGATTAAGATAAAAATAGGATTTTGGGTCTTGGAAAAAGGGGAATTTTGAGTTGCTCGTACCTCTCCAATTCTTTGTCTGTAAATTTGGGCGTTTTTTATCAATTCCCATTGCTGAAAATATTCCTTGCTTTTTATAAGTGCCAATCTACTAATCATCAAATCTCCAATTTAGTCCATAGAATCTCTCTGGATTTTTCTCATTACAACTTCTTCTTCTTCTTCTTCTCCCCGGACCTGGATCTGGATCGAGAGAGAGAGAGAGAGAGAGAGCGAGAGGAGAAAGACAGAGGCCATCCCTGCTGGCGTTGACGCAGCCTCGGCCCAGCCCCGGCGGTCTTAATTCCGGCGAGAATTTCGTTCCCGACGGGCGGCAGTAGGTGAACAAGAGAGGGAGAGGGAGACAGAAGTTAAAAAAAAAAAAAAAAAAAAGTGTATAAAATTTAAAATGTAATTTTAAAACTATTAAAACTTAAAATGTAATTTTTTTAATTTAAAATCTGATTTATAATATAATTTAGACAAATAATTTGTTGCACAAAATTTTCTTTTACTTGTGGGAATTGATTAGAAAATGTACTATTAAATTGCCATTTTTAGAGACGAGAAATAAATATTTTTGGAGAAGTTTCTTCAAGAAATGTTTTTTGAAAAAATACAAAATTCTATCATAATACTAAATTCAAATTCAAACCCAATTAAAATTAAAACTATTCTTATCTATAATCAAAATTTAACTATAATTTATTATTCTAGAATAAAAATTAAAACTATCATTTGAACTCTGATTCCGATTCTTTTCTCTTCGAATCAGAACCATCTTGTTCTAGTTCAATTATGACGCAATTAAGTATCTAATCTCATGCACCTATATGCCAAGAAAATTAAGATCTTGATGTGGGAAAATTTTGCTTCTAAAAAGAAAAATATTACACTTGGTATGTCGGAACTTCGATGTTGTTATGAGAATATTGATTTTTCATCTGATTAAAAAAAAAGAATAGAAAAATTAATTATTAATTACATAAATAATTTTTATGATGTAATATAAAAGGAAAAAAAAAACCCATCAAATTTCTTGAGTGAAATTAATCTTAATTTAATCACAATTGCTAACCTCTCCCAAGTTGAGAGGTTTTTTTTTTTTTTTTTTCTCCTCTTCATTCTGTTGGAATTTGAGTTTATTTTATACTTCCCTAGACTAAAAGGGGAAAAATAGGTCCCATATTGAATGACAAAGGGAATATCTTTGGCAGAGAAACACCCAAGTACATGCCAACAATTTTCAGATTAAATTACATATAGTTGATGAATTCTCTATAATCTTCATAAGAATACTAATAATATAATAATAAAAGATCCAAGGTTGTTTCTTTTATTTGTACCATGAAATCTCACTTTATCAATGAGTGCAAGACAAGACCAAGTCGTGAACTTTTTTTTTTTTATGCTATACTAATTAGTATTCAGAGTTTATGCTATACTAATTGATATTCAAAGTTATATTCTGATTAATTTGATTTAAATACTTATCAAGTCTATTTTAAAGAGACAGATTTTTTAATATAATTTTTTTTATTCTCAATATCACTTAATTAAAGTTCTCAATTAAGCAACAACTTACCAAAATTTTGGTTATGGGCCAAGGCTAAGCTGGCTAAGCTAAACCACTCACATTAAAATATTTCTCCAAATTACTTTTTTTTTTCTTTTTTCTTTGTTCCTATGATTGGAAATCCTTTTTTTTTTTTAATTCTTTTGTATTTTTGTATCGGACAGAAGTTTCCCAAGGAGGTCTGGTAAGCCCCAATGTTGATTTTTGTTTTTGTTTTTCTTTTTCTTTTTGCATTTTTGTTTTCACATTGTTTGAATGATTCTTTTTTGTTTTGGGTTTTTAAAAGCAAATCCAAAGACAAAACGAATAGGTCAAAAAGGGGACAGTTATAATGGAAATTTAAATTGACTACTCATGGCAAAAAAAATGAAATCAAACATGTTTTGTCCACTAGAAAGGTATAATTCATATAGCTTTAAATACATTTTCTATTATTTTTATTTCTTATAATTTCATAGATGTTGCTTAATCTCTTGGTTGGACCTCACAGAGTAATTATCAAAAAGTTATAGATATTTATCAAAAAATTATTGATTTTTTCTTTTAAATAATTATTAATAATTTGTTCAGATATTTAAATACTCAATTTATCTTTTTAAGTTTCTTTACGGAAAATAAGTTATTAACGTATAACTGTATTTTAATTTATAAATACTGACATGGATCCAATCACTATAAAAGATTAATCATGGGTATATATATTTTATATAGGAAGACCTGAACTCAAGATCTTTAAAAGTAAAAAAAATAAGTATTAATTAAGATATAGTTAATTGACTTGGATTGGTCTTATATATCTAAAGCTCTCTAGCGTGGTACTATTTTATATATTTATTTTTTTTTAAATTAATATTGAAGATATATTCATGTGATGGTGTTGGGGTGAGATATGTCCCTAAAATGGTGGCTTAGCTTTTGGTCTCTTTGATGGGACATAGAATCTTAGAAGATACAACAATTGAATTGGGGCCACACATGGCGTCTCCCTCCATGCCAACACCCAAGATCGAGTGCTCCAAAGACTGGTAATTCAGTAAAACTCTCCAATGGAGAGACTATGGATTTGAACAAAATCTTATCTGTCCTTTTGGAGAAAGACAAAAGGTTCTTGTCCTAATAATGTTCTTCTCATTTCACTTCAGATGTTGTTTTAAAAAATCATCAAAATATAACTTTTCTTTTTAATTTTACTCTTATTTTTCATTATCTCATTAAATATTCAATTTTGGATTTATAAAATTAATTTTTAAGATAATTTAGTAAGTTAATACTATTTTTAGAACTATGATTATTTAATTATTTTCTTAATTCTTTTTTTAATAAACTATCGATATATAGTAATCACGTTGAATCCGATTAAATCAGATTCAAATCAGAGTAAACCCTTAAGACACGTCTATCCTGACGCTTATTTTATTAATTCTTATACAATAATTTTAAAATACATTTAAAGTGAAAGGATGGGAATAATTTTTCAGAATGAATACGGAACTAAAATTAGATTTCAAATTTCATATTGATCATTTATTTTAATAGCAAATTTAAATCATATGGTTTTAGTGACAATTTAAATGTGTGTTTTGATGAAATTGAAAGCCAACTTTCTTTTGAGGAATTATTTTAATAAGGAAGAGACAAAATAAGAAAAAAAGAAAAGAAAATGTCCAATAAGCAAGCATTTATGGCATTTATGGGTTTGGAAGCATCAGATCCAAAAAATCACTTAGTGATTTTGTAGGAATATATTTATTTTCTCCTTGGTCAATGATCCTCTTCAAAGAAAAAACTAACAATTGGGTGTTATTTAATAAACATTGGAAATCTAACACAAAAAAAAAAATAAATATTAAATTTTGATATCAAAATTTATTTAAAACCGTTAAATTTTCAAAAATATAGAACTATTAATATAATTTTCTGATTATATATCAGAAAATTTAGTCAAATTCAATATGATTATCAGATAACAATGGTTCATTAAAAAAATAATTTTTTGAATTTTATATCAAAAATATATTTAAAAAAAATGTAACCCCTTATGCTAAATTCCTTTTTCTCTGAATTCTTATGTAATAAGGAAACAAAAATGAAAATCCTAGTAGAAAATGATTTGATGAAATACCATGCTCAGGTTGGTAATGTCCTAGTAGAAAATTTCATAAATGTTTTCTCATCAACAATGATTATGCTTGAGCCTGAGCCTGCCTCACCTTTCTTTTTCTTTTTTTTTCTTTTTTTTTTTTGGGTTTCTCCAAAGAATGAAAGAAAAGAAGAATTAAATATACTGATGATCTCACTTTTTTCTTTTTCTAATTCTCTTTGCACTTGTAGATGCCTTCTACAAGATGCCAACCTAAATTTTCAAATATTATATTTAGCATTATATTCACAACAAAGGCCTGTTGGTCCAGACCTTTCCCTAGACACTTGGATGTAGCCTGAACAGGTTCCTTCCAATTTCTCCAGATCTCACACCCCTCAGAGAAAAGGAGAAAAATCCTATGTGACGTATCTCTCCCTTCCCTTTCCATCTCTACATCAGAGAGAGAGAGAGATAATTGAGGGAGTTAAATAAATTGGTGTACCATATTAGCATATCATTTGTTGGTTCAATGACTGAATACTGATATCCTTTAAATAAGTTTTTGGAATTGAATGTTATATATAAAAAATAGAGGTCGGGAGATATTTGTTACTTAAGAGATAAGCTCGATTCTAACAGAATTTAATTGATTTCAATATAATTATTGAATACTAATAATTTATATATAAAAATATATCCCTCCAAACTTTTGAGGTTTGAAAAATTCTTGGCCCATGATTTGGGTCTATTGTGAGCAAGTAATTTTCGGCCGACACACAATTTGTGTACATAATGTTAGGCTAGGCGGACTTTGGATAACATTGAAGCATTGGAGTGAAATTAATTACAATGAAAATGAATGTTTGGTATTTGCATACCCCACCTTATGGCATCCCATGGTGATGAATCTTCCATGGTAACATGACAACTACCCTTTTTTATTTTATTTCCCTTTTCATCTTCAAAGTGATTAAACCTATGACTTTTTTTTTTTTTTTATTCTCACCTGGTATCCGGAGTTTCGCCCCAACTAATCCGGATCGATAAACTGTCAATCCTTTTTCAAGAGGAGGTCTCCTAACATGATTTTTTTTGTATCTATAAAAAATCGAACTCACGATCATGATTAATAAAACTCAGCTCCCTTCTAACTGAGCCAGGTAAACCTATGACTTATGACAAAACTTATTATCATTTGATTTTTTTTTTAAACATTGACGTTAGGGGTAAGCGTTAGGGGCAAGCATTCGAGCAAACCGAAATTAAAATAATTAAAATTAAAATAATTATATTAAATCTCATATTAACTAACTATAATTTTGTAGGGATAGATTTATTATTTTAACTTATAATTTATATTTATCTGTCTATCTATGTACCTGCCAACAAAAGAAGAGTGGGTTTGGTACAAACATAGAGGAAAATTTATGAAAGGACAACGACAAGCTTGGTCCTTCACCGGAACCCATCACACGACACGAATTCGTTTCCTGTCTGTGTCTGATATTATTTCAAGTTGTAGAAATGGGAAAACACCAAACAATTGGTGACCACAATTGCTTCTTTAAAAGTAGATAACCAACCAAGGATTAATATCAAATTTTGGGTCCATCAGTTTTAATATCTAATTTTGTATAATCATTAAAAAATCAATATAAGACAAAAGAGAGAAAAAATAAAATAAAAAAACATAAATTTAAAAAAATAAAAATTATAAAAAAGTAAAAATAAACTATACATAAAAGCTTAAAACAATAATAATAATAATAATAATGCATTAATTCAATTGGTTCGAACTGTCATACACTACTTATTTCTATCTAAAATTTTTTTCTTAACCAAATTTTTTACACTCATATTTTTACGAATAAATTTCATCTAAATTTTTAACAATTTACTTAATATTTTACTATATCTCCTACATTTAAGTTTTTGTTTCTCTTAACTTATATATTTTTGAATTTTCGTTATACATATTCAAATCACTTAGACAATATTCTTTTTTCTTATTCACAATTGGATTTACTCTCAATTTAATATGCAACTCTTTATTTTTAGTTATATCTTTTTTTTTTTAATTTTATCACACATCCATTTGAATATATTCAAACCATTTGGACGTATATATACGTAATTTTTTTCTTGTATTTTTTTTTATGCAAAGAGACTATTTCTACATCTCGAACCTGTGACCCAAAATCATTAAAGAAATAACTCGACTATTATGCTAAGGTTCATATAAAAAAAAAAAAGATTTCCTGTTGAAATAATAAATACTGTAACCCAGAGGTACCAGTTTTGCGCCATAACCTATCCCTACCTTCCAGTAAAGAATTCTTCGAAAGAAGTGAGAAATTCTCAAATTTGAAATTCTCGAATATCTCTCGACAAACAAAAGATTCAACGACAAAACATCTGTAACTAGATTTCACCAAAACATTTGAACATTTTCATTTTAATTATAATCATTTCATACTCTTATTGTTATTTAATGGTCCAACATTCGGTACCATATAATAATATAGATTTTACTGCGATTATATAAAACTTCCACATTCAACTGCAATGATTAAGTATTGTATCATTTGTAAAAAGTATACACTATGATAGTTTATCTTAAATATTTTTCATTATTTCATCCATCACTACTACAAAAATAAAAAAATTTAATGTCAAAATTTGGTAAAGGTCAATATTAATTAGAAAGTTATCATTTAAACGCTCACAAATTCTTATATTAGAAACAACTCTCTCGTATATATATTTGATCAGATCAATATATTTTAAGAAAACCCTCTTTTTATTAACATGCATTACAGTATGTCTCTAAGAATCATATCATATATTTTTTATAGACCAATAAATATCATATACAAATTTCTCTTCTATATTTTAAATGTTTCTATCAAATGTTTGTGTAAGTGAATAGTGTTAGTAGTGGATCGTTCTTACATGAATTTAAATTAATTCTGAAATATATTTATCTCCAATCTTAATATATGTTTAATTATTCTCTCACTAAACTTAATAATATGACTAATAAGTTTAATTTCTTTATAATTAGAACAATCTTATATATCACCATTATTTTTATATAGTGGTACAACTATACTCTCTTTTCATAGTTGGAACATTTTCTTGATTTGTGTAATTTTTTTTTTTTAAAAAAAATCCATCAACATTTCAATTTTCATTTCACTCAAATATTTCTCCATCTCAGTAGGGATGTCATCGGATTTTATAACTTTATTATTTTTCATTTTTTAAGATCTCCCTTAATTTATGAAAACGAGTTTTGCATTTAAAACCCTTATTGATATTCTTTATAGGTATCGCGATATTACTGATATCTCTTATACTCTCTACATTAAACAAGTTATCAAATTAACCCTTCTAACACTTTTTTATATGTTCATTACTTATGAAAATATTGTTAATCTCGCTCTTAATATATCTAAAACTATTTAAATCTCTTTTCTTTCCATCTCTTAATTTAACAATTCTGTAAATCTCTTTTTCTATATTCTTAATTTTTAGTTTTTTATATAATTCGTTATACAACTTGTTTTTTGATTCACGAATAACCTTTTTCACTTTTTTTTTATTTTTTACTTTTCAATCAAAGCACAACCTCTCTTACTTTTAATATTCCTATAATACTCTTATTTAGTTTGTATAACAATTTAAATTTTCCTATTTTATACCATGACTCATTTTCTATTGGTGTCGGGCTCTTAAATACACCAAAAATATCCCTATCTAAATTCTTACTATTATTAAATATTTTTATTCACATGGTTTTAGATAACTAGTTAAATTAACTTGTCTCTAAAGATTGTCACATTTTCCCTTTTTAGATTCCATCACTTAATTTTTGATTACATAAATTGACGATTCTTTTTTTTTGCTTTCTACGATTCGCACATTTAAAACTAAATGTTATATTGAGTAGTTATAGTCTCTTTTGATATAACTTTATAATTCCTACAGATCATTCTATCATCCTTCACGGTGAGAGAGAAATCTATTTAGTTGTCATTCGACTCATTTTTGTTTGTACTTATATGCGACTCTCTTTTCTTAAACATGTCTCTTTAGAAGAATAATTTTAAATTTTAATAATGATTCGATTTATATAATAATTATATAAAAATATTTAGTATGAATCTAAATCTGTGAATCTTTTATTATACATATTTATATTATTTTTAATCGATTCAGATTTCTCAACGTTCATCAAAGCTCTTGTATTTTTATAACCTATGCTTCTTCATATTCCAAAAAAATACATATAACATATATGTATATTTACTTTGGAGGATGTACCATAGCTTGTCAATGAATGGATGGTTTTTTTGGTGCGCGGCACCGACCAGACATGATGGGCCTAGGTTATTGAATTAAAGCAAAACAGTACATGAATGCTACCAAATTAATTTTGATACCAATTTGGGGACTTATTTCAGTGGTCTCCCACATGGAAAATCTATTTGAATCTATTTGAATACTAATGTTAGATGATGCGAAAAAATCATCATAATGTCAATCACTGTGGAGACATCAAATCAAATATAACCAAACACCTTGGCACAGTTGTTCCATTCCAGCAATACAAACTTGCCAAGCAATTCTTTCTTTGCGTACTCCTTGACTTTTTGTGGCGTGGGAGAAGGGGGGGGGGAGAGAGAGAGAGAGAGAGAGAGCCCACATCAGACATTTTTGGTGCCCACAAGTTTTGTCAACATGTTCAATGCGAGCACATGTTTTCCTTTGCATGTTAATGCCTATTTGAAAAGACTAGCACACAAAAACCCTCTTCTCAAAAACGTGAAAATTCTATGCCCATAGAATTACTTGGTGGGAAAGTTCAATTTTCTTATTGAAAAGAATGAATGGATAAGGTTAATGGTACGAACTCTTTGTTCTTGATCCCAATGAACATTAATCTATGGCTACTTGGACTAATATCTTTTTGTTATGAATGGAACCCAACCAAAATAAATTACAACTTGTTCATAAATCACTCAACTCCACCACAATTTTTTCTTTTATATGGGCACTTAATGCCCTTGTGTTGGCTTTTTTTTTTTAAATAAGAAGGGGAAAAGAAAAAAATAAGAACTTTCAAAAAAAAAATGTGAAAATTTGAAAATTTGTAAAATCACAGATCAAAATTTATGTGCAAAACAAATCGAATTCAAGTATTTTGTTGAGAAAATCGAATATCTTATTCTATGAATACCGAATGAGATCATAAACTTCCACAAATTTGTTCACTTTCTTCTCCATTCTACCTGAATTAGGTCACTATGATTTCCATTTTTTTTATTTCAATATGTCTATCGTGCCAATTGAACAAACAAAAGAGAGATTGTATATCAATGAATAGTCGATTTAGTAAATAAGAGTGATAAATCTTTAATCAAATTTTGAGTTCAAAATTTAGAAATAAGAAAAATTATATTGGAAGAATTCTCCCCTAAAATTAGCCCGACAATGCTCGAATCAGAGTAACCGGAGCATTATAAAAATTAAAAATTAATAAAAAAAAAAAGAGAAATTGTATATAGGAAAGAACAAGCTGAAATGACATCTGATTTCTTAGTTTTATTAGCTACATAAAAGCCAAGTGGTATTATTCTTCTAATATTACTTCAATAAATTTTATATTTTATAATTTGGAATTGAGTACTGTGATCTCCATAACATCATTTTAACTTAAGCACTTACTCATGAATCAGCCTTATGGCAAAGAGAGCTCTTGCTGATAATACACATAAGACTGGAATAAGAGTAGCTTCCCTACTAAGCTCAACCCAGAAAGACTCCACAAGCTCCACCCAGGAGTACTTGACACCGGTTGAGCAAGCAGCAATTTTCTGTAACATAGTAGATAAATTAACTTTTTCTTTGCTTCTTTTATGTTCCAAAAAAAAAAAAAAAAAAAAAAAATCCTAAGAATCACACTATTTTATTGAATATAATTTCGAAGTGCCAAATTAGATAAATTAGTAAAAATGATAGAAATAACTTACAAATAATTATTTTTCTTATGCTTTAGATGTTCTTCCCCGATTGCAAATGGGAATTTATACATGGAGAAATGCATCTCAATCTCTCCTCCTCTTCTCTCTCCGGGCTTCTTCACGCTCCTTTCGAGCGCTATGTCTTGAAGATCTGGGAGAATGCTCTCTTTTCTCCTTATATCGCTTGGAGTGTTTCCTTTTGCTATCCCTTCTCTCTTGGGAGGATCGTCTCTTTCTAGATGACCTTGAATGGCAACGATCAGAATTATCATCGGATGAATCACTATCCGAATAACTACTTCTATGTCGGTGAGGATGATGATGTCGTTTCAAGTGTTTTCTGATCCTTTCATCTTCTGATGATGAGCTGCTGCTCCTACTATAATATCGGTTTTCATCTATTTGAACTTTTCTATCATCTCTTATCCTCTTCTCTAGTTCAGACATATCAGAGGTATTCACAGATGGACCGGTTTCCCTCGTGTTGCTAACACCACTTGGCAGGTTGCTATGGATAAGCTCAGTACCTTTGGATTCATCCTCTCGAGTGTTATGTGGCAACTCATGCTTTACAGAGTTCTGAGCAACAGAAGCCATGGTGGGTAAAGCCTTACCTTCAGCTGGGGGAAGTTGGACAGTGGTTTTTCCTATGCTGGCACCCTGAGCCTTTTCCGGAGCTGTCGTCTTTAATATGTTAGTTGAGTATGGCATATCAGGAGGAACTTCAAGCCCTAACTCTTTACCCAAGGATTCCAAAAAGTCCCCTGCTATTAATCGATTTAATGTCATACTAGCCGCTTCACTTTTCTTTTGTGGATCTTCCACCTTGACATCAGAGTTCTCTTCATTATCTGAATCATCAGAGAAAATTGCCTGCACAAGAAAGTTCATTGCAATCATTAAGGAAATGTTAACATGACATCGAATGTGCTTGACAATGTGTGGGGCATTTTTACAAAGTGCCATGTGATGCACATGACTGGCAAATACATCCAAGAAGATAAACAAGCATATATGCATATGTCCAAGAAGCAAGGATACGAAACAAAGTTTCTCCTAAGCAGCACTCAGTTCCCTTCAAAACTCAAAATCTCAACAAAATAACACATACATTAAGAGGTATTCCCAAAGAAGTGCAATGGTGAATGATATACCCGCTGAAAGGAAGAATGGAACATTAGGAGGATGTAAATTGATTGTGTAGGCTAAATGTTACCAAATCCTGTAACTCGGGTCCGATATCTCACTCCCACATTTATGCAAGTTTAGTGGGTTGCTTTAAGCACAAGCTGACCTTTTTGCATGCATGCAATGGTATATGAATCTTTTGGCAAGAATCTTGACATCAACAATTAATTAGAATGGGGGGGGGGGAATCAACAAAGGTAGGTGCTGAAATGAAACGGGAGGAAGAAAATTCAGACGATCTCAGTTAACCTAAACGCAATTACTCAAATGCATGCATGTGACCAGAGCCAATCCATAGTTTAGGTATGAAGTGAATTTAGATAAGCCAGGAATAGGTTTGCCTCTTCATAGAGGCCTTTTAAACCCTCTTCTCAGAGAATTGACAAAGAATGTCCACTGAACGATAAAAATGGCATAGATGTTCAAGACAAGAAAATAAAACCAGATAAATTAATGGGCCAATTTTGGCCTGTCAGTATTTGGTGACAGTATAACAACAAAGAAAATAATAGTTAATAATGGCAACAAGAATAGCATCATATGTAACATTTACTAGATAAGGCACAAGCAAAAAGGATCATGAGGAGCATACCGCCTAGGGAGAGAATGCACAAAAGCAAGAAGAAAAGGCCAGCTTATATATTTTTCAGGGTCTCATAGGGGCAATGGAAAGGCACAAGAACTCTTTGACTATAAATGGATCAGAGGATGCTCTCATGTTTAACCAGAAGGAAAAACTACAGGCGCTGGCTGGGAAAATATAAAATATAAATCCATACAATGATAGGCCTCAAATGAAATTGTACCTTGTAAAGATCCACAGGCCTCTCAACATTTTCAACTTGCACATCAACTTCAACAGTTGCATCATTTGCTTCCTTACTTAGATCCTGCAAGTTTGACTCAGGCAATGAATTTTTCTTTTCAGTAATAGGCTTGTCAAACTTTGACATCATGACAGCATCTGATGTGAAAATAAGGGAATCCATCTTGCTCCTGCTTCTTGGAGCTGGGGGTGGCTGCAGACAACAGCAAAATACATTAAATTAATTGACTTTCCAGTTTAAAGCAAGGACGGAGAGAGAGAGAGAGAGAGAGAGAGTTGATTGCTTGCACTATATTAGGAAAAATAATATCATTATTTTACCAAGAAACAAATATAATAACTCTCAACCAAAGCAAACATCAAACTTGCTGATTTAACACGGAAAAAGGGTGATGGGGGAAGATGAAGAGTACCTTTCCCATGAAGGGGTCAACTAGGTCAAACCTCTTGCAAAGAAGAGGTGAAGGTCTCCATTGAAACTCTTCCCTTTTGGGGTACATCTTCTTTGTCAGCAGTTCTGCTTGTGTATCACTGACTTGCTGCACATGAGAACTCTAGTAACTATTTGAACAAGTACAAAGCGAAAACCATATTTTTAATTCTAAACACCATAAGAAACAGCTAACATTATCATACTAATTGAAAGTTTAGTATTCAAAAAATGCAAATCCACAAAACATAAGTCATAATGTGCACTTTCACTGCACCTCCAGTCCTCCAGATGTAAACTGCATTCTTCCAGTTGTTGACATTTCCAAGAGTTGCCATACTGAGAGCTTATCTTCCTTGCCCAACATCCCCTTTTCTATTGCCTCAGCAGCAGCCTCAAAGTCCAACCTCTCACGAGCACGAGCATCTTCAGACATGTTACTGGCTCCAGCAGAACCCACAGCACGAAGCCCTCCTTGATACTTTTCCTTTAGGAACCGCTCAAATCTTTCTTGCTTTGTAGGATCATCTCTGAAGGGTGCTGCCAGTTCAGGATGTGCAATCTTGATCCCACCAAAGATATACAATAAGTAATAAATAATCCAAGTATAGTTCCCATATACATCCCCCCCCCCCAAAAAAAAAAGAGGGAGGAAGATAGCCAGGAAAATTCTGAAACAGTTAAAATACACAATCTCTGCTACCTTTAGTGTTTCTCCATTTTTTATAATCCCAAAATTTTCCAAATTGGTTTGACACTAGACTTCTAATTTTAATTAAACACTTCAAAAATTCAAGGAAATCAAGTAAATAGAATCAATAGGAATTGTATTATTCACTTTAATTATTTATCTTTCCACATGGGAGAAAGTGAATTCTTGGAGGATGACAGAAAGACATGACAAGAGAGAATAAAAGAAATAAAGGAGAAGCAGATTTTAGAGAGGGAACAACTTTCTAGTGGGAAAATGAGAGAGAAATTATTTTAGAAAATGAATAATGATATATATTCTTTTTATATAGAAGGAGAAAGAGAAGATACAGAGTAAAAATTTTTAGAGAGTGTAAGTGGTTGGTGATGTAGTCTACCTAATTGTAAACATGTAATTGTGATATTCTAAGTTGTTTGAAGCCTGAGTTCTCATTTCTAAACAGCTTAGTAAAACTTCAAAATTAAGTGGATATATGAGATAAGACTTTTTAACTTTTGGATATAAAAGGGTGACAGTGTTTGATAGAAAAAGAGAAACGAATATTTTACAGAGAATGAATTTCTTATAGATAAAAAGATCAAGTACAATTTGGTATAGCGAACAGGAATAGAAAATAAATTTTAAAGAGGCAACAGAGCAAGTAAAACTTTTATAGTGTGAATTTTTAATGAGAAAAAGTGAGTGAGTTCTGTAGAGAGAATTGTGGTAAAGAGTGGGAGACATGGAAAAGAGAGTTAAATTGTATTGTTGCTCATAATTTTGTTATTTGCATAATTTCATTTTCATTATGTCTTCCCACCAATAAATTGAGACCTGTGTGTCCTACTCTAACCCTTTGTGATTCCTGCAAAAATAGTGGTAATTTCAAACATGAGAATATAATCAACTTGTAATCATTCTAATCCTTTTTTTCTCATTCTCACCACATAAAGATAGCCATAGCTACGTTTTGTGATACCCATTCTTAGTGCTTAAAATTTCCAGAAAAAAAATTGTTTTATGCATAAATTTGATGAATTTAAAGAAAGAGGGGGCGGGAAGGAGTGCATTTAAGGAAAGAGAAATTGGACAGGGAGAGAGGCATGTGCGAGAGAGAGAGAGAGAGAGATTTCTTTTTTAAAATGTGCACAAATTAGACTTTTTCAAGAGAAAGAAAGAGAGAAGAGAGAGTAAATATTGATAAAGAGAGAGAATAAATTTTTG
The DNA here is from genome assembly GCA_037126225.1 of Dillenia turbinata. NCBI lineage: Eukaryota > Viridiplantae > Streptophyta > Magnoliopsida > Dilleniales > Dilleniaceae > Dillenia > Dillenia turbinata. The sequence goes on from JBAMMX010000020.1 coordinate 11,979,273, forward strand.
TGGAGGGGTTATTTTTCAGGAAGTGAACTTTTAGAGAAAAATAGAGATATTTTTTTCTAAGAGAGATAGAGGAGAGGGAAAATGTTTTCTTTGAGAGAAAGTTAAAAAGAGATATTAGTTTTCATAGAGATGGAGAATTTTTGTAGGTAACTTTTTATAGAGAGAGAAAGAGAAGGGAATGAATTTTTAGGGAGAATAAGTGATTTATGATTTTCCTATTAATAAATTAATAAAAGAAAAAAAAAAGTAGTTATCCATCACATGCAACACATATAATGCTAGTTGATGCAACTCACTTGTGCTGCAGATTTGGTAAATGTGTCCGACAGATTTAACTGAAGATGAACATCTGACGAGGAAACAGTCCCTTTAGAGGTTCTTTCAAGAGGTGTTTCTCCAAGAATTTTGCCACGACTCTCGGCTGTCATTCTTTCAGCATGAGATTTCCCATCCATTCGTTGCTTGGCTGAATCACCACGCTTTTGTCGCTCCTCCCAGAGCTTCCTTGTATAATAATCATGCCCATTTCCTCCAGTTAGAAAGCTAAATAATGGATTTGACTTGTTCTTCTCTCGGGAGAGATCCTCAAACAATTTACCACAGCGAGCAACCAAAGTTGCAAAACCATCAATTAGAATCTTCAGATCATTATCCTCAGGAGGCGGCACATCTGGTGGAGGGGGATCAGAAGACCTCTTTTCAATCTCAAGTGAAGTGGCAAATGTGTGACGTGGAATAAAATCTGCAGGCATATCTGGAGGACCAGATCTGAAACAAAGTTGCAAATAGTAGTTTGAATTGGAATTCACGTCTTGAGACTCGAGGGAATCAAAAGACAAATAAACAAGGATGGTAAACAAAACAGAAATATATAATCAGGAATCTAAAGGGGAAAAACATTAAACGGAATATTAAGACTGCATCCAGCGTCGTATACCTTTCCAGCTGGTAATCAGACTTCGATGCAACCTTAAAACCATGGAGGATGCCCTTCTCCGTGAGTGCTAACTTTGGTTTATTCTCAGTGCTGAAATTTGTTGGCTCTTCAGCATCTTGCACGTGGGTTTCTTCAAAGTCATAACCTGGAAATTGAGACATTTAGATTCTTTAACATAAGCATCATAGAGTGTGACAATGAGAATAAAAAATGATGCATTTCAAGGACTGAAACATGAACATATTTCTTACATAAAGATCTAAGTACTATTGCACTAAAGGGGAGTAATTACTATAGTTTGCCGAATGGTAATAATGGAGGTAGGGGAAGGCAAAAAGGAAGTCAAATGAAGGGGTTGATTATAATGCTTTGCTGATTGGTGTTGATAATGAACACAAAAAAAAGGACCAATAAGAACAAGGTTAAATAGTAAAAAGAAAAATGTCTACACAACAAATATTTTGAAAAAGAAATTATTAATAAGAGTACCAGAAAGAACCTTATTCAAAGGAGCTCAATAATTTCTTGAATGTTGTGTCCTACCTTGCTGCCTTCATATTTTTTTCTTTCAAATTTATATTAGAAAAACTAATACAATGAGCTAACAAAACTTAAAAGTGCTGCAGCTAAAATAGTAGTGTGGACCCACTACTATTTCTCCATAGTGTTTAATAAGATTAATACTAATGATTTGCCCTAAAAGAGGAGACACTTATAGTGCTATCTCTCTGGATGTATGAGGCAGGTCCTATAATCGTTTTGAGTAAAAATCACTTATTTCTTCATTGTGCTGTGGAATGGGATATTTGGAACCGCTTGTTCATTATATGTGGTAATGCATGGGTTTAGTCTGAGGAGCATCCTTCATTTGTATCTCACACAATTTAGCGGTTTTGGAGGGAAGATGAATGCTCAACGCCTCTGGAAACATGCATTATTGGCTATTCCTTGGTGCATTTGGTGAGAACGGAATACAAGAAATTTAAAAAATCAGAGCCTTTGATCCCTCTCTACTTTGGGACAAGATCGTTTATTATACTTCTTTGTGGGCCCACACTTACTGAGTCTTTAATGACTACAGTTTAGAAGCTTTGAAGAAGGATTGGAGAGAAGTGTTAAATTTAAGCAACCCTGCTCTCTCTCAATCATTTGAGTCATAAACCAATATAGCCTCTTCTCCTTTCTCAACATGGAACCAGAGCAAGGTCATCCTTGGGCCTGTCTCCGACAAGAGCTCAATCATGTCTTCCTCTAATTTGTCAAAAGTTAGTCTTGAGTCACTCAAGTACAATCAGCTTTCAGTCAAGTACAAGTCATCGCCTGTCGTCCTTGCTCTTGTCAAGCTCGTCTGCCATCTAGTCTGGCAGGAGCTTCTCTGGGACTGCCATCTGGTCAAGTAGTTCCCAATATCTCCTCAAGTCTGGTTTTGATCAAAAAAGTTTGTTCTGCCCTCTAGTCTGGCAAAAACTTCAAAATTTTTTAAAGAAAAAAAGTCATTAAATCTTCTCAGTGATCTCTGCAATTTTGTCTGGCATCTCCACAGTATTGTCCAGCATCTCAGTAAAACACTTCAGCAACTCCTTCCCATCTCCACAGTCAGTATAATTATCTCTGGCATGCAAAAAATTCAGCATATGGTCCAGCTGAATCTGACTCACCTTCTAAAGCTTCAGGTTGTCCCAGTTCTTAAGATTTCATATTGTTTCCATTCTGTATTGGAAATGGCTACAAGTGTGTCATCCTCTGAAACAAAGGATTCATCCTCTCGTGTTTTCATCAAACTTTCACGGGCAGAATATCAAGAGTTTCTTCAATTATAAGCAGCCTCTGTCCTTTGTCAAAATGTCTTATAAGTCATTATGTTTGCAACAAGTTTGGTGCAACACATTTATTATCTTGGGAATGCTTCTCTTTGATATGTTGAGTGCTAGTCACCCAAGCAAACTCACTCTCTCTCTCTCTCTCAATTATTTGAGTCTAAACAACACAGTCTTTCCTCCTTCCTCAACAATAACAAACATCAAAGTATCATTCAAACAAACCATTGGCAGGAGTCATAACTAAAGCAACCAAAGGGGAAGAACAGTAAATGAAAGTGTTCCCCCTTCTTTACCCCTCATTCCCTTGAACCAAAAAAGAAAAAATGATGAAAAAACCAACTTAGAGGATCTTGCAACTACATTAAAATCCTCCTGTCAATAGATTTTCACAGAAGACACTATCTATCATGGAAGCGTGTCACTTCAGAACCTACAAGTATTTTATGGTAAACAAATATTGTCCAGCCAAAAATAGAAAAAAATAAAATAAACCTTGACTATTATCTATCTTAAATTTCCCCACTAAGAGAAAAAACTAAATACAGCTTGTTATTAAATTAGCTCATCCCTTACAAAGAACATCATGACAAGCATTTCTTTTTTTTTCTTTTTTCCTATAATATCCTGCACCAAAAAGGTTTGATTCTTCTCCTAACGAAGATAGCAGGCCTTGATGTCAATAGCTTAGAACAATGACTCAATCTCCAAGTGAGACATTGTTACTAACAAAATGAATTCTAGATTCTCAACCAATTACTAAGAGCATCAACAACGAAAATAACAAAACTTACAAAAGTAGTAGGGATAGAACTGACATTAAGAACAGCAAAACTAGGAACAGTAACTCAATGTTGCATGACAAGAAGCCTATAATTTTCAAAGATCAATATGTTCAGGCAAATTTTGACATTTTGAAATTTTATTTTGTGCCTAATTCTTATATTCTTTAGTCTAGGATTTGTTTCACACTTTAGTATGGTTACTTGGTATTCTTATGTTTTATTAGTTGCTAAAATAGGAAGCAAGTTAGGGTTTTCTTTTCTATGTCATTATGTAAAGTTGCACAAGGCCTTCTAAAACCCTATTGTAACAGACTTGTTGATTTAAAATAAAACTGAAATTTCTTTCTCAAGTAGAACTCCAACCTCTCTCCCTCTGTGCTACAGCTTCTCTCACTCTCTCCCCCCTCTCTGTCCCGCTGTCCTCTTCTTCCTCCTCCCTCTCAACTGGTTCTCTTTTCTCTCTCGTCTCTCTTCTTCTCTTCTCTCCATCCCTTCCCTTTTTTTCTCTTTGCAGATTGCATCACTCTCTCCTCTGCTCACTACTCTCTTTCTCAATCGTTCCACGGCCACGCACTCACTGTCTACTGTTCTATACGTTAGGAAGCTTATAATTATCAAAAAGACAAGGAGTGAGATTCTCATATAACAACTACATGGCAAAATAATTCACCAAAAAGGTAGAAAATGCAGCTCTTTATCAGTTCCACAAACAAATTAACCAACCCCAAATCTTCTGTAAAGCTCAAACATTAAGAATTAAACATAACAATGGAGTTAGCAATTTATAGTGTCTTTACTTACCAGAGTGGTAGACATCCTCATCCTCAAAATCAAGTTCTTCAAGGGCACCAATACCAAAGCCAGGAGCAACTTTTCCTGCTGATAAATTTGATGTAACCAGTCAAGTTGTCTGTAACTTCGGATAAGCTAGAGAGAGAGAAACATAGGCAGATAAATAAATATTTAAGAGATTCAGGATAGATCTTACATTTAAATGCAAAAAGAGTCTCCTTCATTGAAAAAGCTGTCTTGTTCCCCCGCTTACCATCATCAGATACGTGCAACCTTTTCTTTTCTAGAATACAACATGCAACTCAGGAATGGGCGGCAGATATGAAAAGCAACAAGAATTTACTTGAGAAATAAACATACCCCTAAATTCAGGTGCATGCTTGAAAGGATCATATCCCAAACCATGCAAGTCTTGCTTTGGGTTGAGCAGATACACCTGGAAGTTACAAAACGTACAAAGGAGAAAAGAAAAATGAATAAGACACTGGAAAGGTTTACATATGCACATCGAAGCAGACCCCAGAATGCACAGAGCTCATTTAGGGGCATACGAAGGGTAAGAACAAAGACAAGTTAAAATAGACTGTAATTCAATTTAAGGGGCCACCAAGGAGAATAGCTCACTGGTGTGCTTTGAGAGGGCTGCGCATCATAAGCATCAGGCTCGTGACTTTTATTTTCAAGTTCTTCTGAAAAAGTTTTAGCACCATCCAGCTCTGTTGTTGTGACATCAGAAGAAAGTGCCAGAAAAGCTTTCCTAGCTTCTCTTCGGGTATCTGCCATTTATCAATCGAAAGATGAACCATATTAAGCAAGACAGGAATGCCCTTGAATTGAGCAAAACAAAAATTTACTGAAAGTACTTTATAGAATAGAAGCCAAATAATTTTCCCTATCTCACAAAATAAAAATAAAATAAAATAAATAAAAACCTTGACAATACAGTGTTGTCAAAGGCGCTCATCTAGGTGCTTAAGGCGCTACCCCAGTGCCTCAAGGGGCCCCAGGCAACGCACCTTTGAGAAGCTGGTCACCTTTTGCGCCCAGGCACCAAGGCTTTAAGGCTCTGGTCAAAGGCCTAGTTGAAATTTAAGTTTATTGAGTAGTCTTTCTAGGCTCTTTTGTTCTCATATCCTTTCTTTTTAGCTTTTAACCCTTATTCTCTCTCCACTTTAGGTCTAAGCATGTCATTTTCTAACTCTTTTTATTTCTTTTTCTTTTTCTTTCGATCATTAAATTCTGCCTAAATTAAAAGCTAAGTTTTATGGCTCTACAATAAACCAACAATGATTTATACCACAGAATATTGGGCCATTAAAAATCAATGTACCAGAGATGAAAGTAACATAAATGAGAACATTAATGTAAACAAGTAAAGCAAGAAGAAAATATAGGATTCGACATAAACCTGTTACACTAAACTTAGTAGTAGCCCCAATAATAAATAAGATGAGAGAAAACAAATTAAGATGGTTTGAATGTGTTAAAAAAAACATTACCCAATGCTCTTTTTAGAAGAAGTGATAGTATGCGAGTTGAAGGTGCACCATAAACAATAGGAAGATGTGTTCAAAGTCATATAGCCAACCAAGATAGAAACAAAAGGTTACTTGAATTGAATTGAGTATTTTCATTTTCTTTTGATCTTTCTCTGGCAAACATGGCACTTAATGCTTGGGTCAATAGGGGCTCCTAATGCCTTAATGGTAGCCTGCGCATTTACAATACTGCAATGATAGGAACAAAATAAAAGAAAACAAATTTCTGTATCCCAAATGAAAATGCATCACCCAAGGATTGAAGGACCAAAATCCTAGGCCCTGCCTTTTGAAAATCATCCCCCACACCCTGGAAAAATGACAGAATTTATAAAGTGAAAGGCAAAGGAAAGGCCAGCAGAAAAGGGGAGGCATGCAAAGAAAAAACTATGGATACAAACAATTTGAGACAACCTCAATAAGATGCTTTAGCAGCTCTAAAACCGTACAATGACAGGTACATAAAGAAATTATTCGAATTCTTACAATTTTATGGCTTGATTTGCCTACTTATAAGACAAGAGAACCAACCCTAGCATAACTTAAGTAATAACAGCATATTTAAGGATTTTCATAGATAGGCCAGCAATAGAAATGTGGGGGACAGGTAAAGCACCCAATAGGCCTCCATTCATCTATTGCACTCCATTAACAATAAAAAACATAAGCTAACACACATCATTTGATGCAGAACCAAAGCTTTCAATGGAACCGGAGCATCGTGAATGAAGCAGAGTAAAACAACCCATTCAAAAATTCTTAGAACCCACCTCACTTGTGCATGGAACTCATTCATAATTCACAAAATATTAATATAAATGCTCTCCACCACATTAAGATTTTGAAGTTGCTGGTTGTATAACATAGTATCAAAGTAGAAGGTCCCATTAGCTTAAGCTTTTGGTGTAATCGGCTATAGATTACATTGATAACACTAGCATTGAGTTCAAACTCCTATGGTACTACAATAAATAGTATTTTGTGAAATTACACCAACCAAGGAAATGAACAAAATAATTAGATTCTACACAAATGTCTTTTTACACTTAAGAGGCCAAATCTGAGCACATTTATTTGCAGCCTTTAGGACCAGAATTAATGTACCTCACATCTATAAGAGCTTCCCACATTTGATTAAATCCTCTTAAATGCCACTATGAACTAAAAAATTTTTGCATCAGAGCACATATAGGCTCTCGTTCTCAGCTCAAGCTTGATGAAAAAACTAAAAGTTCAAAACATATGACATCATTGCATGAAAAACAAAATAAGACTAAAAACTAGGCCAAATCCGAAGTGCAAAAAAAATAATAATAAATAAAAAATAAAATTACCATAAAGGGAATTAGTGTGAGAATCCTTAATTGAATGGCCATGCCGCCATCCCATCTTCAAAAGCAATTTAACACCTGATCAACAAGAAAGGGATTTCTAATAGACGCCAAACTCCAATTTATGTAGAAAGAACTTTCCAGGTTATTCAATCATACCAATTGAATTTGTGGCAGGAAGAACCAACTCATCAGGGACAGGTCCAGGAATAATTGAAGGCCTATTGCATATAAATAAACCAGAAAAAGAAAATGAAAAACACTATTCAGCATGCCTTGCTATTGTAAAATAAAAATAACAAGAAAAATCAGAACTGCTAATGAGAAATGAGAACAAGAAAGCCTTAAAATATCAAAAAAAAAAAAAGAGCTAAACTATGATTTAAATCCGAAGAAATCTGCTAAGCAAGTGCAACGAATTTCTTAGGGCATAACCACATCTCATTTAGAGAGAGAGAGAGAGAGATCAATTCAGTAGATGCCATTGAAAAGAGAAAGCAAAACTATAGCAAAAATTCAAATATTTCTAACATATGAATCAAAAATTTGAAAATTTGCAGAGCAAGTCTAGTTGTTACAGGCATTTATTGTTTTGCTTTCTCTCAAATTAAGATGGACAGATTGTACCACACAGAAATCGCCACAGGATATACAGCCGAAGGCATACATGTCAAATCAAATAAATTGAGGGAAAAAGAAAAGATCCAATAAAAATTCATAACCAACATAAAGCTCAAAAAGTTATGCATTATATTTGGTTATGCATAACCAACATAAAGCTTCATCAAAGATTGATTTGCGTAGCATATGCATTAGCCCAAAGTATTTGGTGCTAACCAAGTCAACCAAATTTAAGAACACTCACCCAATAAAGCACAAACCTACCATTAAGAACTCATCCCATGACAAAATAACAGGGAAATTGTTGTTAAATGCGTTCAAGCAGACATTCCAATTAGACTATAAGTAATTGTCACTAAAATGATATCATATGAAACTAACAAAACCTCTGCTGTTGTTCCTTCTCAGCCTGTTTGCGTGCAAATTCTGCAGCTGTAAATCCAAATGTGTCAAATCGTGAAGATGTGCCCAAAGTACGGCCTTCCATCTCCTGATGATAAAAATAAAACCAGAAGCAGTAAGAAACTAAATAAAGTGGCCCCTGCCATTTTATTTACAATGTCTTAGTGAACAAATTAAAATGTAGTAAACCTCTTTATCAAATTACTGAAGGCAATTCTACAACTTGTATATAACACCACCAAGGCATACTAGTAATCAAATAATTACTCACAATATCAAGCACATTTTACAAACTCTGAGGCTAATATTGAGCAAAAGGGAGGACTATGCATCAACAACTTGGCAGACATTTTGTCAGCCAATCAATGTGCTGGAAAAAGACTGGAAATTACAAAGAAAAACAACAAGCATAGCATGCAAAAGCCCCAAAATAAATAATGCGAGAAAAAGAATTCACGTGGTTGGGCAACCTTTATGTACATCCATGGAGAGAGAAAAATTCCTTAGTACGGGAAAAATAGAACAAGAACCCTTTTTCAGCTCCCCGACTCTAGCCATTGCACACCCTCTCACAAATCAAAGAACACTTTACTTCACTAGACCAATTGGATAAAAAATAATCAGAAAAAGGAATTTATTCACATAAACCAAAAGACCAAAGGGGGGAAGCACCAGGGCAGTGCAAAGCCTGGAAAACTACAATAACAATGACTCTACAAAATCAGCAACTTCTAAAAAAGAATCAAACAACGTGGAAAACAATCAAAAATGCAATCACTTTAGGAAAATGTCTTCAAAACTCATCATGGATCTATCCACCCCTTCAAAAATCCTCCTATTCAATTCCCTCATAACCAACCAAAACAGGGGGAGCAACCTAGATACTCTCCTCATTGTATTAAGCTTCAATCCATAAGTCCACAACTCACCTATAAACCTTGAAGTGACCCAATCAAAGAAAAGTTTTAAAACATCCCCCTAAAGTTGTCTCCTGTATTATATAACTTCGCAAGATCCACAAGTTGCAAGGAGTGGCCGACAATGAAAATTGAAAAAGGAACCAACCAAATCTTGTCATGCAAGAAAGTTGTGACCAAGAAAGACACCCGACAAGAGATTACTTCTAAAAATGTGAGTAGAACACTTGAACAAAATGTGTAGTAACAGAAAAAAGAAAGTCAACAAATGAAATGCTCTGATTTCAATTTACAAGGATTATTTTATTTCTTCTGACTCTTCTTTAGCATCAACTTGCATTTTAGCCACATGATTTTTCATGGCAGGAGCATTTTATTGTTGAATTTGAATAGCAGGCCATCGAATCTCTACTTAGTTTTTTTTTCCCCTTCCTGCTCCATTTCCAGTTTAACTTTCTAATTAAGTTCATTATACTAATACTATTTTTTTCCTTGGCCATTGGGGAGAAAATTAGACCCTTCTTTTTCATAGCTACCAAAAAGAAAAGTTTTGGAAATTAGTTACTCACAAAGTGGACAAGGAATAACACCAACTAAATTGCCAATAATAAATGGAAGCCTTTTTACCCGTGCAGAACCTCATATAAAGCTTAAAATGGGCCCAATAGAGTCTCAGAGTCCACTCAATGAGCTCTCTCGGTACCTTAGAACGCCATCATAAATAAAACTAATTGAATCCCAAACGTATTTCAATTAACTAAGAAAAACTGCTTCAGAGTAAGACAGGCATTTTTCAATTTCACCAAGAAAACAGTTTCATATTGAGACCACAATAAGTGTTTGATTTTCACTAAGTTGGCATTTTTTATCACCCAATCTTAAGTTACTTGAGGTCAAAACAAAAAACTCCAGTTTCTGGAAATATTTTAAAGATAAAATGTTCATCTCATTTCATTGAAAAAATTGAATCCTGTCACAGTTGGCCACAGCTGTACCATCCAACCCAGACAGAGATTTTTAATTGTTTTGGAACAATCAGAAAGCAGAAAAACAAAGAAAGGTAACATCATCCAAAGAAAAAAAAAACATGTGAAGTTAGCTATGGTATAAGAACATGTACATACAGCTTTTTCATCTTCATCCAAAAAGTTGAAAATACTCTGCTCCTTGACTTCAGCTCTGTTCTTCCGAGAAGATGTAAATTTCTGGGGAGTCCATCCTACAAATTTGTATTCACCACAGAGTTTGTAAAATCCACGTCTGAAACAAAATTCTCAGATCATAATTTTTAACATAAAAAGAAAAGATTGAATAAATTATATACCTTCCTTAGATCCAACTGTATTATAATAGCCAGCAGAAAACCCCCCAGTAAATGCACCATGAAATCTTCTCCGCCCCTCTTCATCTATAACCTGTAATTTTACATAAGTTTAGTATGGACACCATATAGAAACAAGTTAAACAGAAAACAACTAGAAACATTAAGGGTCTGTTTAGTTGTGGAAAGCAAGGGTGTTTTTCAAAAAACGTTTTCTAAAAAAATGAAACTATGTTCAAATACTCCAGTTTCAATTTTTAGAAAATGAAAATTGAAAAACAAGGTTTTCCAATTTATGAAGAGATAGAAAACAGGCTTAGAGTTGTTTTATACTGTTTTCCGTTATAAATAAAACCCGTATTTTCCAAAATTTTCTAACTTTGTTAGAAAAAATTAGACATAAGAAAATACGTATTTTTCGAATATATTTTTAAAATTTTCTACTCTTTTCTTTAGAAATAGAAAATATGATAAAATTAGAAAACATTTCCCGCAACCAAACGCACCCTAAATTTTTTACTTATGCTAATCATCTTTATTGATACTAAAAGGCATAAAAGTAAAGGTATAACAAAAAATAAAATTTTCATAAATTAGCTAATTTCCTCAACCTTCCCTTTCTTCCTTTGCAAAGACAAGTATACAGTCAAATAGAACAGCACCCAGCAATGCAGTTGCATAAGCCAATCAAATACTTTCTTTGACAAGTCAAAAGATGGGGGAATGGGTGAAAAATATAGAAATCTTCTCTACTAGTGACCATTTAGAACTCTTCCTCCCTACAAAAGATTTAGATTAAGCCAAAGGTACCCAACCCAAAACAAGAACTAAGATTAGACCATCAAGGTAGCACAACCAAAGTGCATATAAGGTTAATAGTCCATCCCCAAGAGCATCCAATTCCTGCACTAAAACCACAAGCAGGTTGATTCATGGCTACATCAAAGTGGAAAACTAGGGAAAAACTGTTACCGTAACGTTGCCAAAGTGCATAGAAGGTAATGCCCCATCCTCAACAGGCGTCTACTTCACACATGCTTAATATCATAAGTGGGTTCAAGCTCATTTCTAGAAACACTAAACCTAAGAAGTCCAGGCACAAGAACTCGACTCAATATGTGACAAACTATCAAAACGGTGACATTAAAAAAAGATAAAAATTTTAGACTATTATGGTTTACAAATATTGTACATGTGATGTCTAAGGACCCTGTGTACACAACTGTGTCCCAGTTCAGTGCGGACATGAATCGGGTACTTTTAGAAGTGCTAGTAAAACAAAAGCCTAAACCAACTAGACTGCCACCACAATGATCAAACGAATTTTTATTGAGCAAACAAGCAGAATCCAAATATATCTTACGAAACATTGCACAAAACCATAAATGCCTTGGTACCTTGTTCAAAACGTGAATTTGAAATACAATATAATTGAATAACAAAAATATTAATTTTGAATGTTATAATATAATGTATCCGCAAGATATTTCAAATTCTAACATCTAAAATAAGGCATTTGAAATTTTCATACTTGAAATTCACATATAAATTTCAATCCAAGTTGATAAATACCAAGAACTTGCATATGCATAAATACAAATAAATGTCTACCTTACACTTTCCATTGAATTCACTACAACACCATAAATTCCACACGAATCAATAAAAACCTAGAATCATCTTGAAACCCTAAATTCATTTCACATGGAGAGAGAGAGAGACAGGACCTCTTGTTTCCAAGGAGGAAGGGCACGGAGGTTTCCAGAAGCTTCGGCTAGGGCCTTCTTCTTGCGGCTGCTGAGATCTTCTTCCCGCTCGATCGGTGTCCCGACGAACACGTAATCTTCTTCTTCTGCATCCATTTCTCTCTCAAGAACCTTAGAAGCTTTGAATTCAGTTCAGGGACTGCTTCACTGAATTTGATAAGGAGACAGGTCGGGAAAAACGTAGTCTTCCGAGTAATGTTCGGATTTAACCAAAAAATAATAATAATAATAATAATATAAAAATAAAAATTATTGCAAACGTATTTCAAAAATGGCTTATGTGGGTTGAGTTTTTAAAATTAGATCAACATTATTCATTATTAATCGAGTCTTCAAAATTTGATTAACACTATTCATACTCTATTTATAGTTGATTGAGTTTTCAAAACTCAATCAACCTACTGTAAACAGTGTTGATCGAATGTTAAACACTCAACCAATATATGAATAGTGTATGAATAGTATTGATCGAGTTTTCAAAACTTAACCAATCTATTAAAATTATTGGTCGAGTTTTCAAAACGCGAATATCATGGGTTAGAAACCGAATTTCTTTTCTTTGTATGTTATTTTAAAGTTTTTTTTTTAAAATTAGATCAAATCCGTACAAATCTCACATTCCTCAACAAGAACGACGTTGTTTGATTTTATGATACGTCTTTTAACCCTAATCAAAATATGAGCATAAAAATGTAGTTAAAAGGAACGCCTAATTAATTAAATTGATTTGTGGAATCAAACTATAGAGATGTTAACTTTTGAATCTGATCTAATTATAAAATTACTTTTAAAGTTAGATTTATAATACATATTTTCTTTTAAAGTTTAATTTAACATTAATAATCAATTACAAGATTAATTATTTGACGACTCAAATTTATACTTGTATTTTTTAAAAATATTTTAACCCCAACCTAGTATTGTTTCAAATCTATTTGTGTCTCACTTCAACAATAACAACAAACTAAACATTTTATCTCAAAATTTGAGGTCGAGCATATGAGAGATAAATATTGAGAGAAAAAAAAATATTGATTTAATTTGTGTTAATTTTTCTATGTCATTCATTCCTATCTAATACCATCTCTTCAATTAAATCCATAATTATTATATATTTACAAATATATTACATCCATATTGATTTAGTGTGTGTCACCTCACTTAATTCTTTTTTTTCATAGGTCAAGAAAGTGGGGGAATAGTATCAATACAAATATCTCCCTATGCATAATTATAAAGATACCCGATCTTTATTTTCTCCAGTTCAATCAATCAATCAGAACTTTAGTCCCAATAATTGAGGTCGACTTTGAGAGTAGTCGTATATGTACATAATATTTTTCTTATATTTTTATAAAAAGATTGTTTCTATACCTCATATTTTCCCAAGTCCATTGCAGAGAATAATATCGATACAAATATCAATACAAGTATTGGCCACGTTGATTCTCGTTGATCTCAAGTCCCGAGATATAGTGTGTTGGGTGGGTGATTTTTGCAAGGTTTCCTTGGTGTGGTTGGCCTACTACACATTCCAACATCTAGAGGACTTTGTTTCTTCTTTTGCTGTTTCATGGATGTGGGTTTTGAGGTTAGAATGTCAAAGATGGGTTAAATTTTTAGTGTCGCTCGCCTCTCTTAGTACGCTGATAACTAAGAGTACTAGGTTCTGTCGTGGGCTAACAAATGACCCTCTTTGTCATCTCCGTTGTGAGCTTCCAAAAACATGTGTCCATCTATTTCGGGATTATAGCCTTGTTTGCTAGGTTTGGATTCGAATTCTTTGTACATCCTACATCCTCCCTTTCTAGATTGGTGTTGAAGAGCTTGTCGAAGAATGATTGGTTGGTTCGTAACTAGTAGTCTTGCACTCTCCATATGGGTTTTCCGTTGTTCATCTTCTTTGTCTACACATCTTCTTTGTCCACACACTACGGGTCATTTGGAACTCTTGGTGTAAAATTGTGTTTGAGGGTCTTGCTTTCCCTCCAAAAGGTATTTCTACTGTCACCTCCTAGTATATTATACTTGGGATGGGTGATCGGCGATTGTTGGTGGGTCTTAGCCGTCTCCCTGCTCGGTCTCTCCTCCAATGTCGCTCCCTCCTCCCAGTTTTTATATTTTTCGAGAATCCCAATAGCTAATTTGTTGGTCTATCGGGTGTTTTTTGTTTCGAGAGAGAGTAATAGTTGGTTGATGTTTTTGCCAAATAAGGGTCATCGCCTCTCTTTTAGACTTTATGAGTTCTACTCTCCTATTCATGAGATGTATCGTTTTTTTATGCGTAATATTTGAGATATATATATTTTTTAAATCTATTTTTCTCTGCTCCTATTTGTCAAAGAAAAAAATAATAAAGACTCCTTGATACTTGATTTAGATAATAATCTATTTAATGAATCTATTATTATCCAAATTATTGGTAGTTTAATAATATGTTATTTGATTTAATTATTGGCTAACATTTGTATTTTAACCAAACTTCTACAAATCAAGTTAGTTTGTATGCTAGTATCTAAAAAATATAATTATTAAAAGTTAAATATATTTTTTAATATATAAATTAATTCACATATTTTATATTATATTCATTAACAACAATAATAATCATAATTTTAATTCTAACAATTAGAGTCAATTCTGAAGTAAGCGTATATATACACAGTTTTTTCTTTGTATTTTTGTAAAGAGATTGTTTCCACGTCTTGAATCCGTGATTTCGAATTCACCAAATGAACAATTCAATCATTATTCTAAGATTCACCTAAAAAAAATTCTTATTGAAATAATGAATATACCATCCTTATCTCCAATTGCTTCCTCGTCTTCTTCTTTTTCCACCAAATCTCTTTTTCTCTTATCAAAATCTGTGTAAAGAAACATTTACACAACGTTGATTTAAAGATATACGTAGAAACATTTACATGTTATTTTATATTATACTCATGTAATGAAAAATAAAAAATATACGGAGAAAGAGTTATTGGAGTTTTTCTAAAGCCGAATTCTCACGTTGGGTAATAATTTTGAATATATGATTAGTTTATTGGATTCAGTAATTTAAGTCTCACTTATTGCCCTTCCTTTGCTATAAATCCACCAAACCAATAAATATAATTTAACAAACTTAAACTTTATATATTTTGAGATTTTTAAAAAGTAATCTTATTTTACTCGTACACTTTTATTTTTTGGTGCCTAACTTGGGAAAGGGTCAAATAGCAAAACCTTCTGCCTCTCTTTTTCTAATTATCGAATTAAGAAAAATTTCTATTTGTATTAAACATTATCCACGAGAGAAAGCACGAAAATAACGATAAAGTCGAAAGATAATATAAAAACATTATTGTATAAAATCTAAGCATCATCACTCGCTATTAATCCACGTGTGGCAACGCGCTAGTCACCTCTCGTTTTCCATTGGTTGTTTAAAGTCCACACGTGTACGAGGCGCGTGGAAAAAAGGATTCAACGCCAAATCAATATTTTTTGTGCCCTAATTGCCTGCAATTTCCTCTTGCTCTTCTTCTTCTTCTTCTTCTTCTTCTTCGACGATGTCTCCTCGTTTTCGTCTTCGATCGATTCTTCTTTTGCGGCGTCGATTCTTCTCTCTCTCTCTCTCCCTTTATTCTCTGTGTAGTTTCTCTCTCTAGGAACTCGCGTGTTTTTCGAATTCAACGTAATCGGTATGTCTCCATTTCTCCCTCTCTACCCATCTCTTTCTCTCTCTCTGATCTTGAGTCTATGGTTTTAATCCTTCGTGTTTGTGAAGATATAAGGATAATGGAACCGATGGACATAGTTGGGAAATCGAAAGAAGATGCGTCTCTGCCTAAAGGTTAGGTTTTGATTTCGTTTTGTTTTGACCAATTGAAAAATCGCTTTTTTTTTAATTCTGTCTAATTTAGGTTTCGCCTTTGATTCTGTGCTTTTCTGGAATAGTTATTCACAGACAATTGAAATGAAGTTATAGGAATATCTAGTTCACCAACTGTTTATTGAATTTTCCTAGTTAGGGAGTAGTATGAAGGGCACTTGCTCAATACCCTCTTGCTTTTTGAGGTTTTTAAGGCTTTTTTTTTTTTAAAATAAATTTTCAGTTCCATGTTTCACTTGAGGGTTTTTTAATGTTTCTTAATTGGAGGGTCGGAGATGAAATACTTGTTTTCAAATTGTTGACATGGTGTTCAAATTAGACTCATGGAGTTGATGTGATGGATTTTTTTTAGACAGTCTCATTTTTTCTTCTTCCTCCTAGGTCAAAGATTATCCGGAGTGATGAGCATTTTGTGCAAAAATTAAATGAGGATCATCAAGATAGTGGTTGAAAAGTAAATTTATGATGGATCTTTTCTTTCCTAGAACAAACCCTCGACACGGGGTTTGTGCTTGTGAACATCACCTAGGTCTTATGAGTCATTAATAACTATATTGTTACTATGGCATCACTTATCGTGGAATATAAATGACTATCCACAGTTAGATTATGGGCATTGGATTTTGTATAGCATATTGATTAGAGGTTGGCTTTAGGAATCATACTTGCATGCTAGTGATGTTTACAGTATGTCGTTATACTTTTATATGATGAAAGCTTGTCTATTTTGTGCTTGCAAATTGTTTGTAAAATTATAATTTTCTTTGTCTCTCTGGGATAGGTTCACAATTTTGATTTTTGATGCTAAATATTATGGCGTTGGATTTCGTAGGATGTGTGGAGCCTGTTAGATGTTTGTCACATACATACATATTGTTAGTCTCTTCTAAAGACACAAGATGAATTTTAATAGGGTTAATGGGAAAAATGGACTCACATAGTGAATCCATGCGTGGTCAAGTTGAGTTTATGCTCTTGTAGTTCTAATCACTCCTTTACCACAATCAGTTTATTTCCTTATTTTTTTAAACCCTAAACTCAATGATTACAATTATAATATTCTCTAACATCTAGGCATATGCTCTAACTACTAGGCATCCTTTCTTTTTGTATATTTAGTTTTTTGGTGGATATGGTTATTCTAACAGTTCATTGAGTGTATGAATCTGATATATTGTATATTTGGAGTGCAATCGATTGAGGACATATTTCCAGAAGGTTGAAATACCCTTGAGCTCCACTGAGGCTCATTTTTCTGCGGAAAAGTAATAAGCTTCAACTTATTGGGAATATTGTACAAACCCTTTGATTAATTGGTTCTCTATCTTTTTAAATTCAAGCTTCCATGTTTTCATTATGTTGATAGGGAGACACTGCAGAATATGGGTGTGCCGACCTTGTTACCTACTTTGCATTTCTCAATTCCATGACCCTCTTTTTTAACTAAAAATTACTAATTTATATTTAAGAGATTACTTTCAACCACAAACTGGTTGATATATTAATTCTCCCATTTAGACATATAGTTTGATAGCACCCAAAGCATTGGCACAACAACCTGGGCGAGAATAGTGAGTTCACTATTTTTCTCCTTCCTGTATCATTTTCAGTCTTGGAGTCTGTAGTGCTTTTGAAAGCAGACTTTTCAGTCATTTGATGTTTCCTTTCTGCACTTTCCTTCAAATATATGCTTGGGCGTAGTGTGAGAATACTTATTGAAAAAACTGGACACTGTTCATGTCACTTGAAGCAGAATGTTTTTAGTGCTGTAATCAAGATCTTGTACCATCAGTTTTGAAGGTTCATTTGTGTTGGCATTGGTTTGATAAATTTCTTTGTTTATGCAACTTACTCAATTGTTTATTTTTTTCAGCTACTATGACTAAAATCATTAAGGAGATGTTACCTCCAGATGTTCGCGTTGCAAGAGATGCTCAAGATCTTCTAATTGAGTGTTGTGTAGGTGAGGTTTTGATGGCACATATGTTGTTATGCAGTTGATTCTCTTTGTGGTCTTAATGAGTTACATTCTGTTGGTCTCTTCCTCTTTGAAGCTTTCAGTTGTTTGTTTTGGTTCAGATGTTGCTGCCCTTTTTTTTTTTTAAAGAAAAAAATATTTAGTTATTGATGATTTTCTTCTTTTTCCCTGATTTAGTCTTAGACAATTTAGTGGGAAGCTCTCCCTATGTGAATGTGACTGAAACAAATGCAAAATAAGATGGAAATTATGTCTAGTAAACACATTTGATTGCGTGAAATGTTTGTAGAAGTGCCTTTTTTTTCTAGTAAAAAGGAAAATAAAAACAAACCAAGTTCAATTAGAGGAGCCCATAATACTCAATATTTCAATGGCATAGGATAAATCTGAAAATGCTTCCAAAAAGCGTTTAAGCAACTTATAAATGGGTTTATTCTTGCCTTGAGATGTTCGTAATTTCTTTCCCTCTAGATTGACAACAAAGGCCTTTGTTGATTCGTGTTCAATGGTCATGCCAAGTTTGCATAGGCATGTATTAGCTGAAACGTATCATGTGTCGATTGATTTGTCCTCTACATTGTCTTGGGTCATGGGCTTTGTTAATGCTTTTGCATAATAATCCAAAAGGATGTTGGGTTTCAGTTGATGGAAATGAACTTAAAAATGTTATGCTTTCTTTAGCTGTTGCCGAGGATAGCAGTTAAGCAATTCTTGGGTGAGGCTCTTTTACCTCCTCTCTGTATATTAAGAGGGTAGGTTTCACTAGCAAGCCCATCTTTAGCAAAAATAGGGAAAATAGTCACATAGAAAAGTTGAGGAGAGATCTTTTTTTTTTTTATTTTTTTTTTATTTTTTGTTACAATGTTGGACTTTAAAGTAGGTGTCAAGCAACATAATCTCAGAGTTTATATTTTGTAGATCCTAATTCAATTACTGGCTAATATGTCATATATATATATATATATATATATATATATATAATATTTTTCATTGCTTAATATGTACTAGTCTACACTACCGATCTATAGAAAATTTGGACAATGAAATAGACAAGTATCTTAAAGCAGGGGTGTTAATAGGCTGTTAACTGTTGAATGATTGCAGTCTAGGGGTTTCAGTGTGAAGTGGAGAGTGTGAGAAGCAGTTGAAATAGCAAGCCATGTCAAATAATTACAATTGTGATGACTAGTAGTGGTGCCAAAAAAAAAACCAGGGCATTTAGTAGTGCATCCGTCCCATGTATTTTCTTATTATCTTTCCTTGTCATAACATTTTATATTAGAAATTTGTATTTATATCTTGGAAGGGGGGGTTATGAACTCTTATGCAGTTAGTCTATTTTCGTTCTTAATTTTTGTTCTAGTTCCTACCGTATTTAGAGTGCCATTTGGCATAAGAAATAGGGGAAAATCAGCGATTAGTTCATCATTAGAATATCTGTCCGCAATGTTTCTCCTTTGTTTGTTATGCCTCCTCTTAAGAATCTTTGTGACTTCCGTATTATTGTTCTTCCCTCCAATCATCTAGATATTCCTAAGATAGAAGCCGGTGCTTGTTCTGTTAGTTTATTTATTTATTAGATTAATATGCACCCCAATGATTGTTAGGATGTGCAAGGCACATTACTGTTCACGAATTTAATTTTTTTTTTTATTCCTTTGCCGGGATGAATTTTCGTATGGGTTTCTTCGGACATATTTCTTTTACTTAATATAACTTATGCAATGTGAAAGCAGTTACGTTGTTGAACCTGGGAGGTGATGAAGACTGGGAGATTCCTTATTAAGAAATTATGAAGATGACTAAATGTTTTCCCCTTTCTTTTTTGGTGTCGAAAGGGACACATTGTTGTAATTTGGGATGGAGGGCCTTAAATATAAACCTATGAATGCTCTGTCTGAGCATCTGAATGTTTAAATATAATTTCTTTCAAATTCTTTTTGTACAAACTTTTGGGTTCCTACAGGGTCCATTATAGATTTATGGACCTTGTGCTCGGATTTAGAGTTCTACAGATGAAAGGCAAAACATTCCTAGCTGTAGTTAGTTTGTGAAAGCTTTGAAGGAGTAATGATAATTTTTTCCCTTTTTTTTTTAATGAAGAAGAAATCCTTTACATGCTTCTGTGGACATGTGGGCTGGAGTTTTGAGGTTTTGGGTCATTTAAATGTTATACAGATGTTATTAGTTTCCTTGTTTCTCTAGTTTCGTTTCATATTTGGTTTGCATGTGATCCTGGTTACTATTAATTTGCTTATTTATTTTCTCTTAAAAACGAGATAGAATGAAGAATTGGAACTCCATAGAGTTGAAGGTTGTTAATATTGAGGAAGTATGTTAAATTGTAGAGTCTAAATTGTTACAGAAATAAAATATAAATTAGTGGGTGGAAATTATTAATCTACATTAAGGGCAAAGCATGTTTATGATGGGTATATCCATCCAGAAACCTTAAAAGAGGATTTTTGGTCTCTTTCCAAAAAATTAGGTTGTGGTGGTAGTTTTCTTGAGACTGACTCTGTAGAGCGTTCAAATATAGGTGACAAAATATTAGAATTTGCTAAGATAAAAGGCTAATTTCTTTTATTATCGGATAAGATTGTACCATCTCAACTGTAACAGTTTTATGATTATCTTAAATTATGTAGATGGTTTCATACTTTCTTTTTATATCTTTTACTTCTTATATTAATGTTTTCCTAGTTTTTGCCATTATTCTGTCTGAAACTAGATGCTCTTGCAGAGTTTATCAACCTCATTTCTTCAGAGTCCAACGAAGTGTGTAGCAGGGAGGATAAAAGAACAATTGCTCCCGAGCATGTGATCAAGGCTTTACAGGTAATTGCTGTATTAAACGGCCATAACATTGAGTGCTCTTCTGTTAAAGATGTTTTTGATTGTCCTGGACTTATCTCTTATGCATGTGAAGTGTCGGTATGGTGGTAACCTTTCCTTGCCATGTAGTGCTTATTACTAGTGTCACTCAATTTCTCTCTCTCTCCATGTTGGCAGCATTTGATATGAGATTTGTTGCTTTATTGCTTCATGATTTGTCCTTGCTAATATAGCCATTCCCATAACCATTGCCCTAGTGTTGAGCAACAAGTGAAAAATATGAAGAGAGCAGGTGATCTTATAACCAATTGTCTTATTTGAATCTTAAGTTCTCATTTGGTTGAATGTGTGACTGGACTAAAGACTAAGAGTCTCGAGTGTTTGCTTTGTCAAATGAGGGAGAATGCCTTGCCTACTTTGGACTATTCAATAAAACCTTAGAGACGGGATTTGTTAATCGAGGGACTTTGGAAATCAATTTTACTGCAAAATATTTTTCTTGCCTAAACATAGTAAATTGAAATATGTGATGGAGATTAAATTTATACCAAAATGGTCCATCATCAACAAACACCATGATTTTTGTTTGTGGGACAGAGACCAAGTTTATGTTGCCCAGGATACTTAGGAATCTGTGACTATCCTTTTTATGGAATAAACATGGCCTTAAGGGGCTAATTGATGAACTATCTTCATAGTTCCTTTCCACCATGTTGCTTGGGGTGTGGAATACGATGACCATACTTTAACAACTTATAAAAGGTTATGCCATCCTACAACCTACCATCAAAGATCTAGTTTTGGTAGGTCTCACTTGGTGTCTCTTCTTACTTCCCCCCGCACTAAGCTACTTCTTCCCACTTGATAGATTAAATAAATCTGCGCTTCCAGGGTCTTGTTCCCCCCCTTTTATTTCAAGTTTTTAGCTCATGGATTCTATTATGAACCCACTTGGGTAGTTTTGTTTTTTGAGGTTCACTAAATGATATATATTTGTTTCTCAGGTTCTTGGGTTCAGTGATTACATTGAGGAGGTTTATGCTGCATATGAACAACATAAGCTTGAGACTATGGTAATTTTACTGTTCTTGACTTCGATTTTCCATAATACTATGACTGATGATGTGCAGTGGGAAATTTCCATTTGCTGACATAATGTTGAAGCCCTTCCTATTTGCTTTATTAAGAATAGTTTTAATGTTAAACATGTATTTTTGTTTTCAATCTTATGCTTACACAGAGCCCAAACCTCTCTACCTTGTGCCTCCAACCAAACAATTAATAAAATAACTATTATGGTAATTTCCTCTAAAAATCCATCTTGACAATGCTGAGTCACTGCTTAAGTAACTATTACCAATAGCTGAGGCTGTGTAGGATTCATATAATTTCTGCTAAAAACGTTCGCAAATTCTGTATTTATTGTAATTTCTCTACCGCTCTTGAGGTCAATTTCTGTGGCATACCTGTCACTGCTTAGGTGGAAGTTGATTGTTTACCTTTACTCTTGTTTCCTTGACTAATGATAGGTAGTTAATATGGTCTGCTTGGCCTCTTTACTGATAGTTATCTTGACAATGTCCTGAAGCAGGATTCTCTGAAAGGGGGGAAATGGAGCAATGGAGCTGAGATGACTGAAGAAGAGGCTGCAGCCGAGCAACAGAGAATGTTTGCAGAGGCACGTGCTAGAATGAACGGTGGACTACCTACTCCTAAACCATCCAATCAAGACCCAAGTTTGGAGAGCTGACTTTAGAACCTTTTACATTAAGTCATAGGCAAGAAAATCCATCTCAACTGTTTTATTCTGTGCTTGCGGTAGTATAATGTACAAAAGCCCCTTGGCAAGTGCACTGGCATCTGTTGATTTATTCCATAAAATTATGTCTATAATGCTTTTCTGTAATTAGTGAAAAAAGAGCAACTTTTAAGCCTCATCTCACATGTCTCCTACTTATTACTCTGGATTAATGTTCCAAGTGATATTGCTTGATGATAAAATCATTTCTTGAAAACAATGCCTAGTCATGAGTCATTACATGATTGAGTCTTGGGGTTATGATAACCCTTTTGTAGGGACCAATAATATGGGCTATTTCTTTTTCTTTTTTTTCTTTTTTCTTTTGTGGGGAGGGGGAGGGGAGGGGAATCACCAAGTGAGAATGATGGGTCATATTTTTCCCATACCAAAGAGGGGATATGGGATGTGGGGGTCACTTGAAAACATCAAGTGTCATGTTGCAGGTTTTTGTGGAATTGAAGGATATCGTAAGCTGGAAAATGACAGGAGAGAGTAGGTGCTCCTGAAAGCCAGCACTATGGTGCACGTTTACACTAAAGGACGCATTTTGTTGTGCAGAAAACTGTATCTTCTAGTGAGAGAATGTCTTGAGGTGTGAGAGAATGGGTAGGTTTTTATTTTTGGTCTCCCTTGTGGCCTTTGTTTTACTATGCTTTCACTGTTTTCTCATTTCAGGGTCAAAAGTTTCATCAGTCAAGCAAACCCATTTTTTCCCTAGCCCCACATGAAAGTGAAATTACAAACACATTGTCTCCTAAGATTCTCTCTCTCTCTCTCTCTCTCTCTCTCTCGCTTGCTGTTCGTTCCTATTTTCTTCCCTCTTAATAAGGTAGGTGGGGTAGCTTATGTTTCTTTTGTCAGGATTCTCTTGCACTAGTATAAAGAACCCAGAAACAAAGTATTGATAAGAGCCCCACAAATCCACAAAAGAGAAGAGACCAGAATTATTCTCTCTCTCCTCTTAACCAACCCTTTTAAGGAGTCGCCAACTAGCGTTGCTCCTTGATTCACTTTCATTAGATGAAGACAATCATGTCAAAGGCTGCTCAGGACATCACCTCTAAGAGGCACAACCTATGGAGCAGAAGAGTAAGAGATGAAGAAGATGATGAGGTCCCTCCGCTTCCATCATTCAAACCCTCACAACCCAATCAAGAAGACAAGAAAGAAACCGAAGAAAAGTCCGCTGCCATGCCGGAGCTTCCAGCTGCTGCTGCAACACCATCACCAAGGAAGAAACTCCCAACTGTTGCAGTTGCTAGGCTGAGATCTGTTCTTACTGCATTTGGTAGAAACAGATCAAACATGTCACTAGGCCTCGGACTGCGTGTAGTCGGTACTCTTTTTGGATATCGCCGTGGCCATGTACATTTTGCATTCCAAAGAGATGCCAATACCTATCCCGCATTCTTGATTGAGCTTGCAACACCGATCAGTGGTCTGGTTAAAGAAATGGCTTCTGGTTTGGTGAGAATTGCTTTGGAGTGTGACAAGGAAGTAGAGAAAAAGCAAGTGAGATTGCTTGAAGAGCCTTTATGGAGGACATACTGTAATGGGAAGAAGTGTGGTTTTGCAACCAAGAAAGAATGTGGAGCTAAAGAGCTCAAAATTTTGAAGGCCGTTGAACCCATTTCCATGGGTGCAGGTGTTTTGCCGGGACAAAATGGAGAGGATCAAGCCGGCGCCGGTGAGGGTGAGCTCATGTATATGAGGGCCAAATTCGAGCGGGTCGTTGGGTCAAGGGACTCCGAGGCCTTCTACATGATGAACCCAGATAGCAATGGAGCTCCGGAGCTTAGTATCTACTTGCTTCGAGTCTAGGCAGCCATGAAAGGCCTTGTGCTTCTCATGTTTCCATTTTAGGGTTCTAGAGTCAAAATAGTGATACTCTCTTTAGGTCTTTGAGCCTTGCGAAATGGGGGTCTAAGTGTCTTCCATGTTTTTTCTTTTCTTGTTTGGGGAGAATGGAAAAGTGGGGGTTAGTGTAGTCTTGTTAGGCATAGGTGGGAAATGGCAAACACAAACATGAACATGATGGGGTAAGTGCGGGTTGGGGGTATAGTTGTATAGTTATTTTTGAATTTTGTTGTTTTTGTTTTTCCTATTTTCTTAATTGGGGTGGGTTTTTTTTTTTTTTTTTTAATCTTTTTGTTTAAGTGATGAGACAAGAGGCCAATGTAAGCATCATTGCAATATTTTTCTTTCATGATCTCAAATCTCAATGTCTAAACTGTGCCCTTGATGGTGATAAGGTTCAAATTTTGCTCTAATCTGAACAAAAAACAAATGGTGGGTGGTGGTAGACAAAGCAAAATGTCTTCTGATCATCCTTTGCAAGTCATGCGCTTTGCTTTGCTTTTAGTCCCACAATGACCTCATCCATGTGTATGTGTTAGCTTGTGAGTGTGCGGAGTACTATTGCTAGATCAACATGGCAAACCTTGGGAAAAAGAAAAGAAAAAGGTGAGTCAATAGTGAAAACCTTTTTAGCTTCTCATTGTGATTTAATTATCTTAGTTGTCACAGCAATCTCATACAAAGGAAAGTTTTCTCTAAACGTCTCTCTTCTCTTTCAAGATTGTTTATATAGGAAATATAGAGAAACCCCATTATTTTACCTTTAGGTCCTGCTTGCATTCCAATCTTTACTTTTTAATTGTTATTTTATCTTAATTAATCCTAAAATGAGATATTTTTGAGGATAATTAAGTAAATAATCATATTAACAAATGAATTTCGCGTCTTGTAATGGTAAAAAATGACGTTTGGAGAGTTCTTTTCGAATTAGTATCCGACCACGAGTCAGTCTAGATTAATTAAAATAAAACTTCAGATATTAGGTGATGGATCAAATCTAAAATACCAAAAAAAAAAAAAGAATTTTGCGGTATGTTTTTATCATTTCAAACGGGAAACTCAATTGAATTTCAAATTTTAACTTTTTACTTCTATTATTCATAGAAGTTCATTAGTAAATAAATTTTAATAAATTTAATTTTCATTTGGTACCCTGATTAGGTAAAATAATAATAGTAATCATAATCAAATAACAGTTGATCTAATTGTACGAGGTATTAGATCTTTTAATCAAGTTTTGGATTCAGAATTTAGGAATGAAAAAAATTACATTGGAAGAATCGTTTTCTAAATAAAGTCTCTAGATATACTTGAGTTGAATTTGTTGAAGTATGAGTCTGGATATCAATGATGAGAATAACAAAATAATATTAGTGATAAGAAGATAGCACTATTTGCATTAGTCTAGTGGCAACCATGATAAGAAGACAGCACTTTTGCATTAGTCTTGTGGCAACCAAGGATAAACATTGATTTTTATGGGTTTTTTTTAAGAGATAAAATATCTAAATTAATACGATCTTATATTGAATTGGTGGCTACTCTTGCATCTTTGCAATCTTAGCCATATGAAGTCTATATTTAAGACCACAGGTTTTAATTTTATTTATAAAGAAAAAAATGAAATAAATATAATGCATTTTGATTAGTAGGATAATTTAATTTTGGGGCAATGCCCTCCAATCATGAGATGACTACTTGCCTAGAACTCCCTCTGCCCCGCCCCCCACCCATAAAAAGAAGAGAAAGAAGAGAATGTCTCAGATGAGAGTTTTATACACTAAAGATTTCCATAACTTTTAATCGATACTTGAATTTAGATCTTGAGAATATAGAAAACTATGTTAAAAGAATTTCTTCTTAAAAAGGGTCTGACAATAGCTTAAGCCTATTTAATCATATTATAATTTTAAATACCGATCTATTTAAATAAAAAAAAAAACACTTCTCAAACTTGCAACTTGAGAGTATTATATCCTATAATTTCCCTTCAATATATTCTAAACATGACCCTAAGAATGATCCAAGGTGACCTCCCAACTTAGATTAGCATTATCAGTTGGAGGGTCCTTTTTTTTAAAGGTCTACTAGTAGATTCTAAATATAACCCATATAGAAGATGCAATGATTTCTCTTGCACTAGAAGGAAAACACTTCTATAAGACGAAGGAATATTTCCTTCTTTATTTTTCCTTTTTGTTTGATCCCAATTTGTTTTCTAGGCAATCATGGTGATTACATAAAACCATACAAATTGAGAATATATTATGGGTTATCTTATATGCATGATTAGGCAAGTTGATGTGCCAAAATTTGAGTATTTAATTTTGTATTCCATGTTTCCAAGTTGCAAGTAGGGCACCCAAATTTCATCAAGTTCATTCTATAAGATATAACAAACAATTTTGATTATTATTATTTTTTTTCTAAATATTGATAATGAGATGGAAATAGATTTACTTTCATTTTAATTTTAAAATCATTATAAAAAAACAACAAATAGGGCATAACATTTGATTTTCTCATCATTTTTTGGTATAAATAATCAATATTTGATAACCACGTTAAATTCGATTAAATCCGGTTCGAGATAAGTTAAACTCTTAGGGATAAAACTTTTCCAAGTCTTGTTTTCTCCCTTTATAGATTTAAACTCAATATTTTACTTAAAAATACCGATATCAGAGTCTAGTTATTGGATCAGTTGGACATTGATTGATTTCCTCATCATAAGACTTCACTAAATTAGCAATCTCATTCTCTTCATTAAATACTTGAAACTTGCGATTTAGCCTTATTCGTAAAAGTTTAAATTAATATGATTGATATAACTTTTTAATATAAATAATTATCGGCATTTTAATAGGAAAATTTGATTGTTATTTGTAAAATATTTAAAATTATACAAGTAAATTAAGACAAATTAAACTCAATAATTATGGGTTAATAGTTGCTTGAGCCATTGACCAACTCCCTTTTGTCATCCTAATTGATCTTTCATGTTCTCCAATTAGGCAATTAGACTAATCCCTCCATAGATTTTTGGGCACTTGGTCTTAAAGGCACAAATTCCATTGATATTGGTGCACATTTTATTTGCAGAGGAAGAAAAGAAAAGAAAAAAAATATTAAGTGCTTACCCATGAAAGTGCACAAAAGCAAAATGGCTGATAAGCCAAAAAATTTGAAAAGAATTGAGATCTAAATCAGGCACTGACAAATGGGGCAGCACAATTTGACTTTATAAGAATTTTGGAAGACTCAAAAAAAAAAAAAAACAAATAAGAGGGGTTGTGGCTTGTGGGTTGTGACAGCTCCATGTTTCATGGCTTTCAAAAGTTAGAAAATAAAATAACAAAAATCAATTTATATTAGAAAGGGAGAGAAAAAGAAAAAGAAAAAGAAAAAGAAAAAGAAGAAGAGAGAGAAAGAGAGAGAGAAAAAGAAAAGTTGGGGATGTGGGAATTACATAAGCAATTCAGAAAATGTGGGTCACAGCCAGGACAAAGAAATCCAAAGTTCAGATTGCTCTACGCAGAAATCGAGGTTTTTTTTTTTTTTTTTTTTAATTATTTTTTCTTTTATAAAATTAGAAAAAAAAATTCACTCCAATCATTTTCGAAGGTCCAAAATTGATTGCTGTACAATTGTACAAAAAGTTGCGCCATTGCCTTGTGAATTGTGATGAAATTGCTCATACAAATAAATGTGGTGCACTTCGTACAGGAATTTGAAACGTTTTTGATATTAATATTTTTTATTTTTAAAATAATTTTTAATATATTTTAACGTATTAATTTAATTAATATTTATATAATTTTTTTTTATATTTTTATACTTATATATATTTTTTATTTATTTATAATTTTATTTTAATATTATTTATCTTATAATTCATAATTACAAATTTAATTATTTTAAATTTTTATTATAAAATATTAATATTCTATTATTTTTATAAAATAATTAATATTTATATAAAAATATTTAATTTTTTATATTTACATGCTTGTTTATATTTTTGTTT
This sequence comes from Dillenia turbinata, assembly GCA_037126225.1. Taxonomy (NCBI): domain Eukaryota; kingdom Viridiplantae; phylum Streptophyta; class Magnoliopsida; order Dilleniales; family Dilleniaceae; genus Dillenia; species Dillenia turbinata. The sequence goes on from JBAMMX010000020.1 coordinate 12,007,875, forward strand.
TTTATATTCTTATAAAATATTATTTTTTTCTATCATTTTGTATATGTTTTCATTCTCTATTTTGGTACAATCTAGTTTGATATCATCTCTTCCCTTGATCGGTACAAAAAGAGTTATCATTAGATAAATAAAAATTAAAATTTGTTTCTTTAAAATTTTGAATAATAAAAATTTGATTTTAGTCTATTAAATAACAATAAGTTATGAAAATATTAATATTTATGAAATAATAGAATCATCTTGTCTAAAAATTCTTATAAAGAAATGAATAGTTGTGAAAAATATTTTCTAATTTTTTATTTCTAATTTTTTCATATTTTCTATTTCTAAAAAAGAAGAGTAGAAAATTTTGAAAAATACGGTTTTATTTATAATAAAAAATAGTAAAAAACAACATTAAAATTGTTTTCTATATCTCTTTATAAATTGAAAAACTATATTTTCTAATTTTTATTTTTTAAAATTAAAAAGTGAACTATTTGAATATAGTTTTATTTTCTTAAAAAATATTTCTTGAAAAATATCCTTATTTTTCATAATTAAACATATCCTTAGTCTTTTAATTTTCTTTTTCTTATCTTGGTCCTAAAGGACTAATGGATAGTTTGTTCAGTGAGATGGAATATTAGATTGTTTAATCAAATTTTGGATTTAAAATTTAGGAATAAAAAAGATTACGTTAGGAGAACCGTTTCATAAATAGGGTTTCTGCAGACACTAAAATCAAATTAATTAAAATATAATTTTGGATACTAATGGTTTAGAAAAAAAAAAAAAAGAAATCTTGGTCCTAAAGGGGGTAAAGCCTAAAGAGAGAGAATAAAGGCCTAAAACCTGAACAAAGAAACCCCATGAAACAAGTAGAAAACAAAGAATCAAAACTAAAGTTACTTACCAAGTTGATGCTATTGGGGCTTTTCAAAATACTAGTTTTTTGCCCCGTGCTAACACACGGGATACCCACAAAATATGAATTATATTTTTTTACTATACAAATATTTATTAAATTTATAATTAATTCGATATTTAAACTAAATTATTATCCAAACTAATAAAAAAATATGATATATATTAGTGATATAAAAAAAGTTTAATTATTGAAATCATAAAAGAAACCAATGAATGAAGTAAAAAAAAAGTAATAAGTGAAATAAAAAAGTAATAGAAATGAATAGATCATTTGTTGGTCCAAAAAAGTGAAAAAATCTATGTTAAAAAAAGAAGGATTAAAGAAGAAAAAAAGGTCCAAAAAAAAAGAACAATGATCCAAATAAAAAAAAAGAAAAAACTGTAATTTAAAAATAAATGGACTACTATCTGCGAGAAAAAAAAAATTAAAGAGAAAAACTTATGTTAAAAAATGACAAGAACGTGAATGGACAAGTGAGGCAAAAAAAAAAAAAGGAAAAATCTATATCTACAAAAGATGAATGGCTTAAGAGGAAAAAATTTGGATAAAAAAATAAAAGACCAAGAGCTTGAAAGGAAAAAAACTATGATTTAAAAATAAATGTAGGATCATCCATGAGGCAAAAATAATAAAATGGGAAAAATTTATGTTCAAAAAAGACAAAAAAATTAAGAGAAAAAAAGTTGGTTTAAAAAATAAAAAGAGTAAAAATCTAAATGAAAAAAAACTATGGTTTAAAGATAAAAAACGACCTATCCATAGGGTAAAAAAAAAATAAAAAAAAAACTTATATCCCAAAAATATGAAGGCCTTAAAGAAAAAAGGGTAAAAAAGGTGAAAGAATCTAAAAAAAAAAAAACGTGCAGTCCTAGAAAGACAAAGGACCTAAGAAAAAAGAGAAAAAAAGTGTAATAATCTGAATAAAAAAAAGTGTGGTATAAAAAATACAAAATATTCAAATGAAAAAAAAATGATCAAAAAAAGTGCAAAAAACTTGAACAACAAAGGAAAAAAAAAACCAAAAGTGTTGTCACTGGTTTAAAGAAAAAGAGTGCAAGGAGTTGAATGAAAAAAAAAAGTCAGAGCCCTCCCATTTCCCATCTCCTTTTTGCAGACGATTTGCTGCTGTTTGCAGAGGCGAAGATCCTTAATCTTAGCGATATCCTAGACTATTTAAGGGACTTTTCAGCAGAAAGTGTTCTTGAGATAAACTCTTCTAAATCCAGGATTTAGTTCTCTCCTCGAACTCCCTGGACAGTTAAGAATTCCTTAACGGTTGTTAGCAAATTTACTCCCTCAGAGGACTTGGGAAGATATCTGGAAGTGCCTACCATTCACAAAAAGGTTGGGAAAGATTTCTACAACCAGATGGTAGAGAAAGTTCAAAGCAAGCTAAGTGGTTGGAAGGCTAAAAACCTTACTACTGTGGGTAGAAAAGTCCTAATTCAAGTGGTTAATACAACAATCCCCATGTACACAATGCAGACAGCCTGGTTATCAAGGAATACGTGCAATAAGCTGGATAGACTGAACATAGATTTTTTGTGGGGTAGCAATGAGAGTGGAAACAAGATCCATCTTGTAAATTGGAAAACCGTTTGTCAGCCTAAGTTGTTTGGAGGGCTAGGTCTGCGCAAGATGAGGGAGTGTAACATGGCTTTGTTTGCGAAGCTAGGTTGGAGTCTTCTAAAAAATGAGAAACACCTCTGGTGTCAGATTTTGAAAACAAAATATCTCAAAAATTCCAACTTGCCAGAGTACAAGAAAGGAGGTAGGTGTTACTCGAGTATCTGGAGAAGAATTATCAATAGTAGAGGGTGTCTTATTGAAGGTGTTAGATGGAGGGTGGGAAATGGTAATTCCATAGACTTTTGGAAAGATAGATGGGTGGGGGAGGATATATTGGAAGATTATGCCGTGCGTTCCAACCAGAGCCACCTTCGTCAGTTCAAGGTTGCGGAGTTTATTGATAATGGAGGCAATTGGAAATGTTAAGATCTTATGGAGTGGGTCTGTCCTAATAAGGTTGAAGAGATCAAAGGGATGCTGATCCCAAGAAATGCTAAAGTGGAGGATGTAGTCATTTGGGGTAACTCTAGTAATGGGTGCTTATCAGTTCATCCTCCAGAGGCAAAGCATTGACAATCCTAGTGAAGATAGATGGAAAAAGGTTTGGAATTACAAGTGCCCTGAGAAGATCAAGTTCTTTTTATGGACAGTTCTTCTAGGTAAGTGCCTAACCAATGTTGAAAGAATGAGAAGGGGTTTTACGGATGTGGATCTTTGTCCCCAATGCGGAGAGGTTGCAGAAACTCTGCTCCACATTTTGAGGGATTGTAGAGAAGCTAAGGGGGTCTGGAAGCTGATTTGGCCTGGGTGTATGAGTGAGGATAAGTTTTGGAAAGAAGATATTGTTAGTTGGATCAGGATGGGCCTCGATATCAATCTGGGCTTTAGGCAGTTACATGAAGTCTGTTCCTTCCCTGCCATCACTTGGAATTTGTGGAAAAGAAGATGTATGGTTGCTATGGAAAATACAAGAGAAAAAAGCTTGGTCACAGCTCGCAAAAGCCGCAGCATGAGTAAGGCCTGGATTGAAGTCTTCGGTGAGCAGAGACCTAGGTCCGGAAGGCTGAATATGTGGATCAAATGGCAACCTCCTAACGTGGGGACAATAAAATTCAATTCAAATGGAGCTGTATCTCCGAACTCCAACATGGCTTCTGCAGGCAGCCTTTTCAGGGGACAGGAAAGAGAGTCGATTAAGGGTTATGTGATTAATATTGGGAAGGTAGATGTCATCACAGCCGAGCTTTCGGGTCTAAGGGAAGGTCTTCAGCTTGCTAAAAAGATGCAGATAAATCATCTCCAAGTTGAAACAGACTGTTTGTCTTTAAGTCATATGATCGAGAAAGGAGTGGAGCCGGACCATTCTCTCTACCTAATTCCCTTAGAGTGTAAAGAGCTCTCGGGGGAGTTTGGGGGCATCCGCTTGAGGCATGTCTTTAGAGAAGTGAATAGGTGTGCAGACTGGCTTACAAAATTGGGTAGTAAGGCCCCTTATGGGATTACAGTGTTGGAGAACCCCCCTCAGGGGCTGAAGAGTGCTTTGCGGGCTGATAGGGAAGGTGTCGAGAGATTGAGAGTCAGAGCCAAGAGTGTTGCTTTGTGAGTGTTCGGGTGGTGGCCTGCTGGGCTGCTTCCTTGTTGTTCTCCTTTCCTTTTTACCAAAAAAAAAAAAAGATCCAAGTGAAACAAAATGGTTCAAAAAAGTGTAAAAGACTTGAACCAAAAAAAAAAAAAAACTTCCATGAGTAATAAAAAAGTGCAAAGGACCTAAATGGGAAAAAAAAAAAACATAACAGGTCTTAAAAATAGTGCAATAAACTTGGAAGAAAAAAAATAATGGGGTCCCAAACAAAAAACGGAATAGCATGCGTGAATAGTAACCCAAGGATCCAAATGGGGAAAAAAAGAAACCGGACAAAAAAATACAAGGAATTGAATGGAAAAAAAAAAGACAACAAGGGTACTTTGGTAATTCAAAAACAAAGTGCGCGAACAATAACCCCCCGGGATGTGTGAACAGTAACCCAATGATTCAAATGAAAAAAAAATCGAACAAAAAAAATACAAGGATTTGAATGAAAAAAAAAAAGATAACGAGAGGTACTTTGGTAATTGGAGTTGGGGGTATTGTTCATGAACAGTGCGCAGAAAAGCAACCCCGAGTGACTCTTTGTATATAAAGGTAATAAATTAAATTGTAAATTGAGTTGATATCTTATAACTATGTTATTTTAAGGCACATTCCTTTATACATGTTTCTTGATATTTCATTGGTGGCTCGTGAAAAATAATCACGGTAGTAATTCCATTTTGGAAAAGAGAAAATTAGTTATATGGTTTCTAAATTTTATACCAAATTCACAATTAAATTCTTAAATTTCAAAACTGAATAATTAAATATTCAAATTTTAAAATATATAAAAAATTAGTGTCTACATCATTAACGACATCATGTTGGCCTTTAATTTTTGAATTAGAATTACGTGTTTTCTGAGGTGTCACCTGATACTTAGCACATATGATATAAAAATGTGTCGTGTTAGCAAAATGTTGACATGACATATGACAAGTTAGCAAAATGTTAATATGACACGTGATTGTAAGATTTTTTGACATAATACGAATCATGTCAGTAAAATACAGACGTAACATGTGTCACATCAATATTTTAATCAAAACTAATTTATAAACGTAGGATTAAAGTTGAAAAGAAGTGATTTCAAGCAAAAAATAAAAAATATATCACTTACTGTTGGCATTTGAAATTTAGGTCCTCATAGCCGTTGGGGATTTTGGCGGGAAAGGTGAAATTGACAATGAAAAAGTGAAATATAATGCTTATGAGTGATAGTGGTGGATTAACATTTTTGTTAAAGGATTTTAAAATTATTGTGAATTTTAAAATTCATAATGAAGAAGTGTGACGCACTTTGTACGGAGGAATTTGAAAATTTTTTTATATTAATATTTTCTATTTTAAAAATATTTTTAATATATTTTGACACATTAAATTAATTAGTATTTATATAAAGATTTTTATATTTTTATATCAAATAAATTATTTATTTATTTATAATTTTATTTTAATATTATTTATCTTATTATTAATAATTACATATTTAATCATTTTAAATTTTTATTATAAAATATCAATATTCTATTATTTTTATAAAATAATTAATATTTACATAAAAATATTTACATTTTTCATATTTACTCGTTTGTTTATATTTTTATTTTCTATATTCTTACAAAATATTATTTTTTTTCTATCATTCTCTATACGTTTTCATTTTCTATTTCCGTGCAATCTAGTTTGCAATCATTTCTTCCCTTTTAGTCGAATGATTTTAGTCTATTAACAATATATTGGTCGAATGTTCAACACTTAACGAATTCGCGACCCCTCTTAGTTTCTCATTTTCTTTTCTCTTTTCTTGCGGTCGAAACCCTAACTCTAGCGAGGTCACCACTGTATTCTGGCAATGTTTAGTGCTTTCCAGCGGATTTTGTCATCACTACAACCTCCAGCGACCACAACAAAGCATTCGTGAGTCTCTGCAAGCGATTGTCAGTCTCCAATCAAATATATATTGTTCTCTTGGCAACTTCTTTGATTTATTTGAAATGCTTATTTTGATGGTGAATGATATTTATTGAATGATGTCTGTTTTAACGATATTAACTGAAATTTTGTTGAAAATTTTAATTATTATAAATTTAGACTTTAATATGTTTAGAATAAAATTTATAAGCAAATTATTCAACTTTTAATGCCAACAGTTTAGAGTTTTATTATTAGTTAGATGTTGGTATATTAACAATTTAAATTAACATAAATTCAAATGTTATGAATTTGTTGAATGATTTTCAATTTACAAAAGTTGGGTAGTAAGTTTAATTAGATTTTAATAAATTTTATTTTGATATTTATAAGAAATGATGGATATGGTGAGGTTGTTATGTTTCAGTAATAGTGATATTATCACGGGTGATAATAGAATTGGTTATGATCGTGGTTTTTTTAAGTTGATTAGTGAGGAAGAATATCTATTTTAATGAGTTGGTATCTGTGATATGTAAGTATTTTCAGATAAATTCTATAACACAACATGTGGAGGTTTTTTATTGGTGCCCCATCTCAAATATCCATTGTGGGAGAGTATAATATGAATTGGCGCCGATCAGTGACGATGATGATATTTTTAATTTGATGGAGTTTGTGGTGAGTATGAGAGTGGGTTCTATTCATGAGTTGTACATAAAATCTTACGATGGTGGAATATCCTTGTAACAAGATTATGATTATATGGATGATTATCTACATATTGAATCTCGAGTGGAACTTGCTTTAGTAGAAGTGGAGAATGATGTTGATGAGGAAGAAATAATGAAAGAAGAGGTGCAAGAAGAGGATGATGATGAAGATGAAGATGATGGAGAAGTTGTTGGTGGTGGTGGTGGTTGTGGTGTTGATGCTAATGAGTTAATGATCAAGACCTCAACTCCTAATGCCTATAGTCAAATAGATGACTCAATCACTTTTATGACCACTGCAATCGGAGGTGATAGTTATGTGACTTTTAAGGAAGATAGTAGATTGATAGACGATAGTTAAAGTTTTAACAATGAATTGAAGAAGAGGATGAGATTTGAGTCGAAGAAGCAACTTATTCATACGGTCAAAATGTATCATATGGAACATCATTATTAATTTCATATTTGGAAATCAACCCCTTTATTTTGGATAACAATATGTGCTCAAAGAGATCAAGGTCGTAGGTAGAGGTCGCATGCTCATAGAATAAGAAATGTTGGTGTTTTTGTGATTACCGCTCTTGATGGACTACACACATGCGTGAATATTAGGTTGATGTAGGATTATAGGCAGTTAGATTCAAATTTGATGACCCAACATTTTTTTAACTATGTGAGGGAATATCCTAATGTCAAAATTTCTTTCCTGCAGACTGTTATGACGGAGAGAACCATATATGTAATTTCACATAGAAAAGTTTGGGTAGCGAAGACAAAAATCATAGAGATAATATACAAGAATTGAGATGATTTTTACAAACAATTGCCTTAACTGTTGGATACAATAGTGTAAAGGAATTTAGGAACATGAGTCAGTTGGAAGTTGGGTCCGCCAAATATAAATGATGAAAGGTATTTGAAATTATGTTTTGAGTATTTGGTTCTAGTATCATGGTTTTTAAAAGTTGTAGGCCATTGATCAATATAGATGAGACTCACGTTTATGAGAAATATAAGTACAAGTTGTTGATTGTATGCAATATGGACGACATCAATTATATTGTCCTATTAGTATTCGGGTTGGTTGATAGAGAGTCACTTGTTTCGTGATCGTGATTTTTGAGTTGTGTCAAGAGTATATTGTTGGGGATAGTGAGGTCCTATTTGGATGACGATTTTGCATGTGTCATGTTGTTAGCAACTTCAGCATGCACCAAAAAAATCAAGTTTGTAAGAGACATGCCACCATTGTTGCATTATAGTCACAGTCTAAAAAGTTTGAGATATATATAATGAGAATGAAATAGATAAAATAAGATACTCCTGATTATTTTGTAAATATTGCGCCTAAACAATGGACTATCTCTCATAATGGTGGCTTTTGTTTTACTTATATATTGACAAATATAAGTGAAAGTTATAATGACATGTTAAAGGGTGCAAAGAATCTACTTATTTCTGTCTTGGTGTTTAAGATTTTCTATAACTTGGTGAACTACTTTGTAAAACAATCTAGAAGGAGAGTTGAATAGATTGTTTGAAGATTTTTGAAATTTTCTGGGTCAATTTGGATTTATAGAAAGGAGTGAAAATAGAAAGGAATAGATAGGTAGGAGACACAAGATTTTGTAGTGGTTCCACTCAATTGGTATACTTTTACTTCTAGACACCCTTCTGGATTTTCAATATTTTACTCAAATAGTATAGACAACTAAATTCATAGGTTCTAGTTACACCTTACAATCTTGATTCTTCAAGACTTCTAGTAGACATATACAACAAAGTATGCATAGGAAAGATGCACTTTCTCTTTGTCTAATTATAGTAATTGAAGTTTAAGAATAAAAAATAAAAACAATGACCTTTAATGGCCTGATTTTAAGTTTCATAACATGTAAACAAATTACAGAAAGTTTTTAAGAGAGTTCAGACTAAAGAATGTTCAGTTAAGAATATTCCATTGTGGATCTAGCTTATTGCATTCGTTTACTCAATTTTTGAAGATTTGGTGAGATATTTATAACCTCATTTACTGCTTTGAACAATAGATCCGTCATGGTTGTTGAGCGTTCGAATGTTGACCATTAATGAACCATAAATGAACGTTAAAAACAAGATGTCAGCTAATACAAATATTTTGTCGATAGTTTGATTTTGAATTTCAAATCGTTTGTCTAAACTGTGGACAACTCCTTTTATCTTAGTTGATAAGTTATCTTTTTCAGAGACTAATTTGTCGAGTAATGCAAATGTTCTTTCAACTATTAAACTTGAAGTTTAATTTTCCGATACTCTCCTATCAACAACTTCCTTCATTTAGTTGAGTAAATATTTTTTTTACAAAAAGATCAATCGACAAGTATTTATCTTTAGCCGACAAGGCTAATTTTTCTTTATCTTAGTCAAAGAAATCTTAATCCTTTGTTAGCTATTTAAAGATCGTGTGGGTTATGTTGACTATTACATTGGATTAGCTAACTATCATTTGAACTTTAAGAAAAGGTCTGTGGATCTTTTCAACACATCAATCAATTGTGTCACATTTGATGTGTCTTGTTAGTCTGAAACTTTATAGACTTTTTCAACTATTTTATGAAATATTATACGATGTGTCAACTAGTTTGTCAAGATAGCAAACTAAGTTTTGAATCTTTGTCATGCTCCTATCAACTAGGTTCGGTTATTAGTCGACAATTATTTTGTCCTAGTCGGAAGCATTATTACATTAGTTGGCTATTGCATTTTGATGTTTCTTGAATGCAGACTAAGCTTAAGTGTATGTTGCCTAATAAATTTAGTCAATTAAGGTAATATATTAGTCGACTACTTAACATTTTACTTGGTTGAATCCTTAGTTCTTTTTAACACAGTAGTTGACAGAGTGTTTTCTTCTGTCGGCTAAGTTTTGCTTTTGAATTCAAAATAACTTGGTTGACATTTCTTCAAGTATTAGTCGACTACTTTAATGATTAAAGGCGGGCTTTCTAAGCGTTCAAAAATTCAGTCAACAGCTTTTATGGATTAGTCGACTAGTTTTTTAAGGTTATGAGAAATTTTTTAAGTATGGAAAATATTAGTTGACATCACATGTGTGTTTGTAAACAAAATTGTCAGGGATTGGAAAGGCTTTCTCTAGTTGATGTTACTTAGTCGACATGGTCAAGAGACTGGTTGACTAATGTGTGGTATTCTAAGATTATGTGTCGACTAGTTTATTAAATCTGTTGACAATTTTGAGAATCATATTTAATTTAATTTTCACCTAAGTTTTCTTAATCATTTTCCTACTGATTTAAACTAGTTTTCTCATCATTAAAATATATATGTACAATATTTTCCCTCTTGTTGATGATGACAAAATAATCCTAGCATAATTTTGAATTTGAATTGCTTTAACTCCCCCTCAAATATTGTATCCCAAGCTAAATAACATATCAACACCTAGATCACACACAAACTCCCCCTCAACAGCATACATATAACACAACATGTGACTTGAATTTAAACTATTCTCTCCCCCCTTTTTGTCATTAACTGAAAGGGCATAATTCAAACTTAATGGGTAAAAAATGACCCTGAATTAAGGTTAATTATAGACCTATTTGCAGAGGTATGAAAAACAACCATGTCAGCATACTCAACAGTACATATTATAAGCAAAAACAAACTAAAATGATGATTGGTTTAGGCAAAAAAAATCTAAAATAGTACATAAACTATACATGCTTAAAATATTACAAAAACAAGTTTAAAAGGTTTGTCATAGAGATCATTACATATAGGTTTAAGAAGTAGTAGAGTCAGAGACTTGCTTCACAATGTCATCAACAGTTTCTTTAACAGTGGTTGAAGGATCAAGTGATGTGGGTTCAGAGACAACAGCATCAGCAACGATAGAAGCAATTGCAGATGATGATGGTTTAGTAGAGGTTTGGGTGAGATGATAACTAGTTCAGGTACAGGAGTTGGTTCATATGGCTTAGGGAGCTTAAAAGTAGGGACATTGGAGGGAGCAGATTCAGTAGGAGCAGAATGAGTTGGCTCAGAGATAGGGACAAATTTAGAAGAAGGAGGCTCTGATGGTCCAGATGAGAAGGGAAGATCTGAGGCTTGAGGCATAGGAAATGATGGAGGTGAAAAGACAACTGTGGGTATTTTTATTCGAGACTCTTCTTTAGTTTCACTTGAACTATCCTCCTCTCTAGACCTCTTCTCTCATTCTTTAGAGCTCACAGTAAGCTTCATTTCCAAGTTTTTTATGGCTTTCAAAATCTTGGTACTTTGTTCTTCAATCACGTGCACTCTGTTATGAAGATATAAGGTATATGCAGTTAACCTTATCAAGGCACCTCCCATCATCTCTAGAGATAATTCCTCACCAGCTTTGGGTTTAGGGGTGTGGCTAACTACCTTTAGTAATCTATCATCTTTTAATCAATAATGAGGATTTAGGGTGAGTATTTTTCTCTACCTTACATTTCTTTTCCTCTTTCTTCTTTCATTCACCATCCTTGAATTCCCATTTGACCCTTACCACAGAGGAGGCATTGATTACATTTTTTCATTTGAAATTCAGTGACCATCTCATTTTCCAAGTTAACCTTGTGGGCTGTTAAAATATCTGTGATTATTGATCCATATGACTGGTTTGTGAAGTCTGATTTCAAGTTATTTATCATCATGTAGGGTATTAAGAAATGTAGGTCTGGATTTTTTTTTTCCATTATGTAGGCCATCAACCACAGATCTTCCCTAGTTAAGAATGCATAGCTACCAGCTCTTGACCTCAAAATGTAACTAACAATTAGATGCAGAATACGCTCATGAAACCCTAACCCATTTGCCCACAACGTCCATTTTGGGATTATCAAAGACTATTTTGCATCACGTAAGCCGAGTTTTACTCATGTGTTTCTCACATTTTTCTTACAAAACCCATGGTAGTCCATGAAGTCTATATATAATCATAGAGCTTACTTTGATTTTTCTTCCTTTAACATATGTTTCAAAACTGTAACTTTTGGTATGCCCCTCTAAGATTAATTTTTCATCATCTTCACTCTCTATCAGTTCTATATTATTATAAAGTAATCTCACTACCTTTTCGTGCACCTTAGGGTTCAGTGAAATTAATCAAGAGGGACACACTTCACTCAAGAAATCATTATATTTAAACTTGATATCACTCAAGAATTTCCAATCCATAAGCCACTCTAGGTTTACATTACATGAAGAAAAGGATGTAAGAAAAGACTTACTTTTAGCTTTTGAGAGAAAGTCCTCATCACTGTGAGATTTGGAAGTTTTTGCTGGAGTTTTTGATGGAAACTTGGGTGGTACTTTAGGAGGGAATTTGGAAGGATTTTTGGTTTTAGGAGCCATTAAGACAATTTTTTCCCGGAGAGAAGATTTAGGATGATGAGAAATTAAGGTTTCGAAAGAGAGAGTGGCGAATTTGGGCATTTGTTGGTTGACTAATTTTTATAGTCAAATGATTTTCAACCCGACCATGCTCATTCGAGTATAATTAAGAGAGAAGATGAGAGGATCTAAAATTTTTTGGGTTAATCTATTTTAAATGATGCTGCATTTAGTCAACAAGAAGTTTATTATAGCTGACTAGTAACTAGTTAGCCGGCTAAATATTAATTTTCTGTTGACTAATTTTATTTGAATCCTTTGTTAGTCATAAGATTTAGTCGACATGTATGAAACATTAGTTGACAACTTTTAGAGTTTTGTTATTGTCCAAATAAGACTCTTAGTCGGTTATTATTTAATCATTAGTTGACAAATTTATCTAGGATCATGTATTTAGTCAACAACTCTTTAGATAGTTAACTGAATTTTCAAACATGTCACATAATGATCAAATACATGTCATCATATATTTAGTTGACTCAACATATTCATCTGTTGACTATTTCATTTTTAAGCAAGTCGACACATATGATAGTTTAGTCAACTAATCACACTTGTTAGTCAGCTATTTTGTTAGTGAGTTTGACTGACCATACTTTCTGTTTGTTATTTTTTCTACATTTGTCTAATATTTTAATTGTCTTGTTGATTAAATCTTTTTTAGACTTGAAGAATTGTCGACTATTCTTAAGATTTTATCAACTAAGCTTGTTTATCTGACAAGGTAGTCGTCTATTTCAATGATTCTGTCGACTACCCAATGTTCAAAAATATTGCTTCTATCGACTAACGTGATGGTCTTGTCGATTATTTTCCTACTTGTGCCAACTAGTTTATCCAACTAGTCAGCTATTCTTTAGATTTATTTTGTCACTTGTTAACTATTCAAGTGAGTTTATTGACTGTCTATATCTTAAAGTTCTATTTGTGTCAACTAAGTTAATTTAATTTTTGACTATTCTTGAAATTTTGTTAATTATAGTGTTGCTGATGTCGCTAGGTCCAATTCTTTTTGTCTACTGACTTTTGTCATATTTAATCACTTGTCGACTAATTTACTATCTTGTTGACTAAATTCTTTTGCTCTGCAATTTTTAAAGTTTTCTTTTTCTTTCAATTCTTTTTGTCTTGGTTTTCGTTTTGTAATTTCAATTATCCCTAGTTCTCTTCTAAGTTTATTAAATCTATTTCTGTTTAGGGGTTTAGTGAATATATCTACAATTTACCTTTGTCTTTCAATATACTCTAATATCATATCATTTTTCAAGACATATTTTCTGATAAAATGATGTCTTATTTCTATGTGTTTTGTTCTAAAGTGATGAATTGGATTTTTGGTTAGATTAATTGCACTTGTATTATCATATTTGATTAGAGTAGATTCTAATTCAATTCTATAGTCTTGCATTTGATGTTTTATCCATAGAATCTGAGTATAACATTGCCTAATTGTTACATATTCAGCTTTTGTTGAAGACGTTGCTACACTATTTTGTTTCTTTGAAAACCAAGACACTAATATGGTTTCAAAGAATTGACATATTCACTTGTACTTTTTCATTCAAGTCTACAGCCAACAAAATCTGCATCTACTAATTCACGAAGTTGAAAACTTAAGTTTTCATCATACAATAAACCTTGTTTGCTATTTTCTTTTCGGTATCTAGAGATTCTCTTTATAGCAATTAGATGTGATTCTTTAGAGTTGGATTAAAATCTGGCATAGAGGCACATATTATATTGAATATCTGACATACATGTACAACACACAAAATTTGCCTTAGCCATGTTAAGGAAATGGATGAGCATGACTAACCTCCATATAGTTGTTTCTTTTAGTAGGGAATATGAGATTTTTGAGGTAGAAAAATACCATAGAAAAACATGGTATGGTCACAAGGGAAGTAATAAATAGATTGTGAATGTGAGAAACGAGCATTGCATATGTGAGAAATGGCAAACGTATAGAATTCTTTACTCTCATGCAGTTGCTGCACTAACACAGACGATGACTGATGTGCATATGATCGTCAGGAAATGGAATACATAAGAAAACCAATTTAAAGTTTATGAGTTTCATTTCTTACCGGTGGGAGACCATTCGGGTTGGCCTGTGAGTTCGTATCCAACTATCATTCCTGATGTATTGACATGAGAAAGAAAGGTCTAGATCGTCTCGATATCACAATGAGATGGATCTTTAAGAATCATCATTGCGGACATCATGTGGGAGTTGTACAAAGGGACACAGTAGGAGGAGATGCACAAGACAAATGAGGTGTGGACTTTATGGCAGATAGGAGCACAAGTAAAGACATTGTTCGATCCAAACCAATAATGTTTCATTATTAATATATTTTAAGTGTATTTCTTGTATTTCTTAATATGACAGACATCATCTTGTATTTCGTAAACATTTAATGCACTATAAGTGTTAATATATTTCTTAATGAACATTACTTGTTATTATACTTTATGGCTTTCTTAAAATGTTCACGCATATTTTCTGTTATTTCATAAACCATCTCTCTCATTATCATTTTACTATCTCATGGCTTTTATATATTTCACTATCTCTCTTATTGACTAGTTATCTTCTTTTTTTTTTTTTCCCATTATGTCACAGATGGATTCTGAACCTATTGATCAGAATGTTCTATGCTTCCAGCGAGATTGCCATTCATTGAGAGTTTGGGAAGGAGAGGAACTACTTGGCTCACTTGTCGTTGACGTGAGGCAGTTTTACGATGTTGGTCGCACGACCATATTGATATGTAGGTACTCCCACTCTTAGAATAGTCAGGGTTTTCTGGGCATTGTTCGATTGTGTTTCATTCAGCTCGATTGACATTTGATCACTATCTTAGTGGAGAGATGGAGGTAGGAGACACAACTTTTATATGCCTCATGGTGAGACCACAATCTCACTTCAGGATGTGAAGGCCCTTTTAAGATTGCCTGTTAATGGGATTCTTGTGGTAAGTAGGTTGATGGGTTTATCATGGGATGATGAGCGTGTGAGATTGCTAGGTGTTAGGCCTCTACGTTTAATGTCTAAGAGTAATTCTTTGAGTATGATTTAGTTGTCTAAGTTTTTTGGTATCTTACCCGAGCTTGTGGATGATGTCCATATTTTATGATGGACACGGGTATATATTTTGTTGTTGATAGGGAGTGTGTTGTTTTGTGATAAGATAACACACTACATACATTTACAGTATTTTTTATTTTTAGAGGATTTAGATTTTGTGATCGTTGTAGTTGGAGTTTTGCGTGTTTCGCATACTTGTATAGGCAACTTTGTATAGCCATGCACGTAGATTCGCATAAGATATCTGGGACGCTTATTCTTCTCCAGATTTGGATATGGAAGAGATTTCCTTATGTTGCTTTTATTAGGTGATCACTTCTGATTATGGGGGAGGTTGGTCCACTAACTTTGCGGTGGAAGGTACAGTTTGATGTGACTACTCTCCCTACTCATGTGGTCACAGTGCATAGGAAGGTATTTGATAGACAGTCCCCTACACTAGGAATGTATTATCTTCCTTCGCTAGCTGCTATCATGAGAATATGGATATTTGGCACGTCTGGGTACCACTTATTCGCTTTAGTACAGTGGAGTGGCATTTTCATGATAGAGTGATCCATTAGTTTGGAGATATACAGTATATTCTGATGGATTGTGATATTGCGGGTCGACTCCACGAGACTCGCACACATGGTCCACAAGAGATTGATTGGTCCGTTGAGCATGCAAAATATGTTGACATTTGGACAACACGACGCGACCACCTAGCTCCACTTAACATTGCACTTGGACCCACGGTCGATTCTGCTTATAGTCCCTAGTTTCGCGCCATCACCTGCCACTTCATAGGTCATCAAGGAGCTTATTTGAGCTATGTGGTAAGTGTATAACTTGCTAATTTTTGATTTATATTAATATCCTAGACTTGGTAGTTTAATTTACACATATATACTTTCTCGTAGTGGGATACTCTACATCAGATACGAGACTCTTCCGATGTTAACGTGTGTGGGATGGTGGACTCAGTTATTGTGGTCTACAGATGATATGGCACACATCTTGAGAGCTAAAGCAGTGAGAGGTGGTGATGAGGGAGAACATGAGGATTGAGGATTGGACAACGAGAAGGGAGAGCACGTCTTAGAAGACCACCACTATTGCTACATCATGCATCACCACCACTACATTCATTATACTCTCACTCCTCCACATCTCAACATTCACCTGATATCACAGGACCTTCGAGTGGGAAGGTAAAGTCTTCATCTTTCGTCATACCTGTGGTTGATGACTGTCCTCGTGTTTTAACTCTTGAGGCTCCATAGGGAGAGATCATCCCAATATTTATATGGGTGAGGGATTGACACAGATTGAGAAAGATGATGCATCACCCTTGTTTCACGTGTCCCTACCACTTTTTACTGACTCCCACGACGATGATGTTGTACCCTATCAGATCATACAGATAGACAATCTAGGTCTAGTGTTCTACGATGATAGTGTAAATATTAGATCTAATTTAGGTGTTAGGCATTAGGAGAAGAAAAAAATGTTAAAACTTGTGTAATCTATACTTTGTATATTTTGTTATGTTAATGAAAATTATATTTTATTTTATTGAAAATTATATTGTGAACTGCTATAATTTGTTTGTTGGTTTTGATGTATCAGTGAGAAGTTGGATATGAGAATTGGTGTTTAAGTTTAGATATGAGAATTGGATATGAGTTTGGTTTTGTGGGGGGTATTAGTCGAGTGTTCAACACTCGATGAACGTTGGTCAAGTATTCAACACTCGATAAATATGAGTTATATTTAGAATATTTTTGCACAACAGGTTTTTTTAGGAACTTTTTTAAGGGTTATTTCCGTACATTGCTTGGCTACTGTCACCAACATTACCCTTAATTTTTATTTTTATTTTTTTTGTCTCTTAGGGTTGAAAGACAATTTCTTAAAATTTTGAACGTGCGAGAGAGGGAGAGAGAGAGAGTAAGCAAAGTTTTTTTTTTTTTTAAATTTGGTTTTAATTTTTTTAGTATTTTTAGAGAGGGAGAATATAAGTTAGTGAGAGAGAGATTGCTAGGTTGTTTAAGGAAGAAAGAGAGAGACCAAGAAGAGGATGAGAGAGGAAAGAAAGAGAAAGAATCAATCTTTTTATCCACAATTTTTCAAATAAAAATTAAATTTTTAATATTTTTTATTACTTTAACGGATCAATTAGATGGAAGGGTTAATTTTACAGATTTTCATAGTTGATGAGAGATTTTTATATTTTTTAAAGTTTAGTTGATTTTTATGTTTTTGCCTATAATTCAAGCGATATTTTTGTAACTTTCTTATTATTTTTTGTTTTTATTGATTGATTAATAAATTTTATATTTTATATTTTCTTTTCCGGTGGTGGAATTCCAAAACTACTTGAATTTGGGATTTTGAATGATTTGTTTTATTTTTTAAACCTAAATTAAGTGGTAAGATCCACTATTTTCTTATTTAAATCTTATTTGTTAAAAATATAAAATATGTATGTCCAAGAACGTTCGAATATATAAATAAGTATAAATATATAATTGTTGCATATAAATTTAAGTGAATTAAGTAAAATTAATACATTGTTCCATAAACCAAAATATAAACTACTTAAGCCTACTCACATATTGCAAATTATCAAAATTATTGTACTTGAAACCATACCTGAAACCACATCACATACTCTGACCAGTCGTATCAGGTATTGATTTGCTCAAGATCTCTTACATCTATAGTGGGTTGGGATGTTAATAGGGTGGATATGGTATGGGTTTTGCTAATATCATATCCGTCCCAAAATTCTAACCCTATAATTTATATCCGATCCTGACTTTACTGGTCAGTAAAATAAAAAACCAATGTGACTGTATGGGTGGGGTTAATGAAGAGACGAAAGATGAGGTGGCTATAGCTATGTGGGAAGGGTGAAGGGACAGAGGGTGACTAGTGATCGCAACTCTTACCATGAATTTGTGGGGGAGCTCTCTCTTTCAGTGTGTAAAACTGGCAATTGGGCCGAGCCAACCCAAGCTTGACCCATTTTAAAGGGCCAAACTTAGCTCATTTTGTCTTTGGGTTGAGCTCGGACTCCTTTTTTTAGGTCTATCTTAATTATGAGTCGCGTTTAGATACTAGTAGATTTGGCCCGTTTAATTTTTTTATTTTTTTAAAATTAAAAATCAAATATCGTGATATTTAGATAGTAATTTTAATGATTTTAATATATTACTTTTAATATTATTTTTTTATTTTTTTTAATATTGTTATTGTTAATTTTCATAATAGTGTGTAATTTTTAATTTGACATGGTGGTATCTATTTTGTATTTTATTTTGAATAATTTATGTATTTTTATTTTATATTTATTATATTATAAAATAAGTTAAAAATATGAAAAATGAAATTATGTAACTAAAAAATAAAAAAAAAATTATATTTTAGGTTAAGTCTGAACTGAAATGGACCTAAGGCCTTTCTAATCTTTTGGATTGAGTTCGAGTCTCGATTTTTTGATTTTTCTCGAACCGGGGTCGGGTTTGAGCCCATCAAAATTTATTTGGGCCGAGCTCAAGTTTCGCAAACCCGGCTCAAAAAGCCTGATTGCCACCCCTATTGGTGTGGCTACATGGGTGGGGAAGGGATGAATTATGAAGGGTGGGGAAGGGATAAAGGGGTGGTCTATCCATTGTTGCCATTGTCGGTTGAGATTATCTTCATTTTCCTCTCTCTCGATGTGGCTGTATATATGGGTGCACTAATCGTCGATGATCTATCAACTGCTGTCTGTCATTGTCGATATAATAATATTTTTATACATTTGAATTATTTTATTTTATTTTTAGACTTTTTTTTATTTATTTTAAAACTGTTTTACATTTTATTTCGTGATTTTATATTAATTATTTTTGTGAGTTTTGTTTTAGAAATATAGGCTTTATTTAAGGGTTTTGGTTTGCACAGACAATTGTTAGTATTTTAAACATAATTTTCTATTTCAATATCCGATTGACTTGATTCTTATTGGGTTGGAAAGAAGACTTTAAGGTCTACAAATCTTGTGAAGAGTGCAGAATCTGATTCAGGCCAGAAAATGCCCGAAAGTTGGGAACAACTTACTACATTACTAAAACTTAAGGATAATGATGAAGTGTTCAAGTCAAAGTGAAAGACTCAACTCTTCTAAAGACCTGCAAAGTTTTATTCACTTAAAACTTTGTCTATAAATAGGAGACATTCTCATATATAGAAGAGAAAAAAACCCTAGAGTCACCTCCTTTGACGTGATTTTCCATCATTCTTCGGGTGTAAAGGGGTTATAATGTTTTCTTTACCTTTCTTGGTTTTTTTTTATTATGTCTAACTAGATTTCTTATTTCTAGAATTCGATGGATTATATTCTTTGATTAATAATATGATTTGATTTATTTATTTCTCTTAAATCTTTATTGGCTTGATTATTATTTGATAAGATTTTATTGTTGAACTTAATATTTCAAAATGTTTAGACCTGTGTTTTGATGATTTGACATCGAATGCATGCATAACTCATATAATTGCACAAGATTAGTTTGAGCAATAAAATTCATATCAGATTATGAGTATGACCATTGGATTAATTTCATATGTGAGATTTTAGAGGGAATCATAGATTACAGATATTTCATAGATTTTAATGCAATTCAACCTAATCAAGATTGTATGGCCATTGGATTTTGATTAATCGAATTAGGATTTTATTACATGACCATTGAGTGAATCTAATTTAAGAAAATCTACCATTATCAAGAATGATTCTTTAGTAAATAAACTTCAAGGGATTTGAAAAAATTCAACCATGTGAAAAAATTAAAACAGATGAAATCAAAGTTCTAGGGTTTTATAAAATTAGGATTTTCATTCATTACTATTTCTGTAGTTTGATATTTTTGTAGTTTTAATATTTTTGTAATTTTGATTTGTTCTGTCCAATTTAGATAGGGTAATTTATAATTGGTAATATAAAATATTCTCATAGAAACGACACTTGTTTCATACTATACATAACAATCGATTAGGATATACTTATTCAAAATTGTGATACACTAAAACCACGTTACAAGTGTGGGTGAAGAAATGAAGAGATGAAGGGTGGGGGGAGAGAGGCAGACACAAAATTTGCATCATGTCAATCTTGGAGAAAGGTTCCAAATTTTAAAATAAAATTTTAATCTTAATAAATTCAATATAAATAGATTTTAGTAATAAAACATTAAATAGAGTAATGGGTCAAGTTAGATTTTTTGAGTTAAATCTATATCTGAATTGACTGTTTATTCAATTAAAAAAAACACATCCCTAATTCGTCTCTAACCAATTTTTTCCAAAAAAAAAAGAAAAAATCTACTCGATCGGATCAGATTAGCCTAATATCCATCTGATCGGGTAGCACGTCACCATCCCCAACAGTGCAGCTGGGCTTTAGGCCCTCATCTTGGTAGCGCAACAAAACTTTAAGATTTTATTGGGGCCACATGTTATTATTTAAAGAGAATTTTGATTAAACTGAGATTAAATTGGAAATATAATTGGTTAAAGGTGAGGGTGTTTGGTATTTCGAAAGATAAAATGTGTTTCATTATTTTGGGCAGCATGGACGATGACATGGTCAAAGCATGAAATGGAGAAACTTTTTACTACGCACTTGCCCAAACCATCCACAACACATAAACCTCCTCTTGTATTTGCATTCTGCAGTTGTCCCATGTGCAATAAAGAAAAGCATGTTGATGTGATAACAAAGATAATAATTAGATTAATCCAATTTGAGACTTATAATGATTCATTTAGGAGATTATCCTTTCAACGTAATCTGTTTCATACCCAATTCATGAATCGAATTCCTGACTTTGATTAAAGGATCTAACACAACATCCTATTTGGCTCTGAATACTGATTGGTATAGTATATATAAAAAAAAAGATAATAATTAGAAATAGTACATGAACTTGGTACCATGGCCAAAACTTAGAGAGCGACCTATGGCCCCTAAAAATATAATCTCTATCTCTAAATTGGATTTGCATCCACATGTTTAAAGAGGACCCCTTTCGCTCACCATTCTAAATTGGATTACTTTTTCAAGTGAGGGAGGAGATCTTCAAGGTGTAGAAGGTAATCTACTTTACTGGCATCTTTAGGTTTGGGTGAAGGTGGTCCAATGTAAGCACTTCTAGATACCACTGTCCTCTGAATCTAATGATTGAGTATTAAATTCTCTTAACTAAAATTTTGAATTCGAATTTTGAGAATAAAAAAACATACGCTGAGAAAGCTAGCTCTTAATTGGACTCCAAAATACTCGAATTGGATTAATTA
Organism: Dillenia turbinata; assembly: GCA_037126225.1. NCBI lineage: Eukaryota > Viridiplantae > Streptophyta > Magnoliopsida > Dilleniales > Dilleniaceae > Dillenia > Dillenia turbinata. Next base: position 12,029,450 of record JBAMMX010000020.1, read on the forward strand.
AGTAATTCGGATACCAGTTGGTCAAGTCTCAAAAAAAAAAAAAAAAAAAAAAAAAACCTCTAGATTTCAGAGGCCCAATGTGACCCAACCATATTTAGGGCCGGACTTTGAACGTGGGCTGCACTAATCTCTTTTTCATTTGGGTTTGTACATGAATATTAGTCCCAACTACCAAGCTATGCCCCAGACTTTTCTTACTTCTCTTGTTAGACCCAACCTAGCTTCCCAGTATGATCTGCTCGTCCTTTGCTACCCTTTCTTTTAAGTTTGGTGTGGGTCCTAGGTTGGCCTGTCCGTTTCCGGTTGGCCCCATGGTGGGCTACTCATCTTGAGGTTGGCACAAGTGAAGTGCAATGTAATGCATAGGAGGGTTCTCATGAAAAAAGAGTTTTCTTGCTTAAGTAGTCAATAAATTCAATGGCTAGTGAAAGGATGACGGTTAGCAAAAATACCCCCTAAAAAAGTAAAAATTAAAATAAGCCCCTGTAAAGGCTAGTGGGAGCACATATGATAAGAATGCAACCTAAAATGGTGGGTGAGCTAATTCATTTCAGAAGGTATAATACATTTAAACTTAAGTTTAGTTGGATAGTTTTTGTGTGTGGATGTGTTTTTTTTAATTGAATTATCTTATATTTATCTTTTAGACGGCCGATCCCAAATTTTAGATTAAAATTATGGTTATTGTTCTTGTTGTATAATACATTTAAACTGAATAAATATCTCATTCATCTAATTCAGATAGTAATACTACAGATACCAAATGAGTTAAGAATCAAAAAAATCAAAATAGTATTTGAAAATCTAGATAAATAAAACAAACTTTTTAAACTTAAGTAAATTTGAATTAATCTAAAAAAATTTTAAATAATATATATATATATATATACACATATATTTATATCATTAAGTTGACTGTTATATAAAATTCGATATATTTGATTTTTGACTCATTTGGTATCTTGAACATTATTCTAATCTTAAACTCAAGAAAATTTTGCACTTAAATCAAAGCTTAAGGATGAAAGTTGGAAGATACAAGATCGAACCTTTTTATTTTCATTACATTAAACATAATCAAATTAGGAAGGAATACCATTGTGTGGATGATACCATCTCGTTCATCATATATATAGAGTTAGCTTTTAAGCACAGAGGATCACAATCAACTAAAGTATCCCATCTTCCATGTATAAGTCCCCGTTCAAAGCCAAGGAAGAAAAAACTATGACAAGTAAAGATCACTAGTTCTCTTCCTCATCTTCTTCTATAGTGTTTTCTCTCTCCCTCTCTCTCTCTCTCTCTATACACTACTCTATTACCTCTTTCCTCAAAACTGCTTCACAGGTTTAACAGCATCTGACGAGCAAAACCTGGCTGAAAGATGTAATTGCAAAAATGCGGTCCCAACAGGAACACAAACCAGAAACATGGGTACGCAAGCTGCATCAGTTGTAAAGAAAAGAAGCTTATAAATGTTCGACAATAAAGCTAAAAAAGAAAACAAAAAAAAGAAGAAGATATTTTATACCAGTTTTAGAGGGGAGAAGGTATTCTTTTGCTATTCAAACTCTCTTCTCTTAGTCTTTTTGTTCCTGTGTTTTGTGTACTAGCAAGTAGCACTTAAACATACATAATAGGTTCTGGGCTGGTCTCATGAGAGCTAGACTCATTTTGTATGCATAATCAAGCACAGAATGTGCATTCTTGTGCTTATGCGTATCTCGCAAACTTAAATCTAATATTTAGCTTTACACTCATGGTCCAAGATCATGAAAATATGTCCCTTAGAATTTATCCAATGTCTGTTTGCCACATTAGGCCAGGCCTAGAGTACTCCAAGACTTATGTGGATCAGGGAGAAGAACATTGCTTAATTGATTAACTGATTAACTGCATATTTTAAGATGCTATGAAAAAAGAGAAAATGGACAAGAACTTCGTGTACCTGAAGAAGCATGGAGGGAGCTGTTGGAGGCTCTTGAACAACATGGCTTTTAGTTTTTCGTCCATTCAGCGTGGCAACTGATGGGCTATTAGCGGTTGTTATGTCCCAAAAAGTCCGTTTCTTTGCTGTTGGTGCTGGTGAGAGAAGTTGGTTACTTTCGGTATTCACTTCAACCCAATTTTGTTCCTTTGTTCTCAAGCTACTCCTTGTGACCACTCTCGTTACTCCATCTTGCACAACATCTGGTGGTTTAACACTCTTCCTAGACAGCTCTTGAATTACATCATCCTTTTGCCTTAGCAGCATTGCATGATCATTTTTCATTCTTTCAAACTCCACCTCTAATGTATCCACAGCTTGTCTTAGCTCTCTTATGGTTTCTTCTGCACCCTTTTTCTTGGATTCTGGTGTGAAACAATTCCCAGTTAGCAAAGGTCTGGTTTTTCGCTTCTCACTTGGCTGTGCTGGTCGAGCAGCAGATAGAAAAGATGTTACTGAAGAAGGTGTTGGTGAGGAATTTGCTGCCAAGGATTGTGGTTGAAGTGTCATTAATTTCTGCTGCTGTTTTGCCAGCTGCATACGCAATTCCCTGTTCTCTTTCTGTAACTCAAGCAATAGCTTAGCCTGATCAGCCTCATTTTCGGGTATTTGTACTTCCTCATTCACCACACTTCCCTGCAATTGCATAATATTGTCTTAGATATTGCCAAAAGTACAAAACATTCGCATTCCACAAGTGAACCAAACTACTATCAGAGACTTGTTTGTATATAATTCAAGAACTAAAGGGAATGGGATGAACCTTGATTCGGATCTCTTTAGCACGATCAGCCCAATGAAGGGTGTTCTGAGTTTCGCCAAATGACAAGTTGCTGGGGCTAATATTGGCTATCATCACAGTGTTGCAAGCACCTCCTAAAGAATCCTTGAGAAGTTGAGTAAGCTTTGAATTTCTGTAGGGAATGTGCTTCTTGCCCTCAACAAGGGCATTGATGCAGCTGCTTAGTGCAAGGAGTGACCGGTTTATGTTGGCACCCTCAATTGATCTTAGTGTTCTTTGATCGGTTGCATGAGCCCTCTCTGACCCAGCAAGATCAATCAGTGAGAGTTTTCCCACTCGATTGACAACATTCATAGAAGCATCCTTAACTTTGTATTCAACCGCAACCTAAAATGTAGCAAAAAAGAGAGAAGTTGCAAAAGGCTATAAAGTATTTTGAGGTTTGCACTATTCAACCAACAAAGCTGAGTTCTTTTTAATTACCTGAAGAATTGCATGGGAACGTGAAGATGTTTCATTAACTCGAGTGGGTTCAGTTGTTCTATTTCTGTTCCCTTGTTGAAGTAATGCCATTACCTATCACAGAAACCAAGAAACAACAGAAAAGATAACCATCCTGACACCCTTCAAAATTATTTGAGTTTTGATTTGAAAGAATCAGAAAAATTACTTCGTCTGTGGAGTATGCTCTATATTGTGTGAGACCTGCTGCCACATTTCCCTGCAACACATTTCAAAATCTTATCTCAGTCTACTAAAACATTTGTACTGACAGGAAAATAAGGAGTTTATTAAGTTGTTTTCTATAACAATTTGTTTGGACATCTAAAATCGGACATAAAATTTTATCTGGTGTAGCTAGTCTCAGCCTATCCCAAACTTGTCCAAAAACATACTAATGAGTAATGAGGACATGATCAAGAAAATGCACATATTTTAGATGAAATCCTTCGCTTAAAGCTTGGCAAAGATTTGAAGCCAATCTATATTACATTGTTCTTTAGGACATAAAAAGAGGCATAAGTGAGGAAGCAGACAATTACATATTCAATTTCAGAATTATTTGATTCTTCTTGTGGCAACCATGTAGCCTGATGGGGAACTTGTTCACAGCTTTACTTGACATCTCAAGATAAGACTACCTATATACTACCCATGTGGTCCTCATGGTTTAATGGGAATGTTTTAAGCGCCTGGTGAACTGGACTTACTTAAATCTTTCTTCAGGAGGGCAAAGTGGAAGATCATGTTATGAGCTTAACAATTATAAGATCGATAAAGGGCGTACCCTGTGCCGAAACTCCCACATTGTGGGCTCTGGGGAAGGGAATACCTAGGCTGAATTTTCTTTAATTTTCAAAGCCGCTCACTCAAGCAAACAAAGTTCCAATCTTATTTTTCACAATTTTGAATGTTTATAAAAATGCATGCGAGCTTTTCCTTCAAATTTAAAGGAAAAAATGCAGACCCAACTTGAGAGAAAAATCAAACCTGCTTATCTTCTCTGAGGACAAGAGGTCTTCCGGGCGAAAGCAAATCTCTGATAGTTTCATTGTAGACTTCAAGATAGGAAAGATGAACCACATGGTTTCCATCAAAACTCTTTTGCCTAATCTTAGCAAATAAATCCTTAATCGCCAAAACCATAACTCCTGGACTTTCCTCTGTCCCCAACATTGTATATGTCTTTCCAGCTCCTGTGGCACCATAACAAAACACCGACCCATTCCTTCCTTGCAGAACTGCCTCAACAAGCTCCGCTGTTCTGAAATTACAAATAAAGAAGTCACAAGCTTTAAGATTAGCAATTACATGTTCATATGCACAAACGTATATACTAAGAAAGATGACTAAGTTTAGATAACTTTTAATTTTAAAAGATAAAAATAAAAAAGCCACAAAATCAAAGATCACAACAACATCAATGCAGTGTTTATGACTGGGCAACTGGCAATCACATGATTTGTGCACGTTGTGTACAAAGAAACATCTGATTAATGTCAGAAAATTAATGGTTAATACATTTACCTAATTTCTTGCTTGCGGATATTATAATAAAATAGGAAAAACCAGGACATTCACATAATTTGTTCATGAATTCATAATTAGAGGACATTTGAAAAATCTAGTGGCTAAATGGAGCCCAGTGCTAGGAGTGGAACAAAATTGTTCAAAATAAGATTAAACGTATGCTTGCTGATCCAATCAAATCTATTTGAGTATACCTCGTAACTATTAAAATGCAATTTTTCAGTGGTCTGAGAAAAACAAGAACAAGACGAAAAAGGGTTTTCCAGAATATGTGAAAAAATTATAAGGGTCATAAAAAATTTCAGTTCTTGAACCATACAATTGGGGCTAACATAAGGAAAACATCAAAAGCCCTAAAAGATGTTTACGGAAGAACTTACGTAGTAGAATAAACCTCCTGTTGAGAAGTTGAATCAGAAAAAGAAGCATCAAAGGTAAAATGTCTTCCTCTGAGTCTCTTAAGCCTAAGATAGTCATTCTCATTAGCACATTCAGTCAAAAAAACATCTTTCGTATTCTCAATCCTCACACAACATCTTGACCCTTGTTCTTTCTCTTTCTTCCCCATAGGCCTTAGCCTCACAAAAACCATGATTTTACTCCCACAAGCACTACTATTATCATTCTTTGATTTCTCCGAAATCGTCCCCAATTCTTGAACATTTTCACTAATCTCTCCAAACCCTCTTGTCTCTGACACCGGAGAAAAAGACCCCATTGATAGTTTCATCACCGCAGCCTCCCTCGGACAGGAAAACGCAACCATCCGATTGTTTCGATCTCCGATGTTAACCTTATTTTCCCTGGGATCATCAAATGTTGGCTGTGGCAAGACATATGCTCTCGTCACTGTACAATTATTTAACAAAACATCATTTGTGGTGCTTTGTTCTATATCATTGTCAGAAGTTCCAAACAAATCTACACTTGGATGAGTTAAAAACTGGGGTTCTTCAGATTTCATTGAAGGGCTTTGGAGATCTCGTGAAGCCAACTTTTGCTGTTCATACAAGAGAGCTAAAGCTTTCATCTTTTCTTTCAAACCATGGTGTGAAATTGGATTGCTTAGAAGACCTATACTGGCTTCTTCTTGATTTGTCTTCAATCTTGATCTTTTCGATGCAATCGATTGATCTTGTTCTTGGGCAAAGGCATTTTGAGACCTTGTCGACACAGGCATGGCAAATAATTTCTGTTCAACCATACATGTCGTGTAAAAATTTAGAAATTTCTTTCTGAAACCTTGATCTCGAAACAGAGCAATCCTAAGGAGATGAGGGATTTTTATGGAGAATTCACGGAAAAAATTAAGTACCCAAAAAAGCTTCGATGTAGAAGATAGTAATAGTTGTTTGAAAGAAGCTAGACAATAAAAAAATCTTGAAATCATCAAAGAGGGAAAGAATTTTTTTTTTTTCCTCTAATCTTCTAGGGGAGGGGGGGTAAGTTTGGCTCTTAATGGAAAATCTAAGCCATTGATTTGATCAGAAATCGAGGGTCAATATTATCTGGTTTTGCAAGTGAAATTACAATGGACACTTCGGTTTCGCTTTGAACACTCAATTTAGAGAGAGAGAGAGAGAGAGGTGCAGATACAGAAAAAGGGGGAGTGGATGTAGAAAAATTTTTTAAAAATTTTGTGATATCATATGATATTGTAACGGTCAAAATATGGTCAGGGTACCTCCAAATTCCCGGGTATTGAATACAGACGAGTGGGCTCTACTAAAAATGGTGGGGGAGAGAGAGAGAGAGAGCATAGGATATGAAATCCTCTGCTTTCATGATAGTTCATAGTTAAAGATGTATAAATATATATACATATTCATTGAATTAAAAAAGGGTAAGTTTAATTGATACGAGCCAATGTTTTTCATTATCTGATCATATCTACTGATAAAGAAAATTTTATTGGCAAAATTAGAGACCTAATCTCCTATTAGGGCAACAAAGGAATTTGCAAAATAAAAAAGGGGGCTAAACTAATATACATTTATGTATTTTTATAAACCGTGGGACATTTTTTATATTACATAGTTACCAGACTTATCGTTATACAATAACTTACAAACTGTGTATATTATTGAAAACCATGTCTAATGTTACCTAAAAAATTTGATCCCAAGTATTTTCAGAGCCTACAGAATTTTCTTCGGTAGTTGACTGATAGTTTTGTTACGCTTAACAAATTAAAAATAAAGATTTTGATTTTAGATTTGTTATATTTTTAAATTATCTAATATTTTATCATATAAATGTTAAATTCTTAATAACTGTGGGAATTTTTAATCGTTAATTCTTTTACTATACACAGATCAAATTTATCAAATAAGGACATAGAAAATTTGTAAGCACTCATTTTCAAAAGCATTTGATTTCTAATATTTTTGAAAATAGATAAATTTCCTTGTTAATAAACCAACCTATAGAAATCTTGCGAGTATCATATTGTAGTGTCAAAATTTGATCCAAAAATGGATTCAAGACACCTAAAAATCTTAGAAACCGGTCTGGTAAATGAACAAACCAATTAAAAATGGCTGAACCAAACAGTCAAAGTATGGTCAACAATTAAACCGGACCATGGTTGGGCATGCTGACGTGGAACGTGTGTTGACATGTTGGCTGAGCGGCAGTGTCAGAAGGTGACCTGTTCAATATGTGGATGCCAAGGACAGGCAGTTAGCAACATGGTAGGAAGGCGTCAGGTATTTGACGGGGCAAATAACATGTCAGTTGATGTGCTTGAAGTGGGTTTGAAAGTCTGACGTGGTAGATGATGTGTCTATTGACATTTCTGATGACATGGCTGCTGACTTGGCTAGTAATGGACAATCAAGGTATGACATGTGGCAGGGGTTGAGAGACTCTGTTCAAGGATTGAAATGATATCATTTGTACCCGTGGACTCATTTGGTTATTCTTCAACCTCTGGAGTGCAGTTTTCACCGGAGCAGACTAGTGACATTTTGGCGGCATGTGCGGGTGTCTATGTTGTACGGTGGTCTAGTTACCACCGTTGTGATCGGCCAAAGACGTATATAAATTTGCTATATACCAATTGATCACTTGATCAACAAATGAGTAGCAAAATACCCAAAAGAGATCCTTGTCATAGACTTTTAACAGTATGTTAATGGCTGTTGCACTTAGCTTTGGGTGGCACGTGAGTGTGCATGAGATATCCAATGAGGCCGAAATTTGTAGCGGTGTTTATCGATTCGGTTTTTAAATTTTTTGATTAATTCGATTCGGTTAATTCGATTTAATATCTTTTAATCCCAAATTAAAAATCAAATCGAATTCGTTTAAATTTGAAATTCGGTTTTCGATTTGAATTTGAATTAAATTGAATAAACCAAATAAATCGATTTTGATTTTTAAGATCTAAATTTTTGCATAAATCTAATTTAATCAAATTTGAATTGATAAAATAATGAATTTTTTTTATTTTATTGTTTATTTAAAAAATAAAAATTATCAATCAAAATTTATATAAAAAGAAAAAATAAATAATAAATAATCAAAATAAATAAAAAATAAGATAATTAAAAATTCTAATTTAGTTTTTAGTTCGAATTTATATTAAAAATTTCAATTCAAAACTCGAATCAAAATTTAAATTTAAAATTTAATTCTTTAAATCTAAAAATTAAATTTAAATTTAATTTGATTCTATCCGAATTATAACAGAATATTGCAACCGACTATGCAAGAGGTTTTAAACATAGTGGCGTGCTCAGGTGATTGACAAGACGATTATGGACTAACGGTGCATGGGCGCGTGGGGGCACATGTTGCGGTGATTACCGCGGAATTTAAGTTGGGTTGTGGAAAAAAAATGATTTTCTTATCATTCATCTATATGATTGGCTCAATATAATTATTTTAAAAAAATTATATAAAAAGATTAGTTAAAAAAAAAAATTAGACTTATAGAAAACCTTAGAGATATTTTTAGAACCCTTTTTACAAAGAAGACTCTCACACCATAAAAAATTAAGAGAGAGATAATCACAGAGAGAATTTTATATTTTTTTGTGTGTTTAATAGATTGAATAAATGTGGTATTTATATAAATAGGGGTATATATATATATATAAGAAAAAACTTTAAAATCAAGTAAATCAAATATTCTTTCAAAGATATATCAACATATTGTGAGAGAATATTAACATATTATATTATTTAGAGAAATATAACTTGATATATGTGGAGATATACTATTAATAATAATAAATAGTTGACACAAAAGCATTATATGTATTCTCAAAGAATATTCATAAGATATATGTTAACATATATATAGGGTAACATATATCTTAACAAGAACAAAACAACACATGCACCGAAGTATTGTACAACAATTAATCTTAGAGCCATAAATTTCCATCAATGAATCTGTTGGAGTCAATTTTTGTCTCACAAATATCCACTCTTCCGACTTGAGCGGGAAGTTAATAGTGGTGGTGCTTACGATTCTTCACGGATAAAAAATCTACAAAAACTCAATCGGGATTGATCCGGTGGGGGGATTCCAACGCTCAAATCGGTGTGAGTTATAAGATAAAGACTGATAGTAGTCGTAAATATCATACTTTTGTTGCATGAGATTGAGCATGAAGATCTATCTCTGTCAGTAAATGTAAATAGGTATGAAACCCCCATCTGAACGACATATAAGATTGGGAATAGAATCCCCTCTGAACGATGAATGGAACTGGGTATAAAATCCGTCTCTAAACGATGTATAGAATTGGGTATAGAACCCCTCTCTGAACGATGTATAGAATCGTCTCCCTTTCGTGTGTCAAAAACTGAGTTCCCTATGAAAGCTGCTTATAATCTGTATTTATAACCTTTCCAGGGGTGTAGAAAACCCTAGTTTCTTTTTGTTTAAAATCTTTCAATATGGTTAGGATTGTAAAATTCTTTCAATATGGTTAGGATTGTAATTAAAGATTTCTAAAAGATTTAGACTTTCTCAATTTGATTTTGACGGTGATTGTCTTCTTTCTCGGATAATCCTATATGATTTTGAAGATATATTAAATAGGATACCATTATAATCTAAGAGAATAATTTTAGTAAGAAATGTACAGGTTTTCTAGTTACAAGGAACTTTTTCCTCGCGGTAATCAAATAGGGAAGGGAAAAGACTTACGTGATAAGCAATTGAAAACATGAAACCAAAAACAAAGTAGGAAAACAAAATAATCCCCAAATCTCTCCGGCCAAGGCTTTGTCAACATTGAGATTATCTGACATGTCCCTGTGTGTTTTAGAAGTTGCTAAAACAAAGAAACACACTATATGAGAAACCTAAAATCAAAACAGAAAGCTGGGGCCCTGACCTGGGCAACAGGCAACTGCCTTAGTGAAATATATGATGAGTACCGATGGATATTCGACGTATTAAATCTCTTAATCATGTCTCAAATTCAAAATTTTAACTATATTGAAAGAGCTCTCTTTATATTACGTCTGGCAAATGTTTAAATCGGATTAGTTGAAATATGATTTCGGATACCGGTTAGTTCAACACAAGCGAGAAAAAAAAAAAGGAAACATATGATGAGTATTATCTGGTCTTCTTGGTGACATTAGTCGAGTGATCTTCATTAACAGGGCATTGATCACTATAGTACCAAGCAAGATATTTAGCTGAATTCAATACATGAATCTAATTATGCTAAAAAAGAAGCAGAAGAATGGTGCAAAAGGTTTCCTCAACTGATATTGGCTATTAACCATGAAAGAACAACTGAAAGAAAGGGAAACTATCAACTATTAATCAATCTATTATGAATTAATGAACCCAAGTTGAAAATATTTTGCAATTTTCTAAAGGTACAAATATACTTGCTCAGTTCTGTCAAACAGATAAACAAACAAAATCCAGTCAAGAATTGCACAATCAAAGCAAGTGCCTTGAAACAGTGACAAATGCAGGCAAGAGGCAATTTATCTTGAAATTTAAATAACTTAGAGCTTTGCTAGGAGAGCCCATTGACGCAAAATATAATATCTTTACATTTTTTTTTTTGAAATAAGAACATTATCCATACTTGTTCGTTCCCTTCCCTAACCTCTTCCTTATTAATATGAGAATGCCTCGTGAGGGAATTCCCATTGCCGGAAGATAATATATCTAGGGCACTTTCGTTCGTACTCGAGAATTGAAATTAGATTAAAAAAAAAATCAGGAAATAAATTTTGGAAACTCATGTTTTCATTTGTGTTTTAAAAATCCCATAATTTTGGAGGTTTCATTTTTAAATCTAATTCTCATTTCATTAATCCAAATAAATTATATCTTACTAATAACTATTTCTAACTGATGTAATGTCTCCAAGAGAATAGACTAGTGATCACAATTCTTTTCCTCCAATTTCATGATTTAGGATTCAAATCTTGTCTAATAAAAAAATAAATAAATTCTAGCCAATGTAATTTATCAGATACGGCTAGCTCCAAAGTGGCTCTGATACCAGATGAAAGATCCTGAACAATATCTCTAAGAAATCGCAAATCTGATGACTTATTATAAGAATATAGATAGAATTATTTAACCAATAAAACAATTTAAATAAATCATAATGATTAGACTTTTTTTTAAAAAAAAAAAAAACAAATTGTAAACAAGATTGACACCAAGTTTTTATGCACGTCCCATGCATGAATCATGTTCCTTGATGTGATGATCCCATGTATTAATCACGTACTCAATCAAGGTACTTATTTTTGATAGGTTTCCTTTGAGACCAGCTTGGTGTATCACTCTTTGATTCGTCTAAAATTGATTCTCTCTCATTTCTCTTACTACTCTCTATCTGTAGTTGCTGCTCTTTATTTTCTCTTATCTCTTTTATCTTCTCTCTTTTTTACTCTTGATTGATTATCTCTCTCACTTTTGTCCCACACTCATCACTCCTACCACTCTCTTTTATCTAGAGGTGAGACCGGGTAGGTTATGCGAGTTCCTGGTCTGATCTAGATGATTCATGGAACCGCGGGCTAGTTCAATTGTGGTTCCAGGTTCCTAGCCCGATCGGACCCAAAAAATTTCCTTAAAATCGGCCAACCCATTGAACCAGCTTAGTTGAACTGGGTCTACCAGGCAAGTGGCCCAGTGAACCAGCTTGGTTGAACTGGGTCTACCAGGCAAGTTCCACGGTTCTTTATTTTTTTTTTTTGGGTTGTTAGTTGTTAATTTTTTTTTTTTGACTTTTTCCTTTTTTGTGGTTTTTTTTTCCCTGTATAGTAGGTTTTTTTTTTTTTTTTTTTTTTTTTTTTTTTTTTTTTTTTTACTTGTGTGTGTGTGTGTGTGTTTTTTTTTTTTTTTTTGGTGTTTAGTTGGTTTTTTTGTGGGGTTTTTTTTTTTGCATTTAATTGGGTTTTTTATTTAATTTTTTAAATGAACTAAAAAATATGAAAAAAAGAGATACAAGAAATTTTTAGAGTTGTTCTACCAAATTTGATGTACGTTCACTGCCAAACTTTCACTTGGAGTTTCAAATTCACTAATTTAATATGGTTACATTTGATATTTTTTTTAAATGCATATTTATATTTTTTGTACTAAAAATTTATTTTTCATCTTTTTCCTCTTCCGTCTCCGAGCTAATATTCGTGTCTTGCCACCTTTTTTCTTGTATCTGTCAAATCCTTTATGCAAATCAACGATTCTAAGATGTTGTTCGTCAATTTTTTTCGTTTTGGTGTTAAAACTCACCTATCTGCACTAGAAACACTTTCCAATGACACTATAACACCAAAAGGGTTAGTACATCTTTAGCTACAGCCAAAATGGGGAAATAACTAATATTATTTCTCCACCAATCTAAAATGTCAAAGTGATTGTTATCATCAAAACCTTCTGATCTATGTATTTGTTGATATAAAATTAATTCATTTAATGAGGACGAAAATGATATTTTTTTATTTTTTCCCTAATATATGTAAAGAATTAAACCCAAAACAAGATGGAATTGTTGATGAACTATTAGAACTACTATTTACATCATTAGCATCTATACTATTTTGTTTCTTTTGATATAATGAAAACATATTTTGTAAAATAAGCGTTGTTGTATGTTTTAAATGTGCAGTGCTAATATCTATTTTTGTCAAAAAATTATTTATAAAATAATAAATTAGTATTTTTACCCCATCAATTTTTATCCTAAAATCTAAAACACGAACTACTAAATACAAAATAAGAATTTTTTCATAATATTTTAAAATTTTATTTTTCATTAATTCAACTATTTTAGTAAATTTTTCTACATTTTGAAATTAATTAAATATATAACAAATTTTATATAAATTAGACAAAATTAAATGAATTGTTAGATAATATATACCAGAAAATAAATTTGTACAAGTATAAAAAATTTTTAGTAAATCAATTAGTATTTTTGTAAAATCAAAAGCGATTTGATCAATAAGATCATAATCATAATTAAAAGTAGTAAATTCGATTAAAATATTTCTAAATGGAAAAATACCTTGTAACATATCGTATGTGGAGTTTCATTTAGTTTCAATTTCTAATTTAAATTTTTTACATTTTATATTATTTAATTGACATAAATGTCTAAATTCTTGTGTTTTAATCGAAAAATTTTTAATTTGATAAATTAGATCACGAATAAGTTGTAAAATTATTTTTGCGGCATCTAATCCAATTTTACACATAAATTTAATACGTTCCATGCACACTTATTATGAAAAAATATTCCATCTAATACTATTTTTAAAATATTTTTTTTTAAAAAAATTAATAGCACAAATATTGACCGAAATATTATCTAAAAATAAACAAAAAATTCTATCGATTATTCCAAATTCATAATAAATATTAGTTATTACCCTAACAATATTTTATTCCGAAGGTGGGTGGTTCCATCTTTGAAAAACTAATTTTTTTTCCTAGAACTCATGGTTCATTTCTCCAATAACATGTTATAACTATAAAATATTCACTTTTTTTTTAGTTTCCCAACTATTCGAAATTATTGAAAATCACCTAGAAATGGTCATAAATTTTGCAATCAAACTATTTTCCAACTTTTAAAAGCAATTTAGTGATTTTTTCCTATACGATTTTCTAGAGTTTCTTTTATAATTTGGTTGTAAAAATTTTTGAATATATTTTTCAAAAACCTCACATTCAATAATACTAAGTGATAATTCCTTACGGACTATCTATTTAATTTGATATATTTTTTCGATCTCAGTATTATACCTAAATGTCCCCCATGACTATTTGTGTTTGTCTAGTTTGTGATAACATATCCGCGTGATCTCTTACTATATATCTTTTAAGAATGTTTACTACTTAACCTTTTAAAAATTTATATTTTTGTTGACAAATTTTGCAAATCGTCCTTTACTCCTCATAATTTTTAATAAAAAAATCTCATATATTAAAATCATTTTTTTAGTGCCTGTGGTATGAGATTGTGTTTGACTAGATTCATTTCTTCTACTCTTACATCAATATTAATTTGTTTGAAAATATCTTCTTGAAAAAATGTGAATGGGGGAGAGGAAATTATTGTGAAAATTGTGATGAGTGTGCTCCAATCATTTTTTCTAAAAAATTTTTAAAGTAAAAAAATTAAAAACAATGAATTAAATTTGTAAAAAATTAAAGATAAAAAAAATAAATGTTACTGAGTTGACGTAGAATGTGACTGTTTATCTCGAAATTTTAATTAATTTGAGTTTTTAACTTTTAAATTTTGTCAAATTTTGAGAGATATTGAGAAGAAAAAAATTGGTGATGTTATAGAGAAGAAAATAGTGAAATTATATATTGTAGGTGGAAAAAATGGTGGAATGTTGTAAATTGTAAGTGGAAGAAAAAAAAAAGAAAAAAATGGTGATATTGTAATTGTAAGTTGTTGTGGAATAAAATTATAAAATGTTGTAAATTGTAAGTGGAGAAAAAAAATGATGATATTGTAAGTTATAGAGAAATAATATAAGATTATGAGAGAGAGCTGAGAATATTGTAAATTGAGAAAGTATGAAAAATTGTTGTGTGAAATTAGGAAATGAGTTGTGTTTATTTATAAATATCATTTTTTACCTTATGAATTAAAATATCTCTCAAATTAATTGTTTTATAATTATTGATAGGGATATTTTGAAAAAAAATTCAAAAAAATAAGTTGGCTATTGGAACCGGCCCGGCTTGGCCAGTTCCATAGCCGTTGAAATTGACTGGGCCGGGTTGGTTCCTATGATCGTTGGAATCGACGGGTTGGTTTCGGGCCTAGGCCGATTCCTTGGCACCTACGGGCCGATTCCGAGCCCGAGCCAAGCTGAGCCGAGTCTCGATTTCAGCTCACTTTTTTCTGGCTTGATTTTTAGTTCAACTTAAATCAGTTTGGTTGGGCTGATTTCTAGGTCGGAATCAGCCCATACCTATCTCTACTTTTATCTCATTTTTACTCACTTTCTCTCTCATCTCTATATTGAGGCCACGGTGGCTGTAGTTCTTCCTCTCCCCCTTTTTCTTTCTTTTATGTTTTATCATTTTTCTCGTTAATTTTTTGTAAGTACTAAAGAGAGAGTCGAAATAGCCAATGAGCTTGAGTGGTGCCGTCTTTTCTTTTTGTTATAAAAATTTTAAATTCAAAATTCTTTATATGAAATTTTAAATTCTGAACGACTTTGAATCGGCTTCGGGCCGGCACGACCCGGCCCAACCCGACCCGAAATACGGTCTCTTTAGACCCTTCTAGAACAAGCAAAATTTTGTTTAATTTTCCCGGGGGTAATTGGGAAGAACAAACCCTAGAAATCTTTGCAACTATCATCTTCTTCCGCATCTCTCATCAAACCAAACCCTCAGAGTGGCTGCCATGGCTGTAACCGAGGAAGAACTTCCCACCAAAGCCGAATCAAAGAAGATGAAAAGTAGCAAGAAGAAGAAGAATAGTAAGAGAAAGAGAGACCAAACCTCAAAGCCTGTTGAAGAATCAGAGACGAATGAACGCAATTTTGACACCGAAGAAGAAGAAGAGGTTGGGAGAGAAAAGGAAGATGAGGATGAGCGAGAAGGTGAGGAGGATGCAGAGGAGGAGGGGGAGAAGTTGAATAGTGTATCCGGGATAATGAGTTCAGCGCCTTTTACTACGTTGCATTTGTCTGAAAAGACTATGAAAGCTATTGACGATATGGGATTCAAATACATGACTCAGGTATTATACAATTTCCATTCAGTTGGGGCTGTATTTGAATACATGACTACGTTGCATTCGTGGAATTTTATTTGTTTATGGTTTATGATTTAACCTCTTCCTTTTTCGAATTTTTGGTGGTGAAATATGAATGTATTCTGTAATTAGGGTTTTGATTAGCGACTGAACATTGTCAAATCCACTGTGGTTGGGCACTATGAGTAAATGTTACCCAAAACAATGAATCCCAAGTGGCACACAGTGGCAAAGCCATAAATTAATATTGGATTATAATTGGGGAGGTTTATAATTTTTAGGGTGCAATAATATTTTGCCTTATAAAATATATATACATACATATATGTATATATATATGTATATATATGGCACAGAGTGTTCGGTCACTGAAACGCACTTAATAATCGATGGTTCAATGTTTCAACCAAATATATTATGCCAACAAAGTTACACTTTGCAGTTACTTATTTTTTATGTTTAGTATTACTTTGGCATTGTTATAATATTTGTTGAATATCTTATCTTGGTAAATGATCCTGATTTGTTAGTCCTAAATTACCCAGTTGTGAAGATTGACATTTGAATGTCTAACCAGAAAATTTTGAGACAACTTTATCCGATGAAGCCCATAAAAAGGGTCACATTAGCACAGTTAAGATTTTATTTTTATTTTTCAATTTAGTTCAATGGCGAATCTTGGTGCAACAGTAGAGTTGCTACTTTGGTGTCCTCAAGGTCACTGGTTCGAGGTGCGGAAACAGTTTCTTTGCAAAAATGCAAGGGAAAGGATGTGTACATATACACACACTTTCTCCCTACTCCCGCACTAAGCCGGAGAGCACTTTGATTACTGGGTGAGCCGTTTTTTCAATTCAATTCAGTGTGGCCCTGCTTGAAGGAGTTGTTCTTCATATCAACATGAATGTATATGTTCCATTTTAAGCGTGAGCTGTAGATAAATATTTCGATCTTATATTTCTCTTTTATAGCTTCATTGTCTTAGGGCTTGTTTGTTTGATTCATGATGATTTCACTTGAAATGAAATCACTTCTCCCATATTTAGATTATACTCAACCATGAGAGGTGGAGGGCGCATTTCTAACATTAGGAGAAATCGTTTCATTCAAAATTCTGCCACCATACTCTTTGTTGGATATATAATTTGTATAAAACGATACAACAGTGGATCTATTTTCAAAGTTTAGCATGGATCAAAATGAGACCAGTTTGGATTCCAAAAGTCCTAGTGGATTCTACTTGTCCTCTTTCTCAAGAACTTTCAATCACCTTGGTGCTTTTCCCCCCTTTTGGATAGAAAACTGTTCATCACATTGTTAGGGGCAGAGAAGGAGTATTTCATCATTTCATTTATTCTTGTATGTTTCACTTAACATGGAATAGCTGCATACTAGTTACCGGTGGTAATTTTGTTTTTAATATCAAACTTGTAGATTCAAGCAAGAGCAATTCCACCTCTCTTGGAAGGCAAAGATGTTCTTGGTGCTGCAAGGACTGGTTCAGGAAAGACCCTTGCATTTCTGTTGCCAGCAGTTGAGCTCCTGTACCACATATGCTTTTTGCCACGCAATGGGACGGGTGTTGTTGTTATCTGCCCCACTAGAGAACTTGCCATACAGGTACTTTTTTTTTTTTTTTCTTTTTTTGCTCTTGATTTTTTTCCCTTCCCACTAGTAGTGGTGGCAAGTATAATGGATAATTATTTCCTCAATCAATGGGCTTCCATTGCCATAGTAATTATATAGGATAACACAGGATAACATGTAGTAATAAAACTCAAATGTTGACTAGCAATTTTCAATTCAACACACAAACCATGTCTATCCTTGTAAGGAAATTCTCTTTTTGAGTATTGATGTCTATTGAGCGTTTGGATGTAAGTGACGTAATTTAATTGTTTTGATTTTTTCCCCATATATTATACCTCACAGAGTTACCCAACGTTGCATGTATTCACTGTGTTGATATTATAAACAAGTATTTTGCCTCCAAAAGATTTTTTCTAGGTTGATATTAAATCATGTTGATGACTTGCAACCTCATCATAGCTCCAGTCCTGTTTTTGTTGACCACAACCGTAGCTAGCGAATAATGACTGCTCTTAATGTACAAAAGCATTTATACTTCAACTTAGGTGCGTTCTGAATGTTGAACAAGAGAGATTTTATGAGTGAGATCCAATTGGAATGATGCAGACACATGCAGTAGCAAAAGACCTTCTCAAATATCACTCGCAGACTGTTGGTCTGATTTATGGTGGTTCAGCTCGGAAGGGAGAAGCGGAGCGTCTTGTGAAAGGAGTAAATTTGTTAATCGCAACCCCTGGTCGACTTCTTGACCATCTACAAAACACCAAGGGATTTATATATAAGAATTTGAAGGTAACATACATGCTTATCTTTGATTTTTAGGCCTCACTGTTAGTTTTGTCAGTATTGAATCTTCGTGCTCTTTTTCCTTCACTCTTGGATATACCAAGACATTTCACATCTTAAGAAATTCTCCATAGTACTTTTAAATAAGATCCTGCTAAGTTGGACTGATCATGTTACAAAATGCCACCTTTTCTCTATTATTCTGCTATATGTATGTTTTGTATATCTTTACTTGCCTTTTTTCTTTTTATTATTTTTATTATTTTATTTATTTATTTATTTATTTTACACATAACTTGCCATCTTTGTATGTCTTCTTTTGCCATTGTCTTAATTTCTTTCTCTTAAAAATATAAAACTAATAAGTGCCCCAAAAAATAAGCTCTATATTTGATGATGAAGACTTCAGTAGAATTTTTGAGACATGATTTTGTAGTTGCCTTATTCTTACATAGAAAGCAACAAAAATAAGATTCCTGCCTTTTTTTGTTTGATTTTTTGGGGTTGTCAGTACAGGCTCATTGTAAAATTCTTGCCTTTCCATGTCAACTGTGGAGTTTCAGGACATTATGAAGCCAGCCTTTTCAGGCCATTATGATGAAATGGCCTGTATCTTCAATTAAATTGGATGCTGACCATCTCTTTCTAAAGTTCACTACCACGAAGTTTTAAACTGATATCAGCTGATAAATTTATATAATTAATCCTTAATATTATGCCATGCTTTCTAATCTCCTAGTCTTGCAAATTGTCGAATTATATGACTTTGTAATCTTTATCTGTGCTTCCACACTTGTTGCAGTGTTGAAATTATTTCTCAGGCTGAAAATTTTAATATTTAAGATACCCCTGGCTGATGCTTGAATATTAATCTTTTCTATACTAATTTATTAGAGAATTATTGTTCGTAAACCTCTTGTATTTGCAGTGCCTTATGATTGATGAAGCAGACAGGATATTGGAAGCTAACTTTGAGGAAGAAATGAAGCAAATTGTCAAGCTTTTACCAGAGGTAATTGGTGCTGTCTGCCATTTAGTGGTGATATGACGTACCCTTGTCAAGATTTGAAATCCATTATCAATGCTTTTACTCTTATATATTCCCAATGCGGCTAGGAATATGAACCCTTTCATTTCATCACTTTTCCATCAATGGGACAACACTATTCCTCTAAAGCAGAAGCACTCGATTAAATTATAACTTCCCATCAAGGCATATTATGGCATTTACTGTCCTAGAATTTCGTCAAGTTCTTGCATTTGTCTTAATTTTAATCAAAACCATTAGCATATTCCAAGTATTTTCCATTAGTGCTACCTTAGGTTGTGTTTGATAGTCAGAAAATACTGAAAAATAAAATTCGAGAAAACGAAATTTTTCTTTGTTTTTTTCTGGACGTTTCCTAAATCCAGGGAAATAAATTCTAAAAGTGAAGGATAAACAAGGTCTATATCTGAGAAGTAGTTTCACATAACAAAGGACCAAAATTGGCAGAGGGGGAGAGAGAGAGAGGAAAAAAAAGGAGAGAGAATCCAATGAAAAGACTTTCCAAACAATAAGGAAGAAAATTTTTTCAAGGAAAATTTCAGTCTGTTCTGAACATGTGGAAATTTTTGGATGATGTACTTCTAGAAAATGTATTTTATGAAAATACTTTCCGTTCTCCGGGTAACAAACATGGCCTTCACATAGCTTCTACCTTTTGCATTCATCAAGTTGATACTTCTTTGTGTTTGAACTCATTTATCCTACTTAATTTGATAGCCTTCTCTTCTTCTTCTTCTCTTTTTTTTTTTTTTTTTTTTTAAATATATATATGAGCCAATCTTATATAGGTTAGTTCTTGGGTCCACCACTTGGGTCTTAGGTTAGCCCAGTTCATGTTCACAATTTAGTTGTGAAATGAATATATTAAACTTAGAAGTTGTGATATTTAGTATTTTAGATTAAATTATTGAACTATTGAATATTTTATCTTACTAGAATTACAGCACAAATAATATTGTAATTCTGATTTGAACTATTTTGACATTAATTAATGATATCATTTTTTGGGGTTCGGTTGGTTTGGTTCTACTCCACCTTTGGGTTGGTTCTGGTCCAGATTTTGAGACTTGACCTTCTTTGGGTTGGTCTCAAAAGGCAGCAGAACTGAGCCAACCCAACCCAAGTTGCACCTGTTAAATGTAATCTTTGCATGTATATGCAGCCCTTGCATTACGCATGCATTTGTCATGCCAAGATCCCTATGGAGGCCCTAAATAGAGAAAAGAATCTGTGACCTCTTATTTCCTCCCTCTTTTTTTTTTTTTTTTTTTCCTTTAACATCCCACTTGCATTGATATTATTTGAGTGAAAAGTATCTCACCAGTCTTGATTTTGGAGAACTATCTAATTAGTTTAATCAAGAGTACTCACTTTTGGGGTTTCTACAATGGGTCATTCTATGGGGGAAGGGAGGATTTCTTTCCTGTGGAAGGTCATTTGGAATTCTTTTATGCCCCAGAGAATTAATTTCTTTGCATGGCAGGCTACTTGGGAGAAGATTCTGACTCAGGATAATCTTTGAGAGGAGTGGCTTTTTTCTTGTAAATTGATGTGCTCTTTGCCCCTCCCCCCCCTAAAAAAAAGGTTTGGTGCTTTCAAGCCCTGTGCAAAGTGATGAGTGTTCGCGGGGGTTGAGAGCTATTCCGGTGAGGTGGAGAGTTTCTTGGAATGCTTCCTGTAGCCTAGTGTCGGGTGGTTTGTTGGTATGAAATTGGAGAATTTTTGAGGTGGAAACACCCTGGCTTATGATTGTGGATGATTCTTGAAGTGCTTTTTTTTGGGTCTTCATCAAAGTTATTTGAGAACTTCGTAGAGGTTCCATTTTGTAGATTTATTCTTCTTGTTTTTTTGGTCTTCATCCAAAATCCAGTGCTAATCTTCTATGCAACTTAATGTACAGGACCGACAAACAGCTCTCTTTTCTGCCACCCAGACAAAGAAGGTTTGCTCTTCTGCTTGGAATTGTTTCACCTGTGGTCAATGTTTGGCTCCTTTTCTCAATTTCAATATCTTTCTGTTTGCAATATTTCCATGCTGCACATTCTTTGTAATTTTAATGCTTAAGTGCATTTATATTAGCTGGCCTTTTCTTCTATAGCAAAAAAAAAAAAAAGTGCTTATTTCTAATAGATTTAATGCAAAAGCCACACAACCTCAGGTTGAGGATCTAGCAAGGTTGTCATTTAGAGGAAAACCCGTGTATGTTGACGTGGATGACGGGAGGACAAAGGTAGGATTCCCTAAATTACTGCTATTGGATTTTCTGCGCGTTTATTTGTTTGATTTAATTTGAAGTTTCAGCACCTTTGAATTATAATATGACCTTGTCGCAGATAACTAACGAGGGGCTGCAGCAAGGCTACTGTGTTGTGCCAAGTGCCAAGAGATTAATTCTTCTTTATACCTTCTTGAAAAAGAACCTGTCAAAGAAAGTGATGGTTTTCTTCTCCTCCTGTAATTCGGTTAAATTTCACTCAGAACTCCTTAGTTACATCCAAATGAGTTGCTTTAATATCCATGGGAAGCAAAAGCAGGAGAAACGTACCTCGACATTTTTTGACTTTTGCAAGGCAGAGAAGGGCATCTTGCTCTGTACTGACGTTGCCGCACGTGGACTTGATATTCCTTCAGTGGTATCTTTCTTATTGCACCTTGTCCTATATTTTGAACATGTCTAGATGTCATAAACAAATTGAAGAGCACTTGTATTTTATCACCAACCATTTTAATCATTGATTGCAGAATAAACTTAGTCCCACCATGAAATAAAGGGGAAAAAAATGCTGTGCCTTTGAAGTACCTGATGGTTTTCATGTTTAATACCCCTAACAACTAACATAGTAATACTGTTGACTTCCAACTTGTGTGCTTTCCAAGGTGGTGCTTAAAAATTATTCATTCCGTTTATTCCTTTTGTGCTCTCTACCTGTAGGATTGGATTGTGCAATATGATCCTCCAGATGATCCAAAGGTGCTCAGAATTATTTTCCGTTTACTTTTTTTCTTTTCCTCTCTAAATTTGTCCGTTAGTTAAATTAATTTGTCATGTGAAATTCAATGATTCCATTTTATGCTTTTTTCTCATGTAATATATGACTTTGTTTCTCAGGAATATATTCATCGGGTTGGTAGAACAGCAAGAGGGGAAGGTGCAAAAGGAAATGCGCTCCTTTTCCTCATTCCGGAAGAGCTGCAATTCCTGCAGTATCTTAAGGTCTGGCACTTTCACTGGTAATATTTAACTAAATATTTGATAGTGAAGCTAGAAAGGAACGAAGAAAGTGCTCCTCTTTTGGAGTGCTGAAAAGGCAGATCCAGCCATCTCCATTTCTCTCATTTGAACAAAAGCAAACATAAACATCTAGAGGAAACCATTCACTGATGTCAAAGTATAAATGCATTGGTGGATGTTTATTTATATGAGCTGAATTGAAACTAAGTGATGCCAATATGTCTGTAGCATAGAGTCTCCTACAGTGAAATGGGTAAATCTAATTAAACAGTTTACTCATTTGTTGTCAGGCTGCAAAGGTACCTGTTCAAGAGTATGAGTTTCCTGAGCAGAGTCTGGCTGATGTGCAGACCACTCTGGTATTTTATCGCTTCTGTATGGTTCTTTAAAGTTCTCCTCTGGTGATGATGAACTTTATAAAACTATAATCTGTTCTTGGGATTAATGCAGGAGAATCTGGTTGGCAACACCTATTATCTGAACAAATCTGCTAAAGATGCATATAGATCTTACATCTTAGCATACAATTCACATTCAATGAAGGACATCTTTAATGTTCATAAGCTTGATCTACCGGTATGTTATTTTCGCTGATATTTTAGCAGGCAGTAACCTGTATATGCTTGACAATTTTAGTTATCTTTTTACATGATCCTTCTGGGTGGCATAAAGGCCTGTTTTTAGAGAGAAATCATGCTGTAGGCTATCCTGACTTCCTAGAGAGACCTGGAGCTTGAGTTCTAAGTAAAGATCATTTGAAGACAAGTTTAGTCAGGTCAAAACCAGTCAGACTAGAAGAGGCAGCAATTTTCTGAGATGGCCGGTGGAAAAAACTATTTATCTATTTATCAACTGGTTAATAGAATGATTTGGTGCAAGTTGCTTGGAAACTACTGAAATTAGTTCACTGTGATCTAAGAGGTGATCACTAGTTAAATAATTGGGTTGGGGTTGGGCTGTGTTTCATGAAATTTCGTCTGAAACAAATATTGGGTCCTAGATGCTGGTTTTTGATCAACTATACCAAGAAATCTAGAGGTATGGATTCCACCAGATGCTGGTTTTTGATTATCTATACCTAGAAATCTATAGGTATGGATTCCTCCCATGAAATATCCGAGTTCCCAATCTCTGCTTCTATCATTGAGGTGGGAATCTTAAATATCCTTGCAATGTTGCATCTGCCAGCCATGATATGCAATGTGCATGTTCACAATGAGAAATATCCCTGTTCTTCTATTCTGTGATTGACAGTCAACATCCTTGACATTGCACTGCAAATTAGAATTTCTGGATGCAGAAGCTGATTTATTTTTACATTATATTGCTGAATATTTGCAGGCTGTTGCTGCTTCATTTTGCTTTTCTCATCCTCCAAAGATAAATCTAAACATCCACAGCAGTGGCCCACAGTTCAGAAAGAAAATGCGAAAAGTTGAAGGAAGCAAAAACGGATTTGGCAAAAGCAAGCCTTACAAAAAGCAGAAAAGTGGAGGTGATAGGCGGCAATTTGTAAGATATTAGGGGAAGTAGCGTTAGCAAGCCAAGCATGATTCTGCACTAAATTTTGGTAACAACTTTTATACTTACAGCTCCGTTCCATAACTTCCTGCTGTACTACAATGCGAGTCCATTCAGAAGAAGAAGCAGGTCTCAATCTCATCTCAGAAGGGCTTGTCCCTGAAAATGCAGAGAGAATTGCCGGCTCAAATTACTAATTTTTCATCTCTTGGTGTAGCTACATTTTGTAGATCATTACATTCAAAATCATATGTATATCTAAAATACTAACCATCCATTGTGTCCCATTGTTTTCATTTGATTTATCTGCTGTGTAATCCTGTCCTTAGGTGTTTGATTCATTTAAGTTGCTACTCCGCTTCCCAGTTCCCAGTGGGTCAATGGCCATTTAGTTCGTCTAGTGCGGCAGGTATCTGTTCTCTTTAAGAGAAACTTTAATGGAAGAAAAACGCTTCTCCCCTTCTTGTGAGACTTTACAAACAACCCTGAGAAGGAAATCAGTTTTCTTCCTTGAAACTTGAAATCATTATTAATTGGTTAATATGGTAAGGAATTTCTAGGTTTTGCTTTAGTAATCCTTTCCTTGAGCAGGTCGAAGAGGCTTATCCATGTTGGGACTCAAGCGGACTTGAGACCCCAACGGAAGCAAACCCTCTCGGCGAGGCATAAAAGTGAACTTTTGTTGCAAATTTGCATGTGAAAATAAGAAGGGAAATGGAAAAGGGCAAGATGGGCAAGACATGACAATCTCACTCATCCACAATTGAGAATCAAGACTAAAATCCCAAGCCAAGTCTCTCAAACTAAAGATGAATCAAACTACAACCTAGTTACACCGTTATCCTTATAAAGGCCTAAACGAGAAACCAAAGACCAAACATCTGCCATTTCATAAACTCCCATCACACCTAAACCATGACGACTCCAAGCAATGACACTACAATGACCATGACAAAATTTGTGGAAGAAACTGCAGCCAAATCAGGAGCACCATTTTTGTGTGGTGAAGTTATTGTTCCATTCTGAGGCAAAGGAGGCGGCATTTCCAGCTCCAAAGCCTTGATGATCATCTTCAGTCCCCTCCGGCAGTGCTCAGCCACCCCACTGATAAAGTAAAACAAGCCGGGCCGGTCCAATGTGTAGACAGTGTCACCATTGTTGGAGAAGAAAATGGGATGTGTGGAATGGCATTGGCTGTACTCGTCCTCTGACACCACTAATACTGAATCTTTTTTGTACTTGAAACCTATACCCCATGAATCAAAACAACTAATTTCACATTACCCATAATTTTTTTTTTCTCTGTTTTCTAGTTTTGAAGATAAGAAAATAGAAAAGCTCTTAAGGGAAATGAGTACTCACGGATGGTGTCATTGACTTTAAACCTGTTCTCTGCGGCCCATTCATTGTAGTAATGGTGGTCTTTTGATGAAGGAACTGCCCAACCATTGTCTTCACCAACTTGAAATTCCATTGAAAGCACATTTCTGCATTGAAAGCAAGTGAAGAGAGCTATGAAGAGAAAAACTCTGCACAAACCATGGAGAAGGGAAGCCATTTTCTTTTCTTGGCTTCTTTTGATCTTTTACTCTTTGTTTTTTCCTCTAGAGGATGTGAAGATTATGCTTTTGATTAATTTGGTTTGTTGTTGGACTTGATAGCCCATGTTTTTGAAATTTGTTTGGGGGAGGGGGAGAGAGAGAGAGAGAGAGAGAGAGAGAGAAGGGGAGTTTGTTGGAGGGTAGCCATTATACAAGGGATATTTCTTTTGACTTGGTACTTCCTGTTTTCACAAACATGGGTCAAGCTTGCTTTGCAAGGAATTTGGTCAGAGACACAGGGCAGTTAGAGAAAGATCTCAAAGGTAATCAAGCCTCTGCGTTCTATTCTACGGGAAGAGAGATTGCCATTCAATATAAAAATTTACAACCATATTACACTCATTCATTAAAAAAAAAAACTATATGTGAATATATATTTAAAAAATTTTATAAAAGTTTTTATCTTAATTGAAAAATATTCTAGACAGAATAAAAAAAATATTATATTTTTATAGAAAAGTAAAGGGAGCAGAGGACCACAAAATGCCCCTAGTGGGCATACATTGAATAGTTATACCTGTGAAGCTTTTTATAATTTTAACATCCTATGTTTTGTTGAGTACTTTCATGCAATAAAATAAATTATATTCACTCTTCTTAAGACATTTTTTTAATAAAAAAAATTAATAAACTAGATAATTTTTCAAAACATCATGTGTTTAACCCAATTTCATGCCTATGAAATATCTACGAAAATATAAAAAATTTGAGTGATTATGATCAGAGAACGGCTTTTTTTTTTCTTTTTTTTTTTAAAGTTATGTTCTTTTTTCCTTTCTAATATTGCTTTGCAATATCGTGTTATATAAAATTACAATATTTACCCTCCTAATTAAAGAAACACCACTAATTGAGTGAACCCAAGAGGTTGCAAATTGGGAATTTTGATTCCAATTCCTTGCCCCGGTTTCCTTGTTTGACTCATTTTCACAAGGCTTCACTCCATAAGGCACATAATTACCTGAATTCATTGCCAATGAATAGCAAATATTTGGATTGTTCCAAGCCCAAATCTTCTTCCCAATTTCTTATAAAACAGTTTTGAGAATTGAAGTTCTCCAGTGAAGTTATTTCCTCTAGCATGAAGTGCATGGAGACTAGGAACTTCTTCCAACCCAGGTGGGATTTCTCCTGTTAGACCATTGGCATTTTTTTTTTTTTTTTTTTTTTTTTTGTGTTCCCACCACTGATGTTCGGAGCCATACTCCGACTGATTTGATTCGAATGTTTGCACAGCCCCTATTTAAGGAGCAGTCTTATTTAGGAATCGACTAATCCTGTTAGACTATTGTAGTCAAATGCCCTGATTTTGGAATATTTCCCAACAAATCCATGTTTGAAAAATCCAAAATTTCCAAATTTGGCAAACTTTTCCACTCAATGCTCATCGAATCTCCACCAATTGGATTCCCAGATAAAATCAACTCCTTCAGAGAAATCATACCCTCAATAGTTTTTGTCAAATGTCAACCCACTTGAAAACTTGTTCCAACGAAGGTCTAAAAGAGTTTGATTCCTTAGCATTACAATCTCTCTAGGCAAATTTCCTTGTAACATGTTCCTACTCAACTCAAGTTTTAGTAGTGAAGTTAAGTTTCCAAAAATAGAAGGCAATATCGAACCATATAGACCATTTCTTCTAAGGTCAATGATCAACAGCTCACTCATCCCTCCAATGGTCGCTGGAATCTGATCCACAACCGGTTTTTGGCAGTGACATGCCTCCTCAACTTGATCAAATTGCCAATATTTGTAGGCAATTCTCCGGTCAATCCATTGTCTAGGAGTAAATTACTGCATTTATAAAATATTCAAACATAATATTCAAAAATTAAAAAATTATCAATTACTGTAAATTTCTCACGATAGTTCAATTTTACAACAAAATAAAACTTTTACCTGGTGCAATTCTCACACCATAGTTCACATAAAAAACACATAGAACTCAGACGCTAAAACAAATACTTGAAATATAAGAGTCATTACTTATACAAATATTTAAAATACAAATATGTAAGTACTAAAAGAAGCACTTGAAAATTGAAAACAAGTCATTTCTTAGAAATGCAGTAGGTAGCAGCAGTATAATTTATATATATTTCTTAAATTATCCATATTTACAAACCGAGAAGGAAAATACCGGGATTCCGTAAGAATAAAACCGTTCTTGTTCGGTAAAAAACGATTTTTTGAATATGTATTTTCGTTCCCATACTGCGTCTAAAAGAAACCCATTCATGACCCGTCCCACCGGTTTTACGGGTATGGGACGGGTTATGCTCATCCCTAACTAGTGATAACAATTTTTCTAGATCCACTTGGTATTCAACTAATACTAATTAAGTTGGCTAGGGCAATAGCCTTCATGGACCTGGTAAAATCTGGGTGAGGGTAATACACGCCCATTTTGACCAAGCACATGTATGGATACGGCCGGACCTAGGTCTTTGGTTTACTTGGGCGGATAATACCTAGAATAGTTATAATATTAATATCATTCCTAATTTTTGCAACATTCACTTGTAACAAAAAATACTCCCACCTTATTCACAAATTTTCCTAATGTACCTAATGTCTTGGATTTGTATTTGAGACATTGTTTAATGCGTTTAATAGAGTGTATTTGATTTGAGAAACGTGTAATTGGTATAGTGGGGAGGTTGTTATATTTCTTAATTAAGATGATGAGTTCGATTCGCGATTTTGATATGGAGTCGATTAGACCCTTACCCTCGACAATATTGGGAGACTCCTATCTCTTAAGAGGGATCTCAGTCGGATTGACCTAGAATAGTCAGTGTGAAACTCTAGATATCGGATGGTGGATCGAATCTGATGACACAAAAAAAGTGTATTTGATTTGGATTTGAAATGTTATTTAATATGTTTAATATATTGTTTTATATTAATTTTTTATGATATTATTTTCGGTTTGTTTCTGATATTGATTTGATTGATAAAATTAATTAAACAACAATTTTTATATGCATAAAAATTGTTGTTTAATTAATTTTATCAATCAAATCAATATCAGAAACATAGTAAAATCAGGTAATTTTGAATCTTTACGAAATAGTTGTATGGGTATAATTATACTTTTATACCTTATAGATTTAGCTTGGGTCCAAGATCCATCCGAAAAGTAAATAATTTCTTTCGGGTCTGAGCCTGAAGTAGTTTCAGGCCAAGGTCATGTGATTTACCTTTCGAAAATGTCCCAATGGGGTTGTTAGAAAAGTTCAGATTAATCGGACGAAATCTGAATATTAGACGATGATAATAATAAAAAAAAAGGCCAATGTGTTCGGCCCTCGGAGGTGAGACAAAGTTATGAACTTTTCTTAGTCCATCTTATACTTTCATCTCCAGGGTATTAATTAAGTGATGCCGTTCAAAATTCACAAAGGAAAGCATAAATTAATATTAATTACAAGAAAAATCATACCGTAGTCTTCTACTTTCACAAATTTCATGAAAATTAGTTATGATTTTTTGAAAGATAAT
The DNA here is from genome assembly GCA_037126225.1 of Dillenia turbinata. Lineage (NCBI taxonomy): Eukaryota > Viridiplantae > Streptophyta > Magnoliopsida > Dilleniales > Dilleniaceae > Dillenia > Dillenia turbinata. Next base: position 12,058,723 of record JBAMMX010000020.1, read on the forward strand.
AAAAGGATCATGATCATGAAAATATTTACATTTGATTTATTTCTGTCGAACATGTATGTCATCGGTTGTGAAGACATTGCATTGGAATGGAGAAGAAGGTTTCCATGGCACCTTAGCATCATGGAGTAGCTAAAAGGATGAATCCAACCATTGTGGATAGAATCAGCGTGGAAAATTTGCCACCACTCTTATCTAGCTGGTTCTTCTAAAATTGGCCCTTTTTTTTTTCACCGTTTGATCACCGGTATTCAGAGTCATATTCGAATTAATCGATCTTTTTCTCTGTTTTGTTTTCAAGAAATCTCCCTTATATTTTAAGAGACTATTTTTTAAAAAAATAATAAGAACAAGTTCTGCACACTATTTTCATGTGAAAATAAGTGAAAAATTTCAGACAATTTCAAACACGTGAAAAAAAAAAATTCTTGCAAAAATATTATTTTTCAGAAAATATTCTTCATCGGGAACCGAAGTTTAGGCATGTCTCCAGGCAGGGCCTCCTCCTCAGCCCCGGTGCGAAATGCCCAACAACACATGAGGTTGTTAGGGACGCTGTTTGTCACAAACCGATAGTGAAGAAAGAGAAAATAAGCTGTCTTTACAACCTTGCTCAAGAGACACAAAAACAGAGTATGGAAACCAGAAAACAGAGCAATGGCAGCTAAGTTTATACACATTAATGGATGCAGGAAGTGTTATGAAAGGGTGTAGATTGCAAGATGGATTGTAGAAAGAGGGGGGAAAAGAATTACAGACAAAAAGAAGTAGAAAGAGAGAGAGGATAGAAACAGAGGGAGAGAGAGAGGCCAAGAGAAGAACACTCATCTATTCATTCCTGCTCTTTCTATTCCCATCCACCTATTTATACAATCTGTTTGAGCTAACCAAACTAACCAATTGCAACTACCTAACTTTTACAGTATTGGAACTAATCCTTTTGTTGGTTGGAACCATTGAAATTAGTTGAAAAATGACAATTGCCTTGAATCTTGAATCTTGCATCTTGCTCTTGCTATTGTCACTGTTTTACTCTATTACTGTTACACTGTTTGACATAAACGTCCTAACCTTTGCAAATGGGGTATTAAGACAAAGATGAACATTTCCTTGGTTGTGTGTGGGGGTATCATAGATGGAATTTTGGCCCCAGATCAAGCTCCCAAACAGGACCACAACCAACAGGGTTGCATGGTAAGATGAACATTTCCTAGCTCTCTAAGGTAACACTTTCTGCCGTTACTAATTTTTTATTTTCTGTCGTCAGTTATCATTTTAGATTCGATTAAATTTTATTTAAATTAATTTTTTAAAAAATAAAACTCTTCGATTTTTATTTTTTTTTGTATGAAAAATTTAAAATTAAGATTTTATTTAAGAGTACACCCAGAATAGTCATTGGTATATTTTTATAGATAAATACATCGTAAATTTTGTAGACTTGGGGGGGACTCATATAATCTCCGTGGACTCGAGCGTATCCATTCTCGCACTCCCCCACCCTACCCAATCGTCATCTCCGATTGCTAAAACGCGTCGTGGTGGTGAGTATCAAATTCGCTCCAAAAATCAGACATCAAATCCTCGCATTTCCATTGCCTCTCTCTCTCTCTCTCTTTCCCCAAATTCCAAACGAAAATGGCAGAAGATCCTGAGAAAAGATTCCATTCAATCATGGACAAGCTCTTTTCCTCTCCCAAACATGTTCAAAGGTTCTCTCTCTCCCCCCTTCTAATGTGTTTAAAATTTTGATTTGGTGAACTTATTTTGGTGTTTGTTCATTGATTGTAATTCACTTGAAGTTGAATCTTCAAGAGGTGAAAAGCGTCCTATCTCTGCGGTGGCAAAATCGTCGTCAAAAGCGAAGGGTTCTTCGGCCTCACCGACTCCGGTGTGCGGGCCATGGGACAGAGGTGATCTTTTGAGGAGGTTGGCCACATTCAAGTCCATGACTTGGTTTGCCAAAGCTAAGGTTTGATCAATTAATATTCTGTTGTGTATCTGGTCAATTGTATAGTATTAGGGTTTTGAGAATGTTTTATTGAAATTTTTCTGAAAATGCTGGGTGTTGTGTGTGAATTGATTGAAGAAAAGGAAATGATAAGGTCTTCTATGTTTCTTATGAGCCTGCTTGCTGATTTGGGTTTCTTTTGTGTCCTTGCAATGGTTTGATATTTATTTGTTATTTGTTGCGGGGTGTGGGTTTCTGTGTCTGAATGTGAGCTATTTCTTTGGCTTCTTTGGTGGTTTCTGAGTGGCTAGTTGCAGTTTTGAATTCGTGTTATGGATTCTGTTATGTAATCTTGTCTATTGAGTAGGAACAGCATCGGGGCAGGGCCAATATTTTCCATTCTCTGTCGTGCAAACCCCCATTGGGAAAACTTGTTCCCCCCCCCCCCAATGCCGCCTTTATTGTGTGAGTATGATGCATACATATATATAACTGTCAAATATTTCCTAAAAAGTAGTCTCAATACTAGAACATCTTCTTGGGAGGTGAACGTCTATGATGCTAGTGCTTAATATCACTACTAGGGATGCTTGATATTCTGCAATAATTGTTTGAACGAAGTGCATAAAGTGAAGTAATAGGTGGTGGGTAGATTAGGGTTACAGCATCAAAAATAGGAGCTTGAGTTTGTTTTTTTGACTCTTGTTGCTTGTGTATCTTTTCACTCAAAGATTCTACATAAAGTGCATCGTCCAAAAAAAGGAAAAATTGAACAGTTGCCAAAATTTTATACTTTTCTGGTATTAAAGAAAAATGTGTGAGGCTCAAATGAAAAAGAGGAGAGTAGCCTATTTTACCAGCGACGGAGGAAGTTAAAGGGCAGCCAGTGACCGGAAGTTCAGGATGATTGTGAAAGATGAGAACATGGTGCCTTGATTATTAAGGAAGAGATTAGGCTAAACTTATTGGGAATGAGTCGATTAGGTTTATTGTATATCAATAAGTGGGGGAAATTTTGTATAATTATATATCACGGAGAGGGATGCCAATATCCATCCTCGAAATATTCCGATCAGGGAGTACCCAATGTCCGGTCAAGATGATCAAATTCTTGCGGGGACAGTGCAAAATGGCATACCTACTTTTGAGCATTACTTTTGTACTATCTTTTCCCCCCCTTTTCTTTTAAATATTCTTACAGGTTCACATTGAACTGAGATGTTTTGGTGGAAGGGTATTGATTTTGATTAGACGTATCATTTTTTGAGGTGGGGTTGTAAGCCAAAACTAGAAGGTGGTCATGTATGGAATGATGTGGTGCTAAAAAACATAGTTCTGGTGGTTAAATGGCTCTATTATTATTATTGTTGTTTTATTTTTTTAGGGCTAATCCGGAAAGGGTGGAGGGCGGACACACCCTCGGGACGTTGCAACATAAGGGCTTCCACCTGCTATGCAATGTAGAGTTTCAATGATCACAAGTTGAACTAACTTGCGCTACTAGTTCCCAAACTAGGCATGTAGCAGACGTGTTGCACTACTAGCACTTTGGTGAGGCAATAGTGATGGTGAGGGGCTTGCCTACTGGATAGCAGCTATGGCCATTTAGAACCGTACTCTGCGGTGTTAGGTGAACAAAGGTATATTCGGGGGGGGGATTGGATAAAATGGGTGGGCTTCTTTCTAGGATTACAATAATGCTTTTGTAACTAAAAGGAAACACAAAGGCCCTGGTTACTTGGTAAGATTTGCCTATTCTCTTGTGGCACTTTTATGTTCCTAGTGTATAATTTGCATTGAATTAATGTGAGCAAGATGTTTCAGTAAATTACATTGTATAGGGCATTGTCTGCCAAATGTCTGTGTAATTAGTTATCATGCTGTGAATCTCGTGGTATCTTTTTCTGCATTCATGACTGTGGTTCAATATTTTTAGTATCTGTTCGGAGGGCTGAGCTCCTCTTGGAAAGTTGGAGGAGTCTAATAATAATTTTGAAAAAGTTTTGCATCTTCCATAGATGACTAGTTGTTTTAGGAATAAGCTAAATGACAGTTTTTCAACACATTTTGATAGAAAGAAATACTCCAATTTGCTGAGAATAATTACTGCTCCCATCTTCATTTATTTTAAATGTTTTTATTACTTTTAGCTTCCTTACAAGCCATTATAGTTGCAAAAGAATTTAATTGGAAATTGTGAATAACAATATTTAAATTGTCTTTCTTAAATGATATTATCCTCTTTTCATTTATTCTCCTCTCTTTTTAGTAGATTCTTCTTTTCTCGCTTAAAAGAACAAATTGACTAGCAAATGAAAGTAAAATTCTATATGGTTGACATGCAGCTCCAACAGTCACTTAACATGTTCAAGTTATTGTGAAATATAAAGAAAATATTCATCTTGTATGTATACATCAACATTTAACATTATGCAACCAAAAAATAAATACCATTTAAATTCCTGAACTATGCATCATTTAATAGGCAAATTTTACTGTTAAAACTTAAATACAAATTTACAATTACTAATAAAGTAATCCACAATGTATGTTAAAATAGAGAAGGATGGCACATTTTACAAATAAAGATAAGTTCATTAACACATTGTACGTAGTGGTTTCCACAAAGGGTGTCAAGATAACACTATTTCTTTTACAACTTTGGAACCTTTATGTTCAATTTTACAATTTAAACCATGGGGTTAAAAAGAGGGGGAAAAAAAAAACCTTCTAACCCAACATTTTGTTGTCAAATCCATTTGCATGGGTCATCCTCTCTCACTGCGTTTCCTGTTACACGTATATAAATTATTAGGGCATGCTACATGGCGTGTCTGACAGATATCCCATTGCAAACTTGTGTTATGCCTATAGCTGGCAATCACATGCTTTCATTCTGTTACCTTTTGTACTTCATGTATTAACTGCCACTGGTGTCATTTACAAAATGGTGATAAATGATAAGTTTATTACTTTGTAGGCAGTTAGTGTTGTGAACTCTGCGAGAAGAGGCTGGGTCGATGTGGTTACAGATGCCATTGCTTGTGAAGCATATGGAGCACGACTCTTCTTTTCCACACCATCATCATGGCCACAGCATCAAGGTGAGTCTTGCATATTCTTCCTATCTATCCTGTGGTGAATTATTTGGTACATACTATTCAATGCTTTACCCAGTTGGATTCCATGTTATTTATTATTATTTTTTATGCAGTTGAAAAGGCAGCCTTGGTATTTAGTTTAAAGCTAGATAATGGTCACAAACTACTTTGCCCTTGGACTGATAATGCTTGTGATGAGGCATTAGCACAGTTTCCACCTACACTAGCTTCACTTTTAGTTGATGGATATTGAGATCGTGCTTCTAAGCTCATACAGCTTTCAGCACTGCCCATTATATCATCTTCAGCTATTGATTTTATGCAAAGCCCTCAGTTGGAAACTTTTCTAGGTCAATCTTCTTTGCCAGAGTTTGGCAACATATGCATGGATGCTTCTAGAGCAGAGTACCTTGGAAATGAATATGAAGCACATGCTGTTACTTTATATAATCAGGTTTCATTATCTCCTGCTTTTTCATCAGAATTCAGACATTTTTGGTCTCTGTCATTGTTGTTATATTTGGAATTTCAATGTTGCAAATTTGTACCTGATGTGCTTTAAACTCTTGTAAATTCTAAGCCGTTAGCACACATGTTTGACTTGTCAATGGCTGCGGATGAATTTGTGCTCCAGATGTTTCTTATATCCACTAATTTTGTATATAATTTTTGGGGTGAGTATCTGTATGAGTATTTCTTTTCTCCCTGATTCACCAGTGTGAATATTCCATTGTTACTTAAGTTTTGAAGCAAAGCCTCTCAGAGAGGAGGAAAAGCTGGGGGAGGGGGGCCTTTTGGATGGCCTAGTTGGGCGCGTTTTGGTGATCTTTGAAACAGCAGCAGGCCAGGCATTGCATCTTGTGCCACAAAACATCTTTGAAATTGCTTCTAATTCTTTTGATTTTTTGTTTCAAGGTTGGTATTAGAGGAATAATCAAACACTGCTTTTCTTGTCATTATCCTGGATGCTGCCAGAGCTTTTGTTGTTGATATGCCAAGTGATATCGAATTAGTTTCTCCCTCCAGCACATTGATGACTTCTCATGCCCAACATGCAAACCTTTTACATTTCTCATTTGTCATTACTGGAAGCATGCCTGGCATGATTACTATATATACATGTTTGGCGATAGTGACCACTACTAGCTCGCATACTCTGTAATCTTCTTTAGCATCTACTCTTTTGGTTCTTGTTCCTTTTCTATTTTGTTATTTATCTATTTATTTTAAAGCATTTGTATTAGTAGTGTTGAAGTCTCAAAACACATGCAGGCACAAAAACTCATAAGTCTGTGTGGCTGGGAACCTCGTGCTCTACCTTATATCGTTGAGTCCCACATCAAAAAATTCAGTCTACTGAAGATGTCCAGCATCCAGATTCACCGCACTTAAGGGCAAATGGGCAGCATTCTAACATTTGTGTCTATAACTGTGGCGCAGATGAGAATATGGAGGCTAATGAGACACTGCAGTTTCTGATGGCTTAAAATTTGAAACCAGTTCTGTTGTCCTGGATTGCAAACCTTGTGGAGCAAGTGTTGGATTATGGGCATTTTCCACTGTGAATCGCCCTTTTGAGTTTTTCAAGCTAGTTGGATATTCAGAAGGCAATAGCCAAAATGGTTCTGCTGATGGAGCTGTGAAAGTTGCTTTATCTGGGGCTCCCTGTGACCCAAGATTTAGGGATGGCAAATCATGTCACTGCTGTTGATGGAAATTCAAACCCTGTTTCAGACTGTACTAAATTATCAACTGCTAAATTATTGAGTTTAACAATTGCTGGTGGGCCTCCACCAGCAAAAACAGAACTTCAGAGCAACAATAGCGTTGCCTATAATTGGGCAAAATTTGAGGACTCGCTTTTCTTCGGATTCTGATTTTAGGAAACGAATTTTGTCTGGTAAGCCATGTGATGCACAAGAAAATTCTCAATCTGATCCCCAAAACAAGGATATACTTCAGGAGGATTGTATCTGCACGGACAATGCTCTATCCAAACAATTTGATCAGCCAGAAACAAACAATGCCCCAGCAAGTCAAGGGGAAAAATGGTGGAAGTAATGGTTCTACAACTGATGATCAATTTCAAGAATTTGATGACACTAATGAAACAGGTGACGGTCCGAGGGATACTCATGCTGAAAAGGATAAGGAGGGTAGACATCATGTGTTACAAGACTCTGGCCCAAATGAGAAATTGTCTGAAATGCATTTAGCTGATTCCACCAACTAAAGTGCTCAGCAGACTCCAGGAACTGATATGGTAGAATATCAGGCGGACCATTCAGCTAGCCATCATATATCATCACCAGTTGCATCTTCGGTGGAAGCCAATGGGAGAATCACCCAGAAGGTAGGCCCGAGAAAAAGGAGAGACATGTGCAAGGCATTACTTTTGAGATCAATGGGATCCATGGGCAACTACTGACCCCTGCAGGTAAGCAAAATTGATAGCTCTTCTGTTTTTGCTTGTGTTTCAACACATGCCGGATTTGGTTAATAACTAGAAATTGTTGTTTGTAGTTCTGTCATTTTATTTGCTCAACTTTTGGAATCAGATACTAGTTATATTGCCAATATCACTAGGGTGTGTGCTCATATGCTTCATTGCAAGGAAAAGGTTAAACAAGAGTTAGAAAAATTAATTTTAGTATGGATTGCCAAAATATGATGTATGGCTATCCTCGGAAGCCTGCATCTTGTAAATGATTCTCTAATACTGTTAGATTTTCATACTGTAGTGGTTTATTGTGTCCAACATGCTGAGAATTAATATTCTGTCTAATATAAACTGCAAATCTTCTTCTTTGCTCTTTGTTCGAGGAGGATAAGTATTAATTTTTGTTAGAAAGACAAAGTTTCATAATAAATTTGATCAATTTCAGAATTTTTATTTATATAGATTCCCTGCCATTATTCAATTTATTTAATGTTATTTCCTTTAAAAATTTTAGTAGAATGCATTTGGAAAAACTAAAAGAATTCTCTTTTATGTGCAATGCATGTGCCTAACTATTAGTATTTAAAAATTCAATTTGTGTATTTAACCTTTTTCTAGTTGGAAGGTCAAAGATTTAAAAACAATAAATGGATATTAATCATGTGTTATATCCATAGTATGAAACCAACTTCAGCTTCATTAGCCAGTAATTTTTGGGTTAGTCAATTAACGTGTTAACTGACATAATTATTTTTTATTTCAATCGGGTAGAACTGATTTTTTGGCCCAACCTGGACTTGCATAAGGCAAACCAAACTCAAACCTCCTAGTTTCATTTTAGGTTCAAGTTGTGTTGACAGATGTCTCAAATTGCCACCCTAATGGATATTCGGTACATATCTGTCAAATCCTCCATATGGGATACCCCCTTTTTTGTTATTTCTATAAATATAATATATTTTATAAATACTTGTTGGAAACTTGAGGATGTAAATCCTTTTTTTGTTTTTTTAAATCACTAATGGCACATGTAATTAGTTGATTAGTTATTTATTTACCGATGAGATAATATTTAAATGACTAACAATTGTTGCATTTATTTGTCATATTTCATTAGTAATATTTAAATCACTAATTTCATCATTTAACTCAAGGCCGACTCTCATGTAGGTAGCATCCTAAGCCGAAAATTTAGAGCATTGCAGTTTTAGGCAATGAGTTGCAAGACTTTTTCTATCCCTTTCCTTTAATTCTCAATTAACTCAAGTAACATGAATATAACAATATTAAAACTGGAACCTTCCTTTGACCTAAGTAGCTCAAATTCATGAAATCTTGGTCAGTGGCTATGATATTAGTACCCTATCTATAGTTTGCCAAGCCTTCTGCCTGTACGCCTGTGAAATTTGAACACACTCTAGCACTTCCTTGGACTTCTAGTTCAACTGAACTGATTTATCTGGCATGAAATATAGAGGTTAATTTGAATGACATTCTTTGTTAATTTTCAAGCAGTGACCCCCCCTCAAATTAATGGAATTCGATCCAATCAGGCAGCACCGACATTTTTGCCCCTGGATAACATCAACAAGCACTGCAGCACCTGGTTGGCAGCAAACTCTGTCAGCTTTACAACGGCATTCTCATCCTTCACCACAAATTCTCCTCTCTGTCATTAAGGTATGCCAGAACCTACTTGTGTCTGCATGAATTTCTTTTATGTATGTAGGTATGTATGTATGTAGCAATCAGATTTCCGCAATCCAGAAGTTAGGTTTAATGCTCTGCCTATGCAAGAGATGCATGCGAAAAGCGAATCAAACGGTAATTTTAGATGCTAGCTCTTGATAGTGTAGTTATTGTAATTGTAAGTTGACTACTAAATATATCTTTTCATTGAAAAAGTTCTGAATAAGTTGAATCTTTTTAATTCATCTTGAGCATGGAGGTTTGCATCAACAAATTTTAAATATGGATAGGAGATAAGAGGAAAGCAGTGCAAGTAATAATGCAATATCTGTTTAAGTAGATAGTGCCACATAATTTCATATACTTGCTTAAATAAATTATATTGGTCTAGGAGTGCCAAGCATTGGTTCATTTGGTTTAAATTTTAAGTGTGGGTTGGATTCCTAATGGTGTGGTTCTCACTGGCTGAACATCTTAGCTCCTCATTTGACTCTATAAGCACATAAATTCAAATCCAGAGGAATCAGAACACTTTTTCCCACAAAATTTGTAATAAATTGTAAATTTGTGCACCTCTCTACATTTGGAGGAAACTACGGCTGCATTTGACGGTCATCAATGTCAAAGGAAGTGGAAGTAGCATCATTTAGCACCGAGAAATTAAATGTATTTACAGACAACAAGTAATTTATCCTCAAGTCAAATGGGTTGACAGGGAAAATTCAAAACAAATAAATTGCTCAATGTAAGAATTTTGCACATTGCATCTTCACTTTGTTATATGGGTGAGGAAGAAAAACTTTTATCCCCTCTATGCTTCTAATTAACATGAGTATTCTGTTCGGTGCTAGTATTTAACTGTGGTGAAAACATGCACACATTGCATCTTTGCGTTGTTATATGGATGAGGAAGAAAAACTTTTATCCACTCTATACTTCTTATTAACATGAGTATTCTGTTCGGTGCTAGTATTTTAACTGTGGTGAAAACATGCAAAGGTCTCCTCTTTGTGGATTTTTCATTCCCCTTCTATGTGCATATGGTGGGATGGTCTTTGTTTTCATTTTACCATTTCCTTTTTCCATTGAATAGGAATTCCTCCGTTGTTGTATTGCCTTCATGCAGGTAGATGATCCAATTTCTTAAATTAGAAGGCCATTCATGTCCCCATCTGCAAAAAGAGTGGAACATACTCCTGAATCACAAAGCTGAACATTCTCCAAACATTTTGAGATCATAGACTATCAATATAAACTATGTGGATTGTAGAAACCAATTGGGGTCGGAGAGTTTTGTATTTCCAGATGGAATGCCCTTGATTGTGTTTTTTATTCAACCATTTCACCCTTCATATATTCTCCGTTCTTGCTAGAGATATACACAGTTGTATAATTTTTGGGAACACATGCACCAAATATTGTATTGGGGATGTGGGGGCAGAAGCAAAAGAGTTTAAAAATGTTCAATTACTTGAAATGAATTTGCTCTCTCTCTCTCTCTCTCTCTCAACTGAAAGAACAAGAATGCTACTTGAACATTAATTTTACTTTTATTCTATTAAGCCGCAGTTGGTAACTAACACCTTTGAATACGGGCGGTTGAAGCCTCTTTCCGCCACAACAGCCCTTTTGTCTCCAATTAGTTTGGCCACCCTGAAAAACATCATTTGGGAAAAGAATGTTATTAAAAGCAAAACTTTATATATTTCCAAGTGTAAGGTATTTTATTTGTTTTGATTTTCTCATTTAAGATGATTTATGAGCAAACCCATGCGAAAAGGAAATAAATGTGGTCTTCAACAAAGCTAAAGAGAGAAAAAGGGCATCTGGGTTAGGATGAATGCCAGTCCTATGGCTCCTTTTTACTTTTTTTTTTTTTTGGGGGGGGGGGGGTAGAGAAAGTGCTGTTGACCAACATGGCACCCTCTGTTAGGAAATGTCTAGAATTACACGTTGTTGCCTAAAGAGTGAACTTGTCTTGATAGCACCACCACAGCTTCAACATTTAATTGCATAATGCTCAGTTCATGTACTAATAGAAACAAGTTTGAATTAGGAGTCCATGAAATCATATTCTATGTATTTATAGCTCGTGACTAAAAGCTGATTTCATAAGATCTAAGATGTCAGTCTTTGAATATAAATACATGAGATTTTCTACGATTTCAATAGTAATGGCGACCATTGGATCATTATCTAACTGTTACCGATCACCTTAATATCCAGTTTTACAAGAAATAGTGACTATTAGATGATGATTCAACGGTTATAGTTTCGATATCCATGGGAATTGTAGAAATTACAAAGACAATAATAGTGAGGAAATACCTGAAATAAGGGGAGCTAGTATTTTCCGCCACAGTCTTCACTTGACCGATCCTCTGCACAACCTCTATCCCTTCCAAGACTCTTCCAACCACCAAATTGGAATGATCAAGCTCCGGTGAGTCCTTCATCACAATCGCAAACTCTGTCCCATTTGGATCTTTCCCGACTTCCTCTTCATCAATTTCCAACTTCCCGTTTCTCGCAACGAGCTTCACCTTTGGAGGAGGTTTTGAAGGGTCTCTAACTATAATGCTCACAGCTCCTGCCAAATTCTTAGTCCCAGGACACTTGTTCTTCTCTTCCCATTCCTTCAACAAAGTCTCCGCTGCCAAATTGCTTCCTGTCTTTGCTGCTAACTCAGCATCAACCCCGTACGATCTTACCCCACCATGTTGAACATAATTTGGCATGATCTTAATGAACTCTTTTCTTCTGTAACTTATGCCTGCTTTGCCTGTGACAAGATTGCTGAATCTATTAGCACCAAAACGGACATTTTCGCCATAAAGACCTATAACTATGCGACCTACAGGCTCTCCATCAATGGATACATCAATAAATGCTCTCTTTGTATAGGGCTTATCTGTGCAACTATTGGCCCTTGTGGTCTCCTCTTGTTGAACATTCTCAATTTTTATCTCTTGTTGAATATTCTCATCTTTGATCTCTTCTTGTCGAACACTCTCATCTTTTATCTCTTGCCGTTGGACAGTCTCTTCTTGTGCAACACTCTCAACTTTGTTCTCTTCTTGTTGAACACTTTCACTGGCAGTTGTGGGATCCTCTTCAGCTTGTGCATTGGGTAATTGAAATGGGTTTAGGAGTAGAGAGCCAAAGAAGAGAGTTTGGCCACAAATTGCTAGCTCTCGGCGAGAGAATAAGGTTTGGAGCTTGATTGATTGAGGAGATGACGAAGTGGGTATGGTTTCGATTTGAGGTGATGTTAGTTTTGGAGAATGATAGAATTGAACTGTGGATTTCAGGACTTTCGGGTTTTGCAACATTTGTGTTCTAGCCTTCAAATCTTCTTCAAGCTAATGTTGGCCTCTCTCTCTCTCTCTCTCTCTCTCTCTCTCTGTGGAGTTGTCCAGAAACAATAACAAAAGAAAAAAAATGGTACGTAATCTGCTGCTCTTTTTTAATTGGAAGGCTATCTCCAAGTGTCCTAATTTTGGCCACAGGGTCTCAAATGCGTATCCAAAGCCACATTTAAACCTGGCTTCATGAAGCATACATTTTTTATTTTTTAATATATTTTTATCTACCATTTCAGAAGCAGTCCTCGACTTGTCAAATGCTATTAAGAAAACTTTTCCTTTTCTTCCTTTTTTACTGAAAGTAAAAGTAAATTTATGTTCTAAAATTTATGAAATGAAAATTGAGTTGAAAAATAATTTAGAGAGCAGAGTCGTTCTTGTAAAATTGAACATGAAAATGGTCACCTAAACTCATCGTTTAGGCAATCTGCTTAGAAACACAGACAACTCATAATTTTGAGATAGTCCCCCCACCCCCCCAAAAAAAAAATGCTTGCAGTGATATGCTCTGTACCATTTGGAGTTATGAAATACATCATAATTGCTTCATGTTTTGGTAAAGCGATTGTGGTGACATTGACACATTCCTTAAAATGTACTGTTTTGTTTTAATCAGCACAGAAAGACCTGTCTGAAATCCCAATAGGAGCCATAAAACAAAACACAACTGATGAAAATTGAAGTAGTCTAAAGCTTGGGACTTTGATGCATTTCTATAAATTCAAAGCTTAAACTAAATGCCTACAACATACCCCAACTTGGAACCAACTCAATTACGGAACATCACATTTGCTGTTGGTTGAACCAAATCTCACAATATCCTTCAATTGTTTGCTGAAAATAGGAAAAATCTCAAATTAAGGCTTATATTTACCTTCAAATAACATGAGCAAGAAATCTTTATATAAAGAGACCAATCCACTTCAGTGAGGGATGCATCTTCTACTCTGTGTAGAATTGCTAAGATACTGGCCCAAGTGTTTTCAGCCTTCACCATATATGTCACATTGGCAATGAAGCCATGATTAGAGTAGACAATCAAAGGAAGCTTCTGCCGTTCTCACTTCCTGTTCCACATTTAGAAATAGCCAAAGCCTCTCAGATCTTTCCGCAGTGATTGTTGAGCATCGGTACCATCTCCAAGGAATATAATGCGACCTGCAAGTCCAGACGAAATAGTGCATTACTAACCATACTAAGAAAATACACTGATTCCCTCAAGACATTTCTTATTACGAAAGAGCTTCTTGCAATATAAATGATATTAGCGGTAGCATCTGTGGCATTTATTTTCGTACCAAAGCCTTCTTCCTCTCAGAGGGATCCCTCAAATAGACATGTTTTCCGCAAATATACTCATATTTACCTTTTTATTTTCTTTTCCTATAGGAGTGTAGTAAATCAGGTCAAAGCCATTAATTAATTGAATATATCTCAGGCACTGTAACTGGAGATCTGGAATCAAGATGTGCAGTAACTTGAAGCTTTAAAATTTACAGAGTATCCAGTCAGTCTCAGAGCTATATCAATCAAGGAGATAAAGAATATGCTGTACCATCTCTGCGCACAGCAATCTCCTTTATGCGTTGTACATCACTTGAGACTGGTTCAGTGAAGATCTTAGTCTCCAGATTCCCTTCGGCATATAAAATTGAACTGCAATGAAGTGATATGAAATACAATAAGCATGTCACTACCTAACTTGGGATTGCTACTTCAGTCACACAGATAAGTATCCAGCAGATGACTTGAAGAATAACAATCATTCAGACAAAAGTCAAGACATGTGTAGGATGGAACTGAAAGAACATCTATACAAGTAATCAAACATAATGATGAAGTCAAAGAAGAATCTTAACACCCCTCCCCCATTACCAAAAAAGAAAAACCTCTGGATCATTTCTCTCACAGCCAATGTACCATAATGATTGCCTAGCAGAACTCCTGTGATGGAAATAACAAGTATCTTGATCTTGTGTACTCAAATGAGTTATTCAAGATTCACACAGATGCCTTCAGTAAGTACAGGATGACCTTGCAGCCCCTTGGAAGAATAAGGTAAAGGAAAAGTGGAAAGAAGTGCAACAATGACATTGATGACTGAAGGAAAGTGATGAGGGGATGACTTTTTGTCCACACTCCTTTCGTCCCCCCACCAAACCCCCCCTCCCCCCCCCCCCCAAAAAAAAAAAAGGAAAAAAAGAAAACACACCCATACCCACACCTGCACCCACAAAGGAAAACAACTACAGAGTATCCAGGAGAAACGTCAATAATACCATTTGAGATCATTATCTATTTGCAATAACACTTATCTACAAGAAAGTCAAGACAAAGATCGCACTATGGTTATAAGGCCCAAAAAGGTGAAAGCAAGGTGTACTTAAAGACAACGGCACTGATTTAACATAATAGGACCAAAAAGGGCTCCTGGGTAGAACGATTCAGACATTAACATATGGATCAGTCTATCAAAGTTCAAATTACTTAATATAAGAAGGGTGTAAGGAGAGTGAGGAGGCTATTTGTTCAATTATGTGAGTCAAGCCTAAAAATACAATGTCCTTAACCACATTATTGAACCAAGACTCAAGCATGGAAGTCACTGACCGGAGAATTGTAGTGGAAACCTCCACAAACTGTCATGCTGCAACATAATATCACCCCCCCCTCACACGCGCACACAGAGAGAAAGGGGCAACTTTTCACTTACATTGAGGCCATAGATAAATGGAATAGGTTGTAAGTGTTTAAGTTTTGTGAAGAAATATTGTATCCTAAGTAAACTATTGAGCATGTAAGTTTTTGCTCTCATTGACCATGATACCACAAATTTCACAAGGTTAGCATTTCACTCATGCAAGTAATTACAATAAGCTAGAACCATATTGCTTCTTAACAGCTTAACTACGTCCTTATCTCAACTTAATTGAAGTCAGCTATATGAATCCACGTTCCCCATTTGGATCTATTAAAAAGACGTCAGTGGTTAAGATCAAAGTTAGCATATCATGTTTTAATGTTGGAGTTTAGCGTACTTTGGGTACTATTTCAATTTATGGGGGAAAAAAATTTCCGCTGACATTAACAAATAAATTTTTTTTATTGAATTATGTAAATTATTCCTCCATTTGCATTTTAAAATATTTTCTAGTAAGTAAAGAGGATCTAAACTATCTCTTTATAGTATTTCAACAATGTAAATTGGAAATTCTTGTCTTCAAGTGATTCTAGAAAATAAAAAGAAAAAGAGCAAGCAAAGATGGTTCCCATTATTGCAAAAAAAAAAAAAAAAAAATTGCTTCGGTTCTTCTGGGTATTTTTATTTTTATTTTTATTTTAAGTAAATAAATCATTGAGTATTGAATATAGGAAATGAGAAAAAATAGTAGCCCTATTTGAAGATTTGTTATTTCAAGTATATTTTTCTCATTGCTATTCTTTAGGTACTATTTTATGTTGGTTTCATTTAATTTACAAGTTATTTAAACCTATTTTAAATAACAAATAAGAAGTAAAAACAAATTTATTTAAATTATGAATAATTCAAAATATTTAAAATAAGTCAAAGATAGTATGACATCATATTCCATACAGATGTAGCACACACTAACATATAATTATTTTTCTCTGATATCTACACACATTTCATTAATTCCTGGTTGCGTGTGTGGGTGCCATAAATGGAACTTCGGCCTGAGGTCAAGTTCCCAAGCGGACCATAGCCACTGGGCCCAAAGTTGTACGGTCACATTTCATTAATTTTAATTATTATGTCAATTTACAGTGTAATAATATAATATAAAAAATAATTAGATTTAAAAAAAAAATGTGTCCAATAACAGCCTATTGTTGAAGGTTTTTTCTTTTTTTTTTTTTGATTTTTCATTTGATATCCAAAGTTTCGTCCTGACTAATCTGGATCGATCTACTATCGAGTCCTTTTTGGGAGAGATCGCCCAATATGATTTTTTTCGTACCTATGAGGATTCGAATTTATAACTATGATTAAGAAAATTTAGCTCTCTTTCAATTGAGTGAACCAATATTAGTTTTGTTGAAGGTTATTGATAATATAACTGGAAAACTATATTAGACATTAATAAAAGTAATTAGATTCATTTGAAACTCTTTCTCAATTTATTCCTAGTTTCATGATTGACTTAAAAGTAGATTGCGGCCCGTCGGCCCATAGGATCAGGGTCGGGCCACTTTTAGGCCCATTGAAATTAAGAATGGGACTATGGCTACGCAGACTTGTATATATATATATATATATATATATATAGAGACACACCAATAATATTTAATAATATTAAATATGACTAAATTCGATTTGAATCGAGTTGAATCCTTTAAGGGATAAAACTCTCTTGATGCTAGTTTTTGTCATATACAAATACACAAAATTCGAATCCAAAATCTTACATAAGGAGTATCAATGTACAATCACTAAATCAATCAGACAAGCAAGTTAGAGCATGGCCTCAAGTGGTAAAATTTAATACTTTACATATATATATTTTTGGTCATGTGTATATAAATACATATTGTTAATAAATCTTTTTTTTCAACAAACTAGAGTGTAACCTAGTGGAAGTGGTAAAGATTTATTTTTTTTTCCTGTCGCAAAAGTTTAAAGGTGAGAAGTTTGAATCTCCATATTTAAGTTTTTAAAGAATATTTATAAATTTAAATATTTCTAAAAATATTATGTAGAATAATATTAAATTAGTTATAAAATATAGTCGGGCGTAGTTTGGGATTTGGACATCGTGCAGTGGATCGATGTTTCTTAAATTTCAATAGTTGCCCCTATTTGTTTTTTGGAATTTTTATTTAACAATAGTAACTAGTAAGTCATATATATATATATATATATATATATATTTTGTAAATATTTCTTGAAGGAAAATCTTTAAAAAATATTTTTAAAGCTGAATAAATAATATTTAATGAATGGAGTTTGACTTTTATTCTTCATAATGTCTAAAAAATAGAGACGGAATTCGGGGTTGGAATGCGAAGGTTACTCTTGACAAAAGGTTCTTTGATCATATTCTTCCCTTAGTTTACAAGATTTATAAACTTGTAACAATTTTTTTTATTTTTTTGATATGATTGTGTATATATTTTTTTTATAAACTATTGGTATTCGATAACCACATTGAATTCGACCAAATTTAATTAAACCTGAATTAAATTTTTAAGGGGACAAAACTCTCTCCATATCTATTTTCACTATTCATAGTTATTCGAATTTAAAATTTTATTTAAAAAACATCAATGATCAGTTACTCAACCAACTAAATATTAATATGTACTACTAATTTAATTATTAAAGAGTAAATTATTTGTTTAGTTTTTAAATTTTATTCTCAGTTTATAAGTTAATTTTTAAATTTTAAAATGTTACGAGAGTACTTAAATTATCAAAAGTATAACTAATTAGTCATTTCATTAATAATAAGACCAGATCGACCATTAATTTTTAACATGGTGAATGACATTACAGACGTGACATTGCTAAGTTAGTGTCCTAAACACCCTTACACTGCCACGTCAGTAACATGCTGACGTGGTAGGGCCACGAAATCAAAGTGATGACACGACATTACCACATCAGGAAGGAGGGGTTTTCTGATCTTTTGATGATGCACTGCTCTCTCTCTCTCTCTTTCTCTCCCCCTCTCCTCTCTCATTGAAAATAATAATAATAATAATAAATTACACTCCTCTTTCAAACTAATCTTTGAAAAAGGTCATCGGGAAGGAGAAACCCTAGAATTCAACTCCAAAATCACTCGAACAGTCAAAATCAAGAGAGTTGTAAGAGGCAACAAAGTCTCAACCAAAGACACCGGTATTTCTTCGAAGCATCTCTCGGTCGATTTTGTTTCTAACAAGTGAAAAATCTCCGATCTCAACATGTCCAGCGGAACCTTCATCAATGGAGTCAGCATTCCTGCTTCAAAACCTGGGATTTGAAAGAGGGTGACGTCGGCAAGATTGGAGAGTACACTTCATTCAAAGTCTCAATTCAGGACGAGGAAAGCGCAAATCAGGTCCGGAGAAACCCGCAGCCGGAGATGGGTGGTACCGATGGAAGAGATGATTGAGGAGGCAATTGAAAGGTTGAATTTGGGTTCTTAGGTAGAGAATTGAGTTACTTCTCTAGTGAAGATTTTTATCTTTATTATTTAATTAATTAACTATGTTGCTTGCTTCTCTGGTGTTTGAACATGGCTTTTTTTATATTGAATGCTTGATTGATGTTGCTGAATTCTAGATAATACTTGATTTAATGGTGAAGTCAGACAAGTATGATTTAATTGAGTGAGGTTCGGCAAAAGTTCTCTTCTTTAGAAGTGGAGTTAGAGGACAAAAGTAATTGCTATGAAGATTTAAAATCAACATGTCTTGAGCTTTAACTTCAGCTAGAAAAGTAACAATCAAGAAAGCATTTTGCTCATTTTGCATTGTTCGAAGGGTCTCAATGCATATTTTTAGTGTTGCGAAGAAGTAAGCTACGAGGCACTATGCAGATGAACAAGAAAAGAAAGGCCAACCTGTAAGTCAAAATTTTTGTCTGCGGTAAACACAGATTCACAGTTCTTTTGCACATTGTCTACCACTTATTCGAAGGTTTGATGAAAGTGCAAAACTCTTTCTAAAGTAATATGCTTGGGAAATGATATTTCAATTGCACCTTTATTACGTTTCAGGGTTGGGAGATTACAGCAGCCTCTATGAGGCTAGCAGAGTGCCAAGAGACAATCCTAAACCTCGGAATCACCCAAAGAAGTAGTAATTCTTGACAAAGTGTTCACTACTAATAGCAAAGCCACCACCAACCTAGAATTAGCAATGACAAAACATTGAATAGCCACTCACCTCTGATGACGAATCAGTGACGAACAATTGAATGGGGACTGAAATCTGAAGCTGAATAGGCGATTTGAAGGCGAACAAAGATGCCGATTCGGCTATCCAACAAGCGGTGCCTAGATGAAACTTGACTAGTCGCTTGCGAATCGACTCCAAGGGTGGAGGAACTAAAGTTGCAGAGGAGATGATGGAGATAGGATAGCAATGGAAGAAGTAATGGTGAAGACGGTAACTGAATTAACGGCTGAAATAGATGTCCTTCTCTCTCTCTCTCTCTCTCTCTCTATACTTAAACGAGTTCATTCATTTGTAATGTGCTTCTCTGATTCTGATAATAGCATAGATACCCTTTTCTTTGCTGAGAAACTCTGCTCTCTCTTCTTCATTCTACTTCAAAAGCTTTAAATGAACACACACTAGAATTGGCAATACCCATTGTGGGTTTTGGTTTTTAAGATTTTTGATCAAGATTCTGAAAAAATTCTAGGTTCATATTTGTTACCTAATTTTATGAGAGGGGACCGTGAAAAAATTTTGTGACTGTGGGTAGTTCAACAAAAGGAATAATTACATGCCTAAAGTTGAGAGAGAGAGAGGAGTGCACCATTGAAAGATTAGAAAGCCCCTTCTTGCTGATGTGGTAATGCCATATCAGTAGTTTGATTATGTGGTTTGACATTGCTATATCAGCATCCGTACATCCACATCATTCATCACGTTAGTAATTAATGGGCAATCTGGTTCTGTTATTAACAAAGGGACTAATCAATTACATTTTTAAAAGTTTGAGTACTCCGTCATAATATTTTAAAATTCATAAACTAATTTGTAAATTGAAAATAAAGTTTAGAAATTAAACAAGTAATTTCCTCTTTTAATTAAAGGTAATATATCAGTGGGTCGGCTGCCACAACTATTTTAAAATTATAGCAAAATTATTTTTTAGTTTATTTTCGTTGAATCTTGTAGAAGAATTCAATCCTATGAAAGAATGTCAAGCAAAAGTTGAGTAGGAATTTGTAACGATAATTATTTAGGATACGTCATATTGAATTGTAAGTATTTTTATCTATATATACTATTTTTATATTAAAATTTTTAAAACTAAAGATTTGTTAATGCAAGGGTTAAGAGAGCGATTGAGTGGGTGGGATAATTTTGTCATTTCATATATGAATAGATTTATCATTTCAATCACATACAATTAGATTTAACGTATAGGTCGACATAAAAAAATAAAATAAAAGCTCAGCTATTCAATTATTTTTCGATGGTTACTATCTTTTATAAAACAAGATGATAATATGATTGTAATCATTAAATTTCTAATTTTTATATTATTTTGTATTTAAATAAATTTTAGAAAATTAATGATAGATGATCATCATATGGGGTGAAAGAAGAAGCAGCAGCATGAAATTCAGGAACATGGTGAGGTCACAAACTATGTGGAGAATCGGACCACAGCCTAGGATGACAAAAACGACACGGGAAACAAGCCAAAAACAACACAAAACGCAGTCATAAACTCACGTAAGCTCCACCCGTTCCGGTGTGTAATGATCTGTGTTAACTGCAGATAATTGGACACATGGCATGCATCGGGTGTATAATATTTCATATGGTGGACTGTAGTCATGGACAGTTGCAGATGAAGAGTAGAATAAAAATTTAATGCAATGCACAATCAAATTATACATACATGCATGCATACATACATACATATATATATATATATATATATAATATTTTGGCTATATAGAAATAACAAAAACCACAAAAATACACGCATTCACTAAGATTCAAATATTAGATCTCGAAAAAAATATTTAAACAAAATCTCTTTACACGCAAATGTCCGGACACAATCAAATTAAATAATTCATAATTAGTGTCACTAAAATTAATAATGTCCAAAAGTTCTCATAAAACAATAACATGTTTTTGTAGTTGCATCAACATGCACTCCCCATTACCCTAACTAGCATGTGACAGAAACACTGCACGTTGTGTGGTGCATACCGCAAAAAGAAATAATTAAAAACAATTACAATTTGTTTGATTTATAATAAAGTTATCAAATTATGAATAGTATAATCCAAAATATTAAGATTTCGATTATAATAGATTGTTTTGATAATTTTAAAATCTCTTTTAAAATAATTAAGAGTTTTTAAATTTTAAAATCAAAATAGTTTGAATCAATTTTATTTTTGAGTTTTATATTATCTAAACGTATTCAGATCTAAACTTTCAAATAGATATATAAGTTTTAAAAGTAAAACGACAGGTAAAAATAATGAACAAGTACTAAGCAGAGACGTGTATAAATTCAGATAACTTTTTGACTTATTTAGAGAGAAATCATATGTTGGTTATATGAGAGAATGATCATACCCATTAATCTTTTTCTTTTATGCTTAGAGTTAGCTCGGGGTGCCCATAAAATATAATTGTATTTTTTCATTATATAAACATTTATTAAATTTATAATTAACTAAATATTTAAATTAAATTATTGTCTAAACTAACAAAAGATATGATGTATATTAGCAACAGGAAAAAAAAAAAGAGACAAACCACTGAAATTATAAAAAAAGCCAATAAATGAAGTAAAAAAAAGATAATAAGTAGAGTAAAAATGTTATAGAAATAAAGACACGATGATCTATAGGGTCAAAAAAACAAAAATGGAAAAATCTATGTGAAAAAAAAGGACAAAAGATTTAAAAGGAAAAATGGTCAAAAATAAAAAGAGCAAGGGTGTGAATGAAAAAAAAAATTATAATCTAAAAATAAAGAGACGATAATCCATGTGACAAAAAAAGAAAAAAAATTTATATTCAAAAAGATAAAAAAACTTGAGTAAAAAGAAAAAAGAGTAAGAACCTGAATGGACAAAAAAGTAAAAAAAAGGGGGGAGAACCTATGTAAAAAAAATGAAAGACTTAAGAAATGGGTAAAAAAATAAAAAGAGGAAAGGTCTGAATAAAAAAAATAAAACCAGGTAAAAAAAAAGAAGAAGGATTAGAATAAAAATAAAAAATAAAAAAATCATAGTCTAAAAATAAAGGGATGATCATTCGAGCATGTCATGAACAAGTGGGACAGAAAAAGTGGGATAAAATTATATCAAAACAAACCAAAGGATTTAAGTGAAAAAATTAGGGAAAAAAATAAAAAGAAGAAGAATCTGAATGAAAAAAAAAATTGTAGTCAATAGTAGGGCCAAAAAACAAAATGTGAAAAACCTATATCCAAAAAAACGAAAGAGTCAAGCGACAAACAAAACCGAGTAAAAAAGATAAAAAGAGGAAGAATTCGAATAAAGAAAAATGGTCAAAAAAGAGGAAGGATATGAATAAAAAAAAAGATCTAAATAAAAAAATTGGGATCTCACAAATATGGGACGGCCACACCTAAGACATTTTTCATTTTATACTTAGATAATAAATAAATAAAGAAATAAATAAATAATTTATGCTTTTTCATCGTCACGTCAATACCTAAATAAATACATACATATAAATATATACACACACACTCTCTTTATTATTTTATTTTATTTTATTTATCACATTTATTAAGTAGGAGATTTTAGCAAGAACAGATTTGGTAAGCAAAAATTATAATTCTCTATAAAATGGGCTAATCATTTTTTTTTAAATTTAAAACTCTATTTAATCTCTGTTGCATTGTATACTCTAATTCTTTTTTTTTTGAATATTATATTTGACTAAATTCGACTCGAATTGAATGAAATTTTAAAGGATAAAATTCTCTCATATCTGTTTTCATTATATATAAAATTTGAACTCAAAAATTGTTTAATGAGTACCAATATTTGGCTATTGAAGCAATTAGGCGTTGAAATACTCCACTTTTCCTAACACCAAATTATTTTGTGCATAATAAATGAGTATTAATAGCATATTTTATCTAATTGAAAATTAAGACAAAGTTTAATTCTTTACGGCAATCTTGAAACTCAGAACAAGTATTTAACAACTATAAACTTATAACTCTAAACTTTTTTTTTTTTTTCATTTCGTGTGTGCATATATATTATATTTTTCCAACCCGAATATAGTGTTGAAATACAATACTTTGATCACATAATTTATAGTCAAACTCTCGCACTAGACCTAATTCTTGACTGATCCTTAAAAGTAGGTTGGCAATAACAAAATTCTTACCTATTCAACGGACAAATGAACCTCAACTTTTATTATTATCCAAAGATCATTTTCATAAACAAATAAATTATCCTTTTTTTTTTTTTTCACCCATCGGTATCCAGATTTTACTCAATTAATCCGATCCAAACACTTTAGGGTCCATTAATAATTGATTCTTTCAAATCATTTTTTTCCATTTTTAATACTCAAACTTAAGATCATTTCCGACTACTCAACCCAAATAAGTTTAATCAGAGTATCCTTTTCATAAACAAACAAATTAAATTCCTTTTTATGGTCCGAGTGATTGGACACTAGATTTTCCCAGAATGCAAATCCTTGTGACTATGTCACACCTCAATTTTAGTAATATAATAATTTGTCCTTGATCCCCCCCGAGGTATTTTTTTCCTATCCTCACTCTGCCCCACCATGATATATCATATAGAGGGGAGAGGGAGGCGGGGGGGGGGAGAGAGAGAGAGAGAGAGAGAGAGAGAGAGGGTTATGGAGGTGAGAAAAATAGTGGTGGTGGTAGAAGATGTGGAGGTAGCAAGAGCAGCACTGAAATGGGCTCTTCACAACTTGTGTAGATGTGGTGATACAATCACACTTCTTCATGTCTATTCTAATTCTACAAGATCAAAGAGCAAGAAGAAGCTTAGACTTCTTAGATTAAAAGGCTTCCAATTGGCTCTCTCTTTCAAAGACATTTGCAATCCTTTCCCAAATGTAAGTCTCTCTCTCTCTCTCTCTCTCTCTCTCTCTCTCTCTCCCTCTCTCAATTTCATTGGGTATTAAGTGTGTACAAACATATAGGGATCAGTAGAGGATATTGATATTTTTGCAGGCAAAAGTGGATATTGTTGTAACTGAAGGAGATCCTGATGGCAAGAAAATTGCTTCAATGGTTAGAGAGATAGGAGCGTCTACCCTTGTTGTTGGGCTCCATGATCGGAGTTTTCTATACAAGTAAGATTCATCTTTGATCAAAATCTCTATAATTTTGTTATGTTTCAATTATTCGAGAATTGAATTGAATTTGAATTCCAAAATTCTAATTCAGGTGAGAGCAAAATCTGAGAATGGAAATGGGTCTAATTTTGTTGGAGTCCTTTTGATTCTCAAAAATTTTCAAACCCCAATGGGATTGCTTGGCATTGTTAGTAAATATTTCCACTCCCTTTGATTTAATGTGTAGACATGACAATGACCCACTTTAGGTCAATGCATTTGGATAAGTTCACCCAAATTATTGGGGGGAGGGGGGTTTTAAATTTTGCTATATAACTCGATTTTTGTGTTGTTTTAGGGCAAAATTTGTGGAAGACTTGTTATAATTTGCAATTCTAGGTCAAGTTTTAAATCCATATTATTTTTGACATTTCAAAATATTTTTTGTCTTTTTTAAAATTAGTTTTTGAAAACGAAATCAATTTTATTAATTATTAAAATTTATTAAATATTTGTCTTTATCATTACTATGTCCTTAAAAATTGTTACTTCACCGAGAGTTCGTTTGGTTAAATTTATTTTGAATATTTTATAAACTTTTAAAAGTTATAAGATGTTTTCAAAACTTATAAATTCATATATCTTATTTTTAAAATAAATTACAAAAGCGTTTATAAAAAAAATTTAACGGCTTATAAAATATTTTGTGAATTTATAAATTGTTGTCGTGATTGATAACAATAAATTTTTTTAGGGCTGAAATGAGTAAAAATGATAATATAGCATTAATATTATATAAATAACTATTTTTTTATATGAAAAGAGATTGCAAGATAATAAAATATTGATGAACACAATTTAGTCGATTTATAGATAAAATTAAAATTGCTAGTTGGGTTACTTTTCTTAAATAGTTTATAAACTCACTCCTTTTCTTTTTTTAAAAAATAAAATTTATCAAATAAATTTAAAAATTTTTAAAATGTTATAAGATATTTTAAATGGTTTATAAATTTATTCAATACCTTATTGAACACAAAAATTTAATCAATAGCTCATTATCATAGAAGTGAGATTTGTTCTTATAAAGCACCTAACTGCACTTTTTTGGTAGGGTCTTTTGATGGGTCATCTAGAATTCCAAAGCCATGACATTATGCATGTACTGATTTGACCATTGAAGGTAAAAGGTTAATGGGTTTTCTTAGAAGACATATTAAAGGTCATGTGTTCTCCTCTTCTTGATTGGAAAAAAATTCTTGGTGATCAATGACATATAGCTAAATTGGTATTGTTTTCCTTCCATTTTAATGATTTTGAATTTGAATCTTCTTATATAAAAGGTTCATCTAGTATAAAAAGTATTTCCTAATTTAATACGGGATAAGAGAAGGATGGACATATATATACGTAGTTTTCCTCTTATTTTTTGTAAAGAAGTTATTTTCATATTTCGAATCCATAACTTTAAAGTTATCAAAAGAATAATTCTACGGTTACATCAAGATTTATCCTCCGAGTCTCTCTATATATTAAAAAAAACAAATTCTAGGAGACATTGGACAACCTAATGTTTCATTCCACTGTATTTGTATGATAGTGAAGTCCATAAATGGTCCCTTTTTTTTGCATCTCTTGGATGCATGTACAGGTGGTCTAAAGTTAATTCTATCTGAAATGTCGACCATAAGGGTCTAAATCACATGCCTATAAATTTTTAGGGCTTTGATCTCTTTCTTTTTAATAGCTTCAATAATTTTTCTTTTCGATTTTAAATATTATAAAATCATATAATAAGATGATTTCCTAACCCATAAACGTCCGTAATTTAATTATTGTTTTGATTTGATTTTAAAATTTTTTAATATTTTATCTACCCCTTTTATCGGTTCAATCAGTAAGTACTAATAGTTTCATAATTATTATTTTTTTTTTTCATCATAAATTAGTGGGTCTTTTATTGGCTTTTTTTTTTAAGAATCTCATTTTACTGAGGCCAAAAAAATGGTGAGCCAAAAAATGGCAACTTTGGAAAATTATTAATATATGTAATTTTTGATGAAAAATGAAGGTAACATATACAAAGGAATTACACTTGCACTCTAATTTTTCAAGAGTCATTTTCAGCTTTTACCCTTTTTGGTACAGAATTATTTTTGAAAATGATGGGCAGATTCAGTGATATTACTCAGAAATAGACATGTACGAGTCCCATTACATTGTGCACCAATGCCTTAAAAACTGGAAAAGACAGGCTTGATGGTTTCCTTGGTGGGGGCCGGGTGGTGTGGGGGACACTGTACGAGGACACTTGCATTGCATTTGCAAGACGATTGAGGGCCCATGCCCAGTGTTTGAAGTTCGATATTGGAGGAATGTTGGTATCTCTTGGTTAAAAAGACAAGGGTAAATACAAGCAATGCACCTATTTTAGTGTGGGAGATGGTTCATTGGCAGGTCTATTTCCAAAGCAATGAATACGCTTCTGACCCATTATTAAATTAGGGGACATTAGTACACTAGATGTCTGATTTGAACTTCACAAGTCTTTTTTTTTTTTTTTTTTCCGGTCAATTGATATCTAGAGTTATATTTATCGTTAAGTTTTAAATTTAAAAAAACTTTGAAAATTTAATTAAGTTCTAAATTTAAAATTTGATTAATAAATTTAATATTCTGTCAAAATCTAAAATATATACACTAAGGCTGAGACTTAAGGTATTTGTTTTTAACATTGTTTGATAGGTTGGCAATGGCCCACAACAACATTGCAAACAATTTTAATTGCAAAGTTATTGCCATGAAGCAACCACCACCATCACCACCACCTTCAACGGCAGAAAGGACGACGGCGGCTGCTGCGTCGATTAGTTCAACCAACATGGACTTCTCACAAGTTGAGATTTCCAAATTACTTGCGTAAGTCGCTAAGAATTTCTTTTCAACTGCTCCATTGTACATTCCTTTGAAAAAAATTTCATGGTACCTAATTGCATTGTTGTTGTCCCAGTCTTTTAATTCCTTAATTAGAGGCTAATAACTTAATTTGAAAAAAAAAAATAATTAGTTAGTTAATTAATTAATTAATTTTGAAATCAATTGAATTGCAGTGTCCCAGAGACTCCTGGCCCAAGAATTCCATACCGAATTTGTCCAAATCCATCAGCCATAATTTGGAGGTCACGAAAGACAAGGAGGAGAGGAAGCCCTTAAGAGCACAAGGAAGCTGAATTTCATTTCCAAATATCTGCAAAATCTGAGTCCATTTTTCATTGCAGTAACATGTTGTAGCCTTGGATTTGGTCTTCATACTGATTTGGGTACATACAAAACACATGAATTTTAGAATTAACACTCACACAAAAGAAAAGAAAAAAACCCTTTTCTCCTTTTTATTTTTTATTTTTCTACATTAAGAGTTGTTGATAGAGTTTGTTTGTCTAAAATTACAAAAAAATTCATAAATATTGTCTTCTTGAAATTTGAGGGTGAGTTTTGACGCAATTGTAAAGTTATTCATTTGGTGATCTCGAGCTAACGGATTCGAGATAAGAAAACAGTCTCTTTACAAAATGTAAAGGAAATACTACGTACATATACGTCCACCTATCTCTTATCGCCGCACTAAGTCGGGGAGCATAGAAATTTCATAAATTTGAGAACTTGGGGAAATATGCCTCATCAGGACACGCAAAAGCCATTAAGCACATGAACTTCTTTGTTGTTGTTATTATGTTTTCTTCTTATCCAAAACCATAACAATAAACATCAGTTTTGGCTAAGGAAAACAAAGAGTAAGTGTAAAGAAAGAATATTTGATACATAAAAATTTGAAACGATATTTGCGTAGATATAGCTTTGTTTTTGTTATTAATTTATGCGAACCTATCAGGGTTATAGTATGACCTATTGGATTTTACCAATAGAAGAGCAGTTGGCAGGGATTTATGAAAAAAAAGGACTTCAGTCGGCCATCGATTAAAAAAGGAATTGGATAATGCTATTCACACCTAAACGTGCTTGAGAAGAAAAGAGTTGTTCGGAGAGTCAGTCTTTAAATTAAATTTTATAATTGTTCGAACTGAATTAGTCGAATTTTCAAATACTGATAGTCAAGTAAAAAAAAAAAAAAAGACTAGGATTTAAAACATTCTTCTTGCCATTTTCCAAGGATAGAACCTTAAAGCTTACTTAGGAAAAGATCATCCCCCACCAGTCGAACTAGGATTAGGTCATTTATGAACATATTATCAATGTTGTTGTGGCCATGGAAAACAACTTTTTTACCAAAAACTTTTTTTTTTTTGGGTAATTGTAATTGAGAAATTAGATGGTTGACTCTCTACCTACTCACAAACCATTCAATTTTGGTACCCTCAGGATTTGATTCTAGAGACTTAATAGCAAATCAAGGGTTCTTCCCAAAACTTATCTTTGGATTTCATCTTTTTGGCTAATATTTTGTGATCAATTATATATATATATATATAAAAATTTGTGATCAAGCAAGAACCCCATCTAATCTCTACACTTTTTGGGGAAGGAATCCCCCTCACAAAGGCCATTCATTCTTTCTTTTTTTGTTCAAATGTGACTGACTGACATAGTGGGCAAGGACTTCTTCTCAACCCAAGAATCCTCATATCTTAGACCACAAGACTTCTAATATCTTTCTTATAAGATTTTTATTAACTAAATTAGGTGATATTTAGCATTACAAAGGGTTTTGTACCCAGTAGAAAAGTAACTTGTTTGAAAAGTCTCCATCCGGGAAAAATGGCCTTCACAAAGAGAAAGCTTTTTTTTTTTTTGGTTAGATATTGAGATTTGAACTCGAATCTATTACAATGGAGGAGGGGGAATGTGCCGGTTGAGTTAAAACCCATTGGCCACAAAGAGAAAGCTTCAATGAACTCCTTTTGATTTTGGGAGATTGAGACTCGCTAGATGGACCATTTGTCGATGTAACTCTTTTTTTTAGTTATACAGATATTTGAATCTGAGATCTCTAATTGAGGGAGGATATTATGACTATTAAACTATCCCCTTGAGGATATAGCTCTATTCAAGTCTAATGTCTCTTCAAGTTTCAAGTTTGTAGGTAAAAGTTTCCTTTTCTCCTACAATCAAAAGGTTGGAAAGGCTAGTCAAATAGTTGTGGCCGTGGACCTGCAGTTTCAAATCAAAGGGGGAGCGATGGAGCACTACTATAAAATAGGTGGAACATGCATGACACAGAGACAACTAGTCTATGCACAGGCAAGTGCTCAAGTGGGTCAAATCAAAATTTCCTTTTTTTTTTTTTTTTTACTTTGCTCAAGGATTTTTTAAATATTAAGAAGTAAACTTGAGCAAGTTTGATTGAGATTGGACCAAGGTCCAAACAAAATACAAACAAAATATGTGCATGTCTATCTCAAAACAGGGTCTACACTTTTATTGCCCATGCGCACTTATGGGTGTGGTGGGTGGGATTGAGCTAGACTTTTAATAGTAGTGGTTGAGATAGGATTTTAAATATCATGAAAGCTTTTCCTGGTTCCAAAATAGTGAGATCCTAATTTAGCCGTAGGATTTGTAGGCCTTCCCAAATTGGTGGAAATAATAATCGAAGGTTTATTCCAAATTATCAATTAGTGCATGATATGTAGGTGAATGAATATGTATTTTTTTATTAATGGAATGCTAAATCTTTTAATTAATTTTTAAGTTTTAAATTTAGAAATGAAAAAAATTATGTTGGGAAAATCATCCTCTAAATAGGATCCTTATGGATGTTTGAATCAGATTAGTTAGAATATGAATTCAGATATCAGTGATTGTGTAAAAAAAATATATATTTCTCAGGATTCAAGATGAGTAAATCTAGTACATATTAGTCATCTCTAGTTTATTCCTTTAATAGTATAAATAGGAGTCATTTCTCAAGTCATAGGCAATGGGACAAAAAATGTAGCCGAGAGAGAAAAGTTATAGAGTATGATTGAATTTAGAAAAACAAAAGAATTCTCCTTTGCACTTCCTCCTCTCTAAAGTTATACATTCTTTTATGGTGGCCACCACCCAACAA
This sequence comes from Dillenia turbinata, assembly GCA_037126225.1. Classification (NCBI taxonomy): domain Eukaryota; kingdom Viridiplantae; phylum Streptophyta; class Magnoliopsida; order Dilleniales; family Dilleniaceae; genus Dillenia; species Dillenia turbinata. The sequence continues at coordinate 12,089,356 of JBAMMX010000020.1, forward strand.
AGTGGTTTCAGAGCTGATGATTCGGTCTGGTGCTCTATGAAAATTTTCATTTGATCAGAATTTGGATTTAGTGAATTTAGTTAATTTTGGGTTGCAAATGGATTAGAAAAAAATGAAAGGCTATAAATTTTTTTCGTCATGCTTTTGAAGCCTTTTGGTTACTTGAAGGGAAAGAGACGTGTGGTTGAGTACGAAACTTCTCAAGAGTGAGTTTCATGGTTGAGAGGTTGAGAAAATCTTCGGGGAATAGGACTAACAATTGCGCTGGCCCGGTCGGCTAAGTCGAGTTTGGACTCATTATTTAAGCATGTTTTAATTTCAAGTCGAGTCTAAACACCAGTTGGATCATTCCATTTAAAATTAAATATTGTGACTCTTGGATAGTTATTTTGATAATTTTAATATATTATTCTTAATACAGTTTTTTAATCTTTCATAATATTATTATTATTAATTTTTATAATAATTTATAGTTCTTAATTTGGTATGTTAATATTTGTTTTGTATTTTATTTTGAATGATTAATATATTTTATATTTATTATATTATAAAATGGATTAAAAAATAAGAAAAATTATGATTCAGGCCAAATCTAGTCCAAAATGGACTTGAGACTCTTTTAATTTTTTGGATTGAACTCGAGTTTTGATTATTCGAGCTTTCTAGAGTCAGACTCAGGCTCTGTCCTATAACATTTTAAACGGACCGAACTTGGGTTTTGTAAAGTCTGAATCTAGAAGCTCGATTATCACCCCTAATAGGGAAGGATTGCAATGAGAAATTTGATCCCGATTATAAGTCTTACGGTATATTTTATGTTTATAAGTTAAATACATGTTGAGAGTATACATTCATTTTAAAGCCAAAATGAGAGATTTTGTGCTAAATCTTAAGGAAAAAACGGGTAATGTGTACTTATATTAAGAGAATCCCATGTGAGCAAAAAGATGATGTTGTGTTTGTTTTCAATATTATGATAAATTGACAATGAACATCGAGAATGTTAAAGGTGACAAGATGATGGTGGTTGATGGTACGCAGACCAAACCATGTTGGGCTCAAGGCTAACAAGGGCCGGTTAGATCTCTTTTTGATAACCAATTACTCGGTCTAATGCTAATCGGTTTCTAGACTTTCTTGGTGCTTGGCGGTCGACACGCAATCCACTGATACAATATCTGCTCTCCCTAAATCACGGGGAACAATCTCATATAAATGGAAAAGAAACCTACAATTGTAATCAATAAAGAAAAAAATCTCCACAATGATCTGGATATTCCGAATTGGTAAGAGTTTGAAATATTTGAAAATCTTACACTATGATCCTTGAAATATCGGGGACTCTCATAAGAAAACTTAGGTTTTAACACTCCATATGCATATGAATCTCATATCCATATGCATATGAATCTCATATACAGGAAATATATAAAAACATCATAAAACCATCGAGTCAGGTACGCTTTCTGAACCTACACATTACACACAAGGCACATAGAGCTCTCTTTCAATTTGTTTCACTTTTTTAAAAACCGTTCTCTAACTTAAGTATCGGAATCTCCCTTGTTAGAGCACCATCCGTCGGTCTTTTGTAGGTCTCAATGATCAAGATCATCCTGCTCGAATTAACAAAGTTATTATCTATGGAGTTAAATCAAACTCCAACAGTGATAAAATAGGTCAAGAGGATGAACATCTTAGAGAGGAGCATCCACACATAGAAGCAGTCAATGGGCGGCGCAAATGGAAGAAGTTTGAGGCATATGTTGAAGGCTCGGGTATGGATGGCTATGGATATAAAATAGAAAAAGAAGAAGGAAAAAAGAAAAAGCTAAGACATATGAAGATCCATAGGGTTGCTAAAAAATAGAGGTTAGGTGAAATTCATGAAATTTGATGATCAAGTTACAAGAATAAGGTTTCCACCTAGGATACAAGAAACAAACTTGAAGGGATAAGTTTTTCCATAAAAAGTATTAAATTATCGTTATGTCAATAATTTTTTATTAAAAATTTACGTATTTTATTTGACTCTGTTTTTAACTTTTTCAATCCCAAAAAAAAAAAAAACATTTCTTTCCTCATTCAAATTATTTTCTTAATCTAATCTCTACACCATGCATTGTCCCAATATTTATAAAGATTTAAAATTTAAATGCTAAAGATTTGAATTTTCTTGAAATCAATTCTAACTCTTGAGTTCACACAATCCTCAAGGATTTGAACTTAGCAAATCTAAGATAGAGAGAATCAAATCAATACTATAAATGACTGTTTTTGAAAGGAAATTCATTCACTAGTTTCAACACACACACACTTATATTTGTTTTAATGAATAGATATATGGAATCCCCATCTTTTAGAAATTGAGTTTTCTGGCAGCAAAATTTAGTTTTTCCTTGGGTTACATTACTTCATAATTTTGTAAACTACTTTCATTTTTTTTTTTTTACATCGATATTTAAACCCGAAATCATCAGATTGAAGAGAGAAGTTGTGATAGCTAAATTGTCTCTTTAGGGACTGTAAACTACTTTCATTTGCATACAAATAGCACATTTATATGTTAAATAAAATTTTGAATTCGAGTCATGTGAATGAAGAAAATAGGTATTAGGAAAGTTCTCTTTAAGGGTCAAATCCGACTCAAACTATATTTAGTTGGATTTAATGTGATCAGATGATTTATGAAAAATATATACATTTATCTATATCAATATTATCACGACTAAATCAATTAAATATCAAATAAATTAAATTTTATGTAATAATCTATATTAATATAAAATTTGAACTTATTGAATTTCAATAATTTTAAATTAATCAAAATAACTTATAAATTAAATAATTTTTTTTTAAAATTTACTGTATTTTTGAATTTATTAAGAGTCCACGTGGGTAAGATAAATACGGCGAGTACAAAAATGTAGTTTGTTTTTATTTCAAGAAAGAGAAAATTTTTATGACCAAATATAATATTTTCATCTTATGATTCGTTTGTTCATTGATTTGGTGGGAAAATGAACGTTCAATTTGAAATGGAGTCAGCTGGCTAGCGCTTCGTTTCAACATCAACTCCACGTATGCAGTTTTCTTGAGTTTTGAGTTTGGGGCTCAACTTGCCCCCTTCTTAACGTAGCCGCCACGAACCACGAAACATGACTCACTCACGGGTCACGGCTCAGCCTACTGCAACCCCTCCTGAGCCAACCCGGTCCCACCCATCTCTCTCTCTCTCTCTATCTCTCTCAAGCCGTCCACGAATGCTTTACCAACTTTAGCTAAGATTAAAAAATTTTAAAAAATCCAGATCTAGTCGCGGCTGTGTCTTAGTCATAGCCTCGACTCTCTCTCTCCCCCGATCATTTCTCGCTCTTCTCTCTCTCTCTCCCCGCTCGGCTGCTTCTCTTCGTACGCCGATCTCTCTCTCTCTCTCTCGATTTGATCTCCATTTCTCTCTCTGCCTCTCTACGTTTCTTGGTATGGAGCTTCTCTCATTTTGAGATATATGGAATTTGATAATCAGTGACTGAATTAAAATGAGTTAATCTCACTGAGGAAGAGGTATAAAGCCTCCCTCAGGGTTTCCATGGTGAGTGTTTCTGTCCACTGCACGCTATCGGAAACCTTATTCTGTTTGTTAATTGTGAATTGAAATTGATTGTATTTTTTTTCTTTTTTTGCAGATTATTTTTTACTTGAGGGCGTTGTTTCACCAGTGAAGAGTTGTTTTCTTATCAATTTAGGGGTATTTTATTTTTCTCTTCTTACCTTATCACAAGTTTGATTTTACAACCTTTATTGTAGAGACCTTGGCCGTCATTAGGGTTTTTTCCCCCCTTAAAATGATTTCCAGTGACGAGATGCTGTTGATTGATCAAATTTAAATGATTAGTTTGTTGGCTTGATATTTTCTTAATCTTGCTTTGTAAGTTAGCGGGGTTATGATTAAGAGTGATGCTATTTGGACCAAAAAATTCAATGACTGAAATAAAAGAAATTCGCGTGATTTTTTTTTTTTTTGTTTTTTTTTGTTTTTTTGGGTAAGTGAGAAACATTAGAGGTTTTATTTATTTATTTTTCTATTTATTTAACACAATTGCTCCAACGTACTGCAATGTTGGATTTTGATATTTCAATTGTTGATTTTTTTTCGACCCATATGGCTTTACTCTCTTAACAATCTTGTGTCACTATGGTTATTTTATTTTATTTTTTTCCCTCGAGCTTTTGCACCTACTATAGTTCCCAAACCTGAAAATTTTATATTAGGAATTAATCAGAAAATCCCCTCAAGCTTGACATGTCCATGCATGAAGAAATTATAAGTGCTTGTTTTGAACTATGCTAAGAAATAAATTGTGTATGTGTGCATGTATGTATGTTTTTATGTCTTCCGATAGGATTGTTGTTTGTGTTGCTTTAATGGCATATGTACTGGTAGTTGTTTTGTAGGTGTTTAAATAACATACGAAATAATATCTATGATACTCCATGAAGTTCTGTCTTTTGCCGTTTCCTTTTTGAAAAGAATAAGTTAGTAACAAAATGAAACGGTGTTTGGCTAGCCCAAAAAAAAAAGGTCTTTTGGATACCTGTCTTATTAATTTATTTAATCAAGTTGTTCCCCGTTATATTTGAAGGACTCATGTACAGATTATGGCCAGCATCTGTTTACCTAATCTAAAAGCCAGTTTTCTAGTTGTATCTGTTTTTCTGGAAGTTTTTGAAACTCTGAACAACTGTCTGACATAAGAGCACCAGTTGACCATTCTGACATGGCCTATCAAAAGACTAATGTGGATGATGAGTATGATTCTTGCTTAATGGATTTTAGATTTTTGAGGAAATTTAGCATATGGTCTGTGAATGGCAACAACATAACCATAGTTACATCTTATCTGCCACCATGTCAAGTTTTAATCTCCCCCCCCCCTTTTGGTGATCGCAGGGCCAAAGATTTGGGTCTTTGGTAACACTGATTTCATTATGTAATTGTCTAAACTTCTTACTGCTATTGAATGAAATTGAGAAATTAACTTTCCTCTATGTAAAAGTAGATTGTATTAAAATTTTGAATTCTAAAATTGTCATAGTTTAGCTTTGTTATTTTGTAAATTCCATATGTTGAAAAGAACTGCTTTTGACTTTTAGGATATTCATCAATTACATAGGACTATAATTTTCCAAAGTAATAGTTATTGCTGCATACAGGGAGGCTTGTTGTATGCTGAGGAGCTTTAACAATTTATATTGCTAATATAGATTTCACCACTTGCAGGCTCTGTAAATGTGTCTGACAATGTGGCATGTTATAACTCTTTATTATTCTTTAAAAAAAAAGTGTGAGAGTCACGTGATAGTGCAGGAGTAATCTATAAGAAGCAGGGCTTTTAAAGAAATTGAAAAAGCAATTGAGAACAAAATCTAAATTTGAAAAATATGAAGGGCCATTTTGCAACCACAAGAGGGTTCAAACTGAGTTTTTCCATGTGGCAATTAAATAAGAAGATAATTCTTTTTCCATGCTTTTTCCTAGCCTTGTAATGCCCTTTTTCAGAATTTTTTGTCATATTGTGTGTCCCTCCTTTGGAGTTTTTCCTACAAAAGAGGTGAAGATTATGGATTTCCAAGGTTTTTGTTTTTGTTTTTGTTTTCAGTTTTCAGTTTTTTTTTTTATTTTTTTTTTTAATTTTTTTTATAGCCATTTGAGCTCTAGATTTTGATTCACTTAAAATGAACCTTTCTTGCAAGTGTGTGAGATAAAAACAAAAGGTTACTTTTACTTTTGTGCAGAGAAGATTGTATGGAGTTATTGCTTATGGTCTGAGAATGTCATCTTAACTGCAATATTTGCATGTGGTCTATATCCATAAACAACACAGTTATTTGTTTTATACTCTTGCTATCATTAATATAGCTACCTGGTCAAATAATTATTATTGCAGACTGAGACTAGTTGTACCCAGCATGTGTGTGTAGCATGTATGCTTTGGTGGGTTATATTTGTAGCCATGTTGCATTTTAAAACTGCTGAAAAGTTTACATGGTCCTTGTAAAGAGAAGGCCGCCTATCCATGTGAAATTAATAGTTCTACATTTCTTTTGTCATCCAAGAATTTAGTTATTTACCTAACTCCATTTGTTATTTCACTGCATATGTTTTGCTTCTGTTAGGGCTTTCTTTTTTTCTTTTTTTGGGGTGGGGGATATGGTGCATTCAAGCATTTAGACTGTTGCCTGCTTTTCACCATCTGTTCAATTGGTTATGTGATATTATGCTTCTCTGTTAGCCAGGAGAATTTGGCAGAAAAACAGAGAACTTGATGGATTGGACTGTTAGTACTGCATTCAAAAATTTAAAAGGTAACCGACAAGTTCCTTTTTCATGTCGTTTCCTAAATGCTTATCATGTTAGACTTCATTTGGCATTGAATATCTCCAAATTTTGTCTCCGGCATTTCTTCTTCTATTGTTGTTACCATACTAGAAGCAGAGATATTCTATGGTCTACTTTTATTCTTCCTCTGCACAATTCTTTTTCTCCCCCTTTAGCAATTATATAATTGGTGATAATTTTATGTGATTTGCTTGTGGCCTTGTTTGGCAAAAGAACTGAATAGGTTGATCATGTGAGATTCTCATGTTAGAAAGCATTTTCAGTATCTAGCGAAAAAGGTAATACTAATAATCACAGAGAACACTTGAGATCCTCATGGAAGGAAATGCAAGACTAGCCTCAAAATAATTTTGTTAAAGTTGAATGGGTTGTTCCACGGAGGCATTAACCCATAAATAATAGACCCCTAGTGAAAATGTCAAGTTCTCTCGTTAAATTTGTAAAGTTTTCAATTTGATTGTTCATTGCCATTTTTTCTTTTATTCATGTAATCATCCATTGCTTCTTTTCAGCCTAGAACATCAGCAATGCCGTTACAAAGGAGTTAGGTAGGAAGGTAGCTTGAGAAATTTAAAAATGATCTGTTTGTATTAGGCAGAGCTTCAAATAAAGACATGAATTTTCTTTGAATTTATGATCTGTTTGAATTGTGAAAAGCACTGCTCCATACATTATGAATTTTCTTTTCATAGTCTATATTTCTGTCTGGTATAACCCATAGGAAATGGCTAGCATCTGCCTGTTCAGTATTAACTGTAGGGTGAGGCATACAATTTTGGTTATGCAAATGACATCACATTTCAGTTTCATGACCATGATAAGAGAAGTTTTACAAAACCTAGGGTAATGCAACATCAGCAACAGGATTGTCCTGGATTTCATAGACTTCTTGAGTTTAAGGTCCAAATACAGCACACATAAGTACTCAATGACTCATTTAAATTCTCAGTTTTTGTTGTAAAAGAAAGGAATTTCATTGAAATGAAAGGAAATGAAGCAAGTTAAATGCAATGATCAGGCATTCTCTAGACAGAAAAGAAATGAGAAATTAAAAAAAGATACACGCATTTGACTGCCAATGTTGACGCCTCTAAAAGTCCTCAAGTTTCAACGTCATAAAGATGCATAAAAGGCAATTCAATTCACATCCCATCTGCCAAAAATTACTCCCAAGGACTTTTCCGTTTCTTTCTATCCAGAGGCCTCAGATTACCATGTCTGATTGCATCTAATTATAATGATTCTCCTTAATGTTATTCCCTCAAGTCTGTTTGGGGAACTACTTACTACTAAGATTCTATGTTGAGCTTTGGTCTGGGTTGAACCTAGCTAAGGTTACTCTTCACATGTCTCTCCCTCCTTCCCTAAATACTTCATTGTCCAATATTTGCAAATCCTGGAATAAGCTTTTGCTTATATCACAATAGCGTTGTTTAATTGTAGGACCTTGACTAGAACCATTTCCAGTTTTGGAGTTTTAAAGTCTTCCTTATAATACTATATACTTGATACTTATGAACACGTTGCTCCGCACAAGTAGTAACTAAATATTTGCTTTCTCCTAGTATAGAGTTGGAACCAAAATCTGTGATGGACATGGCAATCATTCCAACAGTTGATGGGATAGATGTGGGAGTAGGTTCTTCGGAAAAGGGAAATATTGCTAATGTGGCGAAACCAAGAAAAAAGTCAATGACTTCAGTCTATCTGAAGTTTTTCGAAACGGCTCCCGATGGAAAGATTAGGAGGTGCAAGTTTTGCGGCCAAAGCTATTCTATAGCAACTGCCACAGGTAATTTTATGTGCTTGGTCTCATTCTGATTCCTTCTTCTGTTGGTCAGAGCAGCTATTTTGTTTCACAGTTTTGCATGAGAAAATTTTGATTTGAGTCAAATTTTCATGACTAGTTAGTGGTCGAATGCATATATTTGACTCATATTGTACATACATGAGCTGGTATTTTCTTAAGATATATTAGATTGGGAATCTGGAGTTGGTAAAGTACATTTTCAGTTTTTCTTGTGTTTTCTCATTAGAAGCATTGCACTTTTAGAGTAATAACCACATGGTTTGCTTGATTTTTAGTAAATGATTAATGCATTTTTCCTTTTTATGTTGGTGAAGGAAATTTGGGTAGACACCTCGCTAATCGTCACCCAGGATATGACAAATCAGGGGAAATGGTCACAACTTCAGCTCCACAGGCAGCTAATGTAGTCAAGAAACCTCAAGCTCATGCTAAGCCTCCTTCAGTAGATTTTGATCATCTCAATTGGCTGCTTATTAAACTGGTCATTTTGGCATCATTTCCTCCTTCGATATTAGAAGAGAAGTGGTTGGCGAACTCGTACAAATTTCTCAATCCATCTATCGAATTATGGCCACGAGATAAATTTCAAGCAGTGTTCCATGAAGTTTTCAGAAGCATGCAGGAGGATATACGGGCATCTTTGGAGCAAGTGACACCGAAGGTCTCAATAACACTTGATTTTTGGACTTCATATGAACAAATTACTTATATGAGCATCATGTGCCACTGGATTGATGATAATTGGTCCTTACAAAAGGTGCTCCTTGATATCTGTCGCATACCTTATCCATATGGAGAGGCTGAGATTTATAGCACCTTGGTCAAGGTGCTCAAGATGTACAACATTGAGGACAGAGTCCTCTCTTGCACTTATGATAAAAGTCAGATTGCAATGCATGCATGCCGTAAGCTCATGGAAGATTTAGATGGTCAGAAAGCATGTCCTTTCTGCTACATGCCCTGTGCTGCTCGAGCACTGAATTTGATCATAGAAGATGGACTAAGGACTACAAAACCTGTAGTTTCTAAGATCAGGGACTTTGTGCTAGAGATGAATGCCTCCTTGGACCTATCAGATTATTTCATTCAGTCAGCTGCAGCTTACCAAGAAGGGAGTTGGAAAATCCCGCTGGATGTATCTTCCAGGTGGAGTGGCAATTATTTGATGCTTGACATAGTGCGGAAGGTAACTTCTTCCTTCCTTTTGGTGTTATACATTTTTCCCTTTTCTTATTTATCCCTTGTGGCTTTCCTTTAAGTGTTTTCTTATCTCCTGGGGTCTTGAGGCTGAGGTTGGGGAGGGAGTTGCTGCTGATTTTCAAGGCTTTGTCTTCCCATTCTTTGTTTTTAATTACAATCCGGCAAACAACCAGGGTCCTGATTCACTAATTTGCCTCATTGTTGACAGAAAACTGCATTACCTAGTCTGTCATCTTTCCCACCTTGCTGGTTTAGTCCCATGAGCTTTTCTAGTTAGAAGTTTCTTTTTGAAAAATTCAGCTCTTAAATTCTTTTATGTTTTATTTATTGAAAAATCACTAGTTCACTTCTAGAGTTGGTTACTTATGTATCTGTCAGAGGAATTGTCCTTTTTGTTTAACTTAGATGCAGATCTGTGAAATAGAGATGTTTTAGAGAAAATCTCAGCTTTTGAAAGAAATGATGCTCTTGCTAATGCATTACAATCTCTTTTAAAAAGCATGTGACCACTCCTTTGTTTTGTGCATGCCCTCATTCATCAGATACGATCAATTATTTCAACACGGTGCCATAGAGGTTTCTTTCATTTGTTTTTCTTTTATGTTGGATATTGCCTCCTTAACAAAAACAAGTGACCACCTACTTTGTTTTGGTCCTGCAAAGCATCAATCTTTTTGAGTTGAGCCTTGAGTTATTAGATTATATTCTTATTATGCTATGCAATACGTAAAAGAAGTCTTTTTGTGCTGCCCTGCATTCTTATCTTTTCAATGATGATCTATTTGGACTTTTAGATACTTTTGTGCGATGGGGTTCATTAAGAGAATCTGTTTACTTGACAGGCTTCTAAATCCATGGATGCTGTTATAAGGAAGTTTGAGGAGAAGCTAGGCCACAGGATGCTGCTAAGCTCACAAGAGAAGAATCTTGTGAATATCATGCATGCTTTTTTAGAACCCTTCTACAAAACCACAAACAATATATGCACAAGCAAAATGCCCACAATTGGTTTGGTTTTGTTCTTCATGGATCACATTTCTGAGACTATTACTGCTTGTCGAGATTCCCGTCATAGTCCAGACTGGCTAAAGACTGCTGCTGAAGAAATGGCCAAAAGAGCTCGGAGTTACAATATCCAAGTCAGCAACATATTCACTTATATGACTGCAATCTTAGATCCACGGATCAAGGTTGAGCTCATTCCGGAAAGTCTCAATTCTGGAAACAACTTGGAAGAGGCAAGGACCCATTTCCTGAGAAATTACGCCTCAACGCACTTCCATTCCTTAGCTGGAGCATACGGTGCACATGAAATTGAAGAGGGGGGACCTGTCTCATTTGCAGAGGAAATTGCGCGAAAGAAACGGAGGGCAAGCATGAATAATGCTGCCTCTGATGAACTGACACAGTATCTTGGAGAATCTCCTGCTCCGATTGCTACTGATGTGTTGGAATGGTGGAAGGTGAATAGCACACGCTATCCGCGCCTCTCTCTGATGGCCCGTGACTTCTTGGCTGTCCAAGCGACTTCTGTGGCACCTGAAGAGCTTTTTTGCAGCAAAGGAGATGAGATTGATAAGCAAAGGTATAGTATGCCATATGAGAGTGCTCAATATCTCCTTTGTGTAAAGTCATGGACTCAAAGCGGGTGGACATTGAAATATAAGTCGACTGAGATAGACTTTGAGAGACTCATGGAATTGGCAGCTTCCGCTGGGATGGCAAATGGTGCCATAGCAACAACAGAGAAGAAACAAAAATGACTAACAGGCAGATGGTATGATGATTTGGCGAAGAAGTTTGTTGAACATCTTCAGGTACGATGAAGGTTTTAAGGATATATTTTCTGTTAGCAATGGAGGAAACAGGTTCATATCTTATGTTCTGAAAGTGGAAACAGGTATTTTTTTTTAGAATTGAGTTGGTGTACATATTAGAATTGAAATTTGCTAATCCTGGAAATCTATCTGTGATTGTATGATAGATAAACATGCAAATAACCTCAAAAGTAATCCTCATCTTGGAGAAGCTCCTGTGTTTATTAACATCTGCAGATTGTTTAAGATTTTTTTTTTTTTTTTCTTTTTTTGAGTTGTTCTAGCTGTAATATTATGGTGGTTTTCTCTCAAATTCACAAGACTAATATGGGTTAATGAAGAGAAGGAAAGTGCAGAAATAGTCAGGAAATTAGCATGATTCTTATATCTATGGAATTTTTGTTTCTTTTTGCCAAGTTAATTACACACGAGAGCAGGAAGAGTAATGACAATTCCCAAAGACCGGATCCTTGAACCACCGACTTTCAAACAATTGCTAACTGGTAAATATGTATGTGCATTGCATGTGGAGCATGATTCTTTTTATTTTTTAGGATGCATTAAGGTAAAATCCCTCACTCCCTCTAATAAATTTGTTTGCTCATCTCTCTCTCTCTCTCTCCAAACTTATAGATTTGTAGGATATGCAAATATAATCTTCACAAGATGCCTTCGAGGCATGCTACGTCACTTTCCTCGAGGTTTAGTGGTATGCAACAAACCCATATTTAATTACATTTTTTTTTCTTATCTGAAATTATATTTTGATTATTTCAATTTGAGATTTTACGGGATCCTATTTATGAGGTGATTCTCCTAGTAATATTTTTCATTCTTAAGTTTCGAATCTGACATCTTATTGGATCAACTGCTCATTGGTATATTTAACTACATCTTATGCAAACACAAGAAAACCATATAGAATTCACAACAAAAATCTCACCTTTCTACATGATAGTTTTGGAGGAAGGGGAAAGAAAACAGATCCGTTTTCAGTAACTACACAAATTTGTATCTATTTTGAGAGGCATCGGATCTAATAATTTTCACTTTTTGGGGCTAATTTTTAGAAATAACTATTAATAAACAGTGTTCAAATTGGTTTAAACACCCCAACTTCCAATTTAACTATTGCAAGTACAGGTGGGTATTCACTTCCTTTTGAAAAGATATTACCAAATTCCAGAAATCAGTGTTGCAAAAGAAAATTCAATTAAATTTGCCAATATTAAATAGGATAAACCTAAGCATCAAATCAAAAGTTTATCATTTTTCATACTACCAAATACTAAAATCATGCGACGGTGCAAATATTGTTTTTCAAAAAATGTTTTTTATACTACCATTTTTAGATATTATAAGTACCCTCATACTTCACAAAATGTTTAGTTCACATGGACCACACCATCTTGTACTCCTTGAATCTCTTATCCCACAAATCTAAAGGTCTTCCAAATATCTGGATTGTCTCTTTGCAACAATTTAAACTCTTTTAAGGGCCCATCAGAAAATGGCTTGTCTTGCTGTTTTTGTTCCCATTCTAAATGGGTGTCTCATTCTCGTTCTAATCAGGTCAACTTTGTCTTCTGCCAAAAGCACAGCAGCTTTGGAACAATTATGAACATTTCTTTGGTCATGAGAGTTTAGCCTGTCACAAATATCAACCCAAGTGGATTTTTCAATCAAATGGTTACTAAGCTAAGATGGGTCATCAAGTTTTGGATGATTTAGTGTGTTTTTTGCTTTGCCCTTACTAATTGTAGCACATACTTCCAAAGGGGTCATTAGATTCTTTAAGTGTCTGGAGAAAGCATCAACCACAAGTTGGAGGGATGTGGGATTTTCCACAAGTGTGAGATATAAATGAGATAAGAAGATTGCAAGCTTGTGATTCTCAGCATCATGAAGCTTTTTAGAGTCTTTTTTTACATTGACACATGTTTTGTTTTGGCTTGGTGAAATGGTGAACAAATAGATGATTGTCAAGGTGAGCATTTTGGTTGCAGCTTCAGTAGCAGCATTTGCTGTTGCACAAGTTCGTAGAGACTCTGCAAGGAAGCCAAAACCTTCAATCAAACCTTTAGGTTGTAGATCTTATATCAAAAAGCCTTTTTCCTTGAATACAAGAGAGTATATATTTGTCCTTTCTGAGTGAAAAAATTCTTCAAGTATGATTGCATTTTGTTAATTGTGTTGATGAAACTTGCTAGATGAAGAACATATACCAAGCTTCCAACACCAAGCTGAAGAAGATGAAGACAAGAAAGTCAATAATTCTACTTTTGTAAGTTAACCCAACCCCCATCCCCAATCTCTCTCCTTCTCTCTCTCTCTGTCATCTAAAATTAACAATTTTACTCATGTCTTACCCTTCAAAGGTTGAGGCAGAGAAAGAGAAGAACAAAAGAGAATACAATTTGAAGCCAAAATTTGACAAGGAGATGATCTTCAATGTCAATGAGACAGAGTTAATAGCAAAACTAGTGACAGAATTAGAGCAAAAGAAAGTGAGTGTTGAAACAAAGTTGCTATTACTCTATGGTCTACAAGAAAGACAATCAAGCATTGCTCATTTGCACAAGCATTTAAGGGCTAAGGAAGCTGAAATAAGAATGCTGAACTTCACCATTAGTTCATTGCAAGATGAGAGAAAAGAACTTGAAGAAAAGTTCAAGGAGGGTGCCATGGCAAAAAAGCAATTAGAAATGGCAGAAAAAGAACTAAAAGAAATGCAGAAGAATATGCTAGTCCGAACAAACAAAACAAGAGGACATTTGACAATGATCGAGGAGAAAGTGCATTGCTTTCAAGGAAGAGAAAGTTCTTTGAAAGACAATTTGGCGGTGAAGAAACTCAACAGTAGGATGGTTTTAGCATTGGAAGTGGTAGAGATGAAGAGGAGGAACAAAGAGCTTGAACTAGAAAAGAGAGTTTTAAAGATGCAGTTGGATGATGTTAAAGCTAGAATGGAGAATTTCTCCAATTTTGCAGAGGTAACACAAAAGTCACCTTCTAATTATGATTTTCTCTGTTGTTGCCTTTTTATCAAGAACATTAATGTTAATAATGTGAGTGAAGTTGACCAAGTCACTTGGGATAGATATTAAGACTTAATGATTTGGATTGAGAGAATGAAATAAGTTGAGAGTGAAACAACTGAGTTGCTTTACCTACTGCGTATTCTAGACATCACATGTTTCATCATGGGACACTTCAAGCACTAGGCGATTTTTGTCCATTCTTTTCATCAAAGAGAATAAGGGGACAAGTATCTATTTTCCATGCTGATTATCTTTGGGAGTCTTGACTGAAATCCTGAAATTTCAAATCAATATGAAGCATATCTTCATTTTACAACCTTGCTATCTTAAGACAGGTATTCTCCTCATCCGTTTTTTCACTCTTTTGATTCTTATGCAGGCTAAAATTCTTGCAGAGATCAAGAAAGAGATTGGAAGTCTAAGACATGTAAACGAAGATCTTCTACAACAAGTTGAAAGACTTCAAACGAACAGATTTGAAATGATTGAGGAAATAGTGTACCAACGTTGGCTCGATGCCTGCTTAAGGTTTGAAATTCAGAATTCTCAGACCCGATCAAAATCCAGTCTAAGGAAAGAACTAGGTCGCAATTCACAAGAGATGATCGATGCACCGAAAGTTAGTTCTAGTTTTGACACTTATTCACATACCTCCTCAGCTGAGACTCGGAGCGGTGAGACAGATTTAGATGGTATGAGCATTGACAGTTCCATTAGTAGTCAAGGTATGAGCAAGAAATCAAGTATAATTCATAGGATAAAAAGGTGGGGGAAATTGAAGGATAAGAAAAATGTTTCTCTACAATCTCCAATCAAGACTAATTTAGTCCGAAGATTTTCAATGTCAGCGGTTCCATTTAATGTATCGACTACTAAAGACAAAGAGTTCAGTCCCATGAAAAGTGCGCAAGAACCAACTATTTATAAGCCTCAAAGAAGAGTTTCTTTCAATGATGCAGTTCAATTCTCTGCACCAACATTGCAAGATAATCAGCAAACAACTGTCAAGCAACATAATCGCACGACAGAAAAAACAATTGATGAGCCTTGCGTTAATTCAGAATCAGAGAAATCTAGAGTGATGATACTCAGAAACGATGCTTTGGAAGAAGAATGCTCAAGCAGTTCAAGCAGTGAAGGCATTGAAAATGAACAGAGAGAGGAGGTGCAGTCAAGTATGACTGATGCCACTCCTCATGGGAGGCAGGTCAGCTCCCAGGAGCTGCATTTTGTGGCTGCATTTTCCTTCTTTTTCTTGACTTTGATTGTATTGTACCTGTCACTTAGAGCTGGTTTCTTCTGATGCATGCAAGTTGGTTTCGTTGTCAAGATCTTTGACAATTGTTTTCATGCTTTTTCTGCTTTGGTAGAGCTCTCATGTCTACAAAAAATCCTAAATTTCACCCAGTGCCTAATGCATCTTACTGAACACATGGATAGGCGGATATTGTGCAGACAGCCTTAGCTTCTTTTTATTAATAATAGACCGCTTCCAAGAACGGAACCAAAAATTTCAAGTAAAGATGCAAACTATTTTACTGTGTCATGCTACGAATTACCCACGTTGACATATAAAATGAAAAAGGACTTAAAGATTAAGACCGAATATGTTGATACAAAGCCAGGTGAACACCATGTGCTAAACTTTATTTCACTGCTACATTGTCAAACCATTAAGTAAATGACTGGAAGGGAACTCGGATGAAAACCAGATTTTCAACCCAGAGCCACTGAATTTTTGCTCTGATGTTATCTAAACACTCTGCCAACTCGGTAGGAAGATGACTCTTCCAATTTCCGGTTTCTCCCTTTCTAAACTACAGTGTTAGACATGACCTCATGGTCTGCCACTGTATAACTCTTATGATTCTTATTGACCTCCTGTCTTCTACCTGAACAAATCAATTAGCTTCTCAACACAGTCCTCTGCTTCTTCCAGCAAAGAAAAGGGACAATCCATGAACTGTGCTAATTTTTCACATAATATAAACTGTCCCTCTTTATGCTTTCATATTTCAAGAACAAGATTTTGTCAGGCCTTTCTAGGCCTGCTTTCCAGTACCCAAGAACATGGCTCCAATGGGGACCGTAAAGAGCTGTATCATTGCAAAATAAATCAAATGCGGGTCCTTTGTTGTTACCATCTTTTGGATTCCTACAAATGCACAGAATCTTACAACCCGAAAAGAAGTTCTGGATTGAGGCAATGAGGAATATGCTATATGTGTGGAAGTCTGATGCAAGCTCGGTCCTCGCATTGCATCCCGTTTTCCTTTCTTGTACTCAAAGTCAATGAAAGATACAGATTTCAATGAAGGAAGGTGTGTTTATTATTGGCCAAAACATCAAATAACCCTCGTAACTCCCCGATATTTATTAACTATTTAAACTTTTATTGCAATCAATTACTTTAAAAAATTTTTGAAATAGATTTCAATGATCTAAGTGAATGACATCAAGGTTTGGTGTCCAGATTTCTCCCTCGATTTTTCACTAAAAATTTGAATCTTGGTTCAAAATTATTCATGTAATTCATTTTTTTTCCCTCTTTTTCTTTCTTCAGAAAAAGTTTATCAAAACAATAAGGCAATGTGACGAGCAAAGGGTAACAGGAAGAATCAACCTATGTTATAGTCATGATCGAAAATTGCAAAGCCTTTAGCCATGTTGTCCCATATTTCGGATGACATTATTGGAGCTGTTTCAATTGTTATGCTAAAATGGAGGAATGTTGCTGATAAAATAGCTTTAAGGCATGTTGTAATATCACTTTTCTTAATATTTACTTTGGCCCCCACTACTTGGTATGTAATATGGATTGCAGATGGGGAAAATAGGTGCGGAAGAGTTTTACCCTTAAGCGTCCAACATATCTCGAACTGTATTTGGTCGAATCTAACGTAATTACCAGATATCAATAGTTTAATAATAATAATAATAATAATAATAATAATAATAATAATAATAATAATAATAATAATAAGAACTACAACAACAATAACAACGACAATAAATCATAATCTTGTGCAAGTAGGTTCCATTTTATTCAAACAAAATTCTTTTATTACAACTAATGTTTTGTGTGTTTAATGATAAAATACTATACTCCCTTAATGAAAATCTCGAGTTTAAGTCTTGAGAATAGAAAAACAAATTTAATCGGATTTTCAAATACACGTGGTTAAGTAAAAAATAAATTATTTTATTAAATGGATTTTGAAGTGAATCTCATAGAAAGTACCATTCTGTGCACAAAAAATGGATATAGTTGTTAGTTAATTATGGAACTTGTGCTATGAACTTATATATATATATATATGATAGGATGAGATGAAGAGGAGGAACAAAGAGCTGCAGTACAACTTATAAGCAAAATATAACATGTCATCAAATGAATGTTAAAACCATTTAGGATATTGCTTAATAATATAGTGTTGTAAATATATTAATACTACATTATTACTATCAAAATGACTAATAGTAAAACACAACTTAAGATAATCTTTTGGTTGACCAAAAAAAAAAAAAAAAAGAAAGAAAAAGAGTAATATCCTTTTATTTGTTAAACTGATCACTTAGGAATATCCTTTTGGTCGAGAAAAAGAGGAAAATTATTCTCTCTAAATATGCCCTAAACTAAGTTTAAAAAAAAAATGATGGAGTCAATAGTGATATTTAGAAATATCCTTTTATTTGTTGTATTGGTCATTAAGGATTTAGAAAATTTTGAATTTTGTTAATTTTGATTATTTTCGAGAATACATATAATATTGAATCAACTTTTGAAAATTATTTTAAGATACATTTTTTCACTAAATCCTAGTTGATAAATTTGAAAATTCTAGAAATTTTAATTTTGAAAATGAATAGTTTTGAAAATACAAAATGAATTTGACCATTGATTTGGAGTGATAATTTTGAGGAATCAAGGAGGAACCACAGAGGAACGAGAACCATCGCAACGGAGTAGTAAAAAGGCCAAATAATCCACTGGGTCAGAAGGAGAAAAGTCTAAGGTATCCTTTAGGGATATGCTGCTGGGTCAAACTAGTAGAGGAAGTTAGGAAGAAATGGAGGATGATACAATGTCAGAGGTGGGGTAGAGGACTATCTGGAGGATGAACTAGTAACAGAGCATAGAGGCCAAATGCCCAGGATACATGTGTTAGACAAGAAGCTGTGTGAGTTATGGAAACCATGGAGATATTCGCTAATAATCAAACTGCTGGGGAAGGAGATAGGTTATAACCTCATGAACATGAAGATTAATTCCTTGTGGAGAATTGAAGGAGCGGTTGAGTTGATTGACCTAGGTGAAGGTTTTTTCTTAGCAAAACTCTCAGCAAAGGAGGACTATTATCATGCATTAACGGGGGGCCTCTGGATAATTCATGATCATTACTTAACGGTGAGAACGTGACACCCTTGGTTTCAAGCTCAATCGGCCAAAATTACATTAACAACGATCTGGGTTTGGCTTCTTTAGTTACCAATTGAGTTCTTTGAGGAGGAGATTTTATTTGAAATTGGCCGAATTATCGGGAAACCGCTAAAAATTGATGGGAATACAACTAAAGCCCTTAGGGAAAATTCACGAGAATCTATATCGAGGTAGATTTATATAAGCCTCTGGTTTTAAGAGTCTGTATTAGGAATAGGGCGCAGAGGATCGAATATGAGGGGCTCCACACGATCTGTTTCACATGTGGGCGTGTGGGTCACAATAGTGAAAATTGTGAGAAGATTAAGGCTAAGGAAGTTATGGAGCACCATGAAACTAGGTTAGTGGTGGCCAAGGAAAGTGGTTCTTTGATAAGCAGTAAGGAAGAGAGAGATGAGAGATTGAGACCGTGGATGATAGTTGCTCAATGAGTCTTCGAGGATATGCAACCACAACATAGCAAATTGATTGAGGGGCCAGTCAAGGAAGTAGAGATGGGGAATTATCCAGTAGTCGGACAAGGGAAAGGAAAGAGACAAGTGAGAGGAGACATAAGAGGTAAGTTAATTAGCCTATTGTTTGATGATGCAAAGAAATAGAAGGAGGGGCCATCTACAAGAGATGGAAATAGAGGAGTGTTAGAGATGGGACAAAGGGATAGAAAGCTTGACAAGATAAAGAAGGATAATGGGTTTATCGTTATGGGCTCAAGTAGTGAGTTGGTGTCAAATATGGGGCCAAAAAGAGACAAGGCTTTGCAAGGTTTCATTGAGGAGTGTTTAGACCTAATTTAGAGCCTAGAGGATACCATAGGCCCGAGGATGATCGTGGATGCTGAAGGGGAGTGCAAAAACCCACTTGGTTACTTATGTCTGAATGAGGAGACCTTTCACACGTTTGACCCACGAGAAAATGACCCAGACGTGGAGCTTATGAATTCAAACTTAACAGTACCAATCTTCCCTTAAGTCTATAGAAACCCCAAGCTCTTGTAGACGAAAGGGTAGGTTGGCTTATTAGTGAAGTAAGTGCAAAAGGAGAGAAGAAACAAAGGGAGGAGGGTATGGACTGTGATTCATACTAAGTGCTAAATTGTCTCTCTTCTTCTTTAGTTTATTTATAGGTTACAGAATTATCTCTTGGAATTATGGGGGTAATGGGAGGTTCAGGAGAGTATGGAGAGAGTTGTGCATAGCCAAGAGTTGAATATCCTTTGTTTACTAGAAACAAAAGTCGGTTCTAGCAAATTCCCCAATTTCTTGACCAATCAGGCTCTGGAATGTGATTTCGTGGTAGATACAAATGGCTTTAGAGATGGGTTGTGGCTCAAATAGAACGAGAATAAGGTGGAGGTGCAAGTGACTTTCCATTCCTACTAGTGGATCCATATGAGAGTGAGAGAAGGTAGTTGCTACTGGTGGCTTTCCTGTGTTTACGTTTAACTCTATGAGAAGGAGAAGGTAGTTTTCTGGAGAGAGATGATATAACTAGCTATCGGAATAAGAGAGCTTTGGTTCGTGATGGGTGACTTCAATGATATTGCAAATATTAGTGAAACAACTAATGGAAAAGGCAAGGATTGGAAAAGAATAATCAAGTTTAGAAGCAGATGGTTGGATTGTAATCTTCAAGACTGTAAAGCTGGTGGTAATAGGTTAACTTGAATGAGAAGGAAGTGAGGGAGGATTATGCTTCAGCAGAGGTTGGACAAAGTATTGGAAAACATAGAGGCTAAGACCACTTTTCCTGAGATGAAAATTTTCAACCTCCCTTGTATTCATGGGGATCATAGCCTTACTATCTTGCACACTAGGCTCTTAATCCCTCCTAGGCCAGATAATAAGCCTTTTGATATGAAGCTGCATGGTTATCTCATTCAAACTTCAATTGTCTTTGCCAAAGCTTGGGAAAGTGGGGAGGGTTTCTTATGGCAAGCTATAAGGAATATAGTCAAAGAACTCAAGGTTTGGAACAGATTGGAGTTTGGAAACATCTTCAGAAGGAAAAGAAAGTTAAAAACTAGACTGAGAGACATTCAAAGGGCTAAGAATTTTAACACTTCCATAAAGTTGCAGGAGCTAGAAACTGCTTTTTGCGAGGAGTACAATAAAGTCTTGGACCAGGAAGAGCTCTTTTGGTTTTAGAAATCTAGACTAAATTAGATTAGAGACGGAGACAGGAACACTAGATTTTTTCATCTCACTACAAAGTTAAGAAGGCATGACAATAGGATTGCTGCACTTAAGGTAGAAGAAGCCTAGTGTATCAATCAAGAGAAGATTAAAAGTCATGTGTGGAGCTATTTTGTGGACCTCTTCAAAGAAAAAGAAGTGACTCAACCTAGCGATAAGTTTAAGAGTGTATTAGAAAGATTGATCAGAGGTACCATGCAATTCTTACTAGAGATATTGATGAGGAAGAGGTAAAACAAGCTGTGCTCTCTATGCAAGGTCTAAAAGCTCCAGGATCTGATGGGCTCCAATCAATCTTCTACCAAAAGCAATGGATGGTCGTCAAGGGGTCCTTGTACAAATTTGTGAATGAAGCTATGAGAGATGGTTTTTTCTATAATGCTCTCATGGATGCTCATATGATCTTGATCTCCAAAAAGGAGATGATTTTAGGCCCATTAGTCTTTTAAATACTTCATACAAGGTTTTATCCAAGGTGTTAGTGTAGAGACTAAGACCTCTGTTTAAAGATTTGATTGGCCATCATCAGAGTAGCTTTATTCCAGGGAGGGGAATGACAAGAAACATTGTTGTAACCTAAGAGATTGTGCATTCTTTGTATAAGTCCAGGGGTAGAAAGCATGGTATAATCCTTAAGATTGGTTTTAAGAAAGCTTATGACAATGTTTCTTGGAGTTACTTGGGGAGGGTTTTGTTGGATATCAATCTTCCCATTTCTATGATAAGATTGATAATGCATTCGGTTACTTATGGAAATATTTTGATTATTTGGAATGAAGAGGTGCTTCCCCATATGATGATGGGCCAGGGCCTAAGACAAGGAGACACCCTCCACCCTCCATCTCCTTATCTTTTTATATTGGTGATGGAAAGACTTTCCTATATGGTCCAAGAGAAGATAAGTAAGGGAAGGTGGAACCCCATTAAAGTGTCAAGAATGGTCCCTTAGTATCTCACCTTTTCTTTATAGATGACCTCTTTATTTTTGTAGAGGCTGAGCAGCTAAATTTGAGTGCTATCATGGATTGCCTTAGAGAGTTCTTTGACGAGAGTGGGTTGGAAGTAAATCCCTCCAAATCTAGGATTTGATTCTCTTCTATGACTCATTGGACAACCAAAACTTCTCTTACTATAGTGAGTAAGTTCGTTCCGACAAACGACTTGGGAAGATATCTAGGGGTGCCTACTATTCATACAAGGGTTAAGAAAGATTTCTATAACCACTTAGTTGAGAAAGTTAAAAATAAACTGAGTGGTTGGAAAGCAAAGGCTTTGAGTATTGCAGGGAGGAGAACGCTCATACACGCCGTAACTACAGTCATTCCTATGTACATAATGCAAATGGCTTGGTTTCAAGTGAAGCCAGCAGTAAGTTGGATAAGATTAATAGGAATTTCCTTTGGGGTAGCAGTGAAGGGAAGAGAAAAATCCACTTGGTTAGATGGGATATTGTATATAAAACTAAGAAGTTGGGAGGGCTTAGGATTCACAAGATGCATGAGAGTAATGTGATGAAGCTTGCAAAGCTTGGGTGGTTGGTGATGAAGGAGAAGGACCCCCTTTGGTGCCAGGTGGTTAGAGCTAAATAACTCAATAGGGAAAATCTGCTCAGCTATAGAAAAGGAGTTGGAGGGTCAAGTGTTTGGAGAGGTATCTTGAACTGTAGGGACTGCCTTATGGATGGGATCAAGTGGAGAGTGAGGAATGGTCAAGATATTGATTTTTGGAGGGATAGGTGGGTAAGGAAGGGAAGTCTCCTAGACTATGCCGTTTATCCCTAGGAGGGAGTGTTGTCTCACTTTAAAGTAGAAGATTTCATTGATAGGGAGGGAAGGTGGAGAGTTCAAGAGCTTAGGATACGGATTACTGAGGATGAGATTGAGAAAATTTGTGGGATTATGATCACTAGGACGAGAACAGAAAAGGATGCCATGGTGTGGAGTTAGACCAATAATGAGGACTTTTCGATTGCTAGTGCTTGTAGCCTTACAATTTCTAAAAATTTTGATAGTACTTGTAGTGAGGAAAATTGGAACTAGGTCTAGAGGATCAGAAGTCCAGAGAGAGTGAAGTTTTTCCTTTGGGTGGTAGGGTAGGGAAGATGCCTAACCAATACAGAGAGGAAGAGGGGGGATGACAAATGATGATTCCTGTTAGCTATATGGGGAGGGAGAGAAGACCTTGATCCATGTTCTCAGGGACTGCAGAGAGTTTAAAGAAGTGTGGCAGTATTTAGGAGTTGATCATGAGGGAAGAGGGGAGTTTTAGGAGGAGAATATGGTAAACTGATTAAAGAAGGGAGTTGGCAGCAAGAAGGGCCTCATGCAGTGGAGAGACGGGATCCTTTTTGCTGCAGTAGTATGGAATTTGTGGAAAAGGAGGTGCTTGTTGGTCATGGAGAATAAGAAAAAGGACAACCAATCTCTACTGAAGAAGATTAGCTGCATTAATAAGAATTGGTTACAGGCCTTTGAGGATAGAGAAGTGGGTAGAGAGGTCTCTGCATTCTAGATTAACTAGAAACCTCCTGATGAAGGGAAGGTTAAACTCAATTCTGATGGCTCTATCGACCTTCTCTCTAATCAAGCCAGTGCTGGTGGAGTGTTTAGGAGAGAGGATGGCAACTGAGTTAAGGGTTATATGGTTAACAAAGGCAAAGCTGATGCTATGACAGCTGAGTTGTGGGGTCTAAGAGAAAGTTTGAAACTTGCTAGAGACTTGCAGGTAAGCAATCTTTAAGTGGAGGTGGATTGTCTTCCTCTAGTCTGCTTCCTGGAGAATCTAGATCAAGAGAATCATCCCTTACTCCCTATTATCAAAGATTGCAAGATCTCCTAAAGGATTTGAGAGTGCCCAGAGTTATGCATGCGTTTAGAGAGATGAATAGTTGTGTGAATTGTCTGGTGTTTATGGGAAGAAATGCACCCAGAGGAGTCACCTTAGTTGAGCGCCCACCTCAGGAGCTACACAAGTTCTTGGAGGAAGACATTAGGGGAGGGGGAAACATCATATGACTAGTAGGACCCATGCTTTGAGTGGAAGCCTGGGTTGTTCGTTTGGGCTATGTGGTGGGCCTGCAGGCATGTTCTTTTTTTCCTCTTACCAAAATAAATAAATAAATAAAGACTTAAAAAAATTAGGACGCTCCTCAAAACTAATGAAGGGTTTTTCTTTAGCCTTTATCCTAATTTGGACACAAAATTAAAACCAAATATGGTGGGAAAGCTCATAAGGGCCAGTTGATTGAATAGTTTCTCCTGAATTCAAAATTATGCAAATTTATTTTTTAAAATTAAGATTTTTCTCAACTGTCTTTTTCTGACATTAAATAAGTTTTATCAACGCTTAAAAAATATTGGGAATAGTAAAAGAAAGTTGTTTTTTTTAAGTGCATGTTACAAAATAGAAATTTAAATAATAAAAATATTTTTATAAAATTATAAAATATATCAAGATAAGAGAGTCAATTGGACCAACTAGAAGTTCTCTTCAAATTGCATTTTCCAATGCCAAAATAGAACTATTTATCATTAGGCAGCCTTGCAAACCATTTAATCTCAACCCTTTCATTTTTGCGTTGTCTTCACATTATTAAGACAATTATATATATGAAGGGAGGCACGACGTACAACATACATTAGACAAGAAATCCAAAATTAATTACCTCTTGTTTGACATTAATTGTGGCAGTGGAATTTGGATCGTGCAATTGAATCACGTGCTCCTCTAATTGGTACGGAATCACAAAACGAAAACTACACGTAATTCACAATCCAAATTTTTTGATAATTTCCTTGCAAAGAGCTTTGATTGAAGAACACGAAGAATCCTTTTTCATGAGCAAAAACAGAGACCTAGCTCTCTTTTTTTCTCCTTTGTTTCTCTCACTCTTGTCTCTTGCCTCCTACTTAGTCGGACACACTCAAAAGCATGCATTTGAGGCTAATTAAGAGAGCTCATGTTCAGGAAGGTAGAGAGTAAGCGGGTCAGTCGAGTCAATCCATTATGGGCATACACAAATATTGACCCCAATATATAAGGCTTTCAACATCTCCCACTCACACATGATGGGACGAACCCATCCAAGCTTTCTTGACATCCAACTCCATGAAATCATTATTTTCATACAAGAAAATAGGTCATGTGACTTACAAGCACACTTGCACGTGGGAGCTCAAACTATGCATCTATTAGGGATAACAAAGTGGATACAATCCAAAAGAAAAGTATAGAATATCTTTATGTCTCGTTGTGCTCTAAACTCATTTTGTTACACCATCAAAATATACCAAATCTCTAAAAAATCATACTTGATCTTAACATTTCATTATGTATTTACAATTATGTCTCAACTCCCAACAAGGAAATATAATTGGTCGACTAGTGAATACATAGGAAGATTATAAACAAAATAGTTTTCCTTTCACCCATATGTCATTAAATGACAAATAAATTGCTTTCCCAGCATGTGCTGAAAGATCAAATCAAACATGATCATAAGAAACATGTCAAAGTTGCAAACATTTATTAATCACCTTATAACATTATCAAAAGTCACATAGGGCACCATTGAAGGAACTCATACAAGTGAGGAAGTAGAGGTTTTTATATAATAAAACTCACTCACTTTCCTTTTTCGATTGTCTCTAATAGATGTGATATGAAACACATGCTATGGTAATAAATTCTCTATACTACTTGTAAAAGAACGTATTTCTTTTCATCATAAAACCACCATATGGATCTTAACTCAAACTTTATCACACAAGCATTTAGCCCGAGATTTCAATAGTTCGCTATTCAAAGCGCCTCATTAAAATCTCGTTTCTGGCTTTTATCCAAATTTACATGATTGTGGGCTATCATGTTTGGTTTGTTGCTCAAGCCCTATTTTGATTCATATGAAGGCAACTTTTCAAACTTTACACCCATCTTGATTTTAATAATGCTATTCAGTAGCTCACAAATCAAGAGTGTATACATGTTTCATTTCAACACGCTCTCATAGCGCTTGAAGTGGTCACTTGTATGAGACACTTAACCTAACACTTGCAGATATACTCATAGTGCTAATAATAGATCAAATGTAAATAACAAATATCACATGTTTTCTTATATATAAATATGAAATATTTACATACTGTTTCAATATCTATAACATTTCATCACTATATACGTAATCCTAGAATTTTAACATGATACAATAAGATATCTCTGGGGATTGGCTTGGCTCTGCAACCATCTTATGCATAGATACATATTGTAAAACCACTTCTTTTTGTGATATTCTCTCACAAAATGATATTTTGTGTCTATATGTTTTGTCCTGCCATGATACTTTTGGATCCTTTGTATAGTCTATTATCACATAACTATCACAATTGATCCTTAGAGGTGTTAAGACATTGGCAATTATTTGTACATTTTTCAAAAAATCTTTTAAGCCAAATTGCCTTTTAGATGGTTACTATAGATGTAACGAATTTAATCTCTATAGTGGATATTACTATACAAATCTATTTTTTTCTTACTCTAAGATATGATGTCATTATTTAGCAAAAGCACATATCATGATGTGAATTTTCGTATATTTAGGTCACCACTCTAATCTGCATCAGTATAACTTATCAAATGTAGATCACTACACTGATAGTATAGAGTATAATTGGTGGTATCTTTCAGATATTTCAACATCATCTTTATCGGTCGCCAATGAGTTGGTCTAGAATTTGACTAATATTTGCTTACTAATCCAACTACATAGCAAATATCAGGACGAGTGCATAATATGACATACATTAAGCTCCCAATGACACTTGCATATAAAAATTTTTCTATATATTTCAATTCTTGTGGAGTCTTAGAACACATTTCGTTACTAAGGGTTTCACCTTTTGCAATTAGTGTGTCAATATGTTTACAATCCAACATATGAAATCATTCAAGAATTTTTAAAATATATGATTTCTGTGAAAGAATAAGAAATTTCTCTTAATGATTTCTTTGAATTTTAACACCAAGAATGTAAACTCTTTTACCCATATTCTTCATTTCAAAATTTGAAATTAACCACTCTTTAATGGTAATGATAACACTTAAACTATTTCTAATCAATAAAATATCATCCACATAAAATGACCAAATTGCAAAGTTTTTTTCAAACTGTTTTATATAGACACAATGGACCTCCTTAATCATCGTAAACCCATAAGTAACTATGGCTTAATAAAATTTCAAATACCATAATTTGGATGATTGTTTAAGACCATAAATCAATTTTTGAAACCTATAAACTTTGTGCTCCTGGTCTTTAATAATGAAACCTACATATTACTATATTTAGATTTTCTCATTCAGTTCTCCATTGAGAAAAGTGTTTTAACATGCATATGGTGTATCTCAAGATTCAAATGGGCAACAATAGTAAGGATAAGGCGTATTGAAGCAAACTTACAACATGCAAAAAGATCTCTTCATAATGTGTAACTTCTTCTTAGGTATAGTTCTTAGCAACTAAACGTGTTTTGAATCTTTCAATAAATCCATCTGTCTTATATTTGATTTTGAGAATCTATTTGTTCTTAATAACCTTACGCTTTAGAGATAGACCAACCAAATCTCAAACATGATTTAATTTTATATACTTCATTTCTTTTTTCATTGCCTTTTCCCATTTTGCTTATTAATTAATAAAATAGTCTCTTCAAATGTTTTAGATTCATTTTTATCAAGCTGAGCTATCATAAAAGCTTTCCCTTCAATATCAAAATGATGATGAGAAATACTTTTATGATTACTTCTCTGTAATTGATTTTTTCAAGAAATTGAATCATTTGGATGAAATTTTGCTTTCACTAGATTCAAGAGAATGAATCATCTCTTTATTTTTCACTGTTGAACCACTTGGAATGTCAATACTATTAAGATCTCGCATTTCATGTAAAGTTAGATACTTGCCAATTTTACCTCTTGATTGAAATCCATTTTCCAAGAATGTGACATCTCTTGACTTTTTCTCAATTACACTTTTATTCTCATATTCCCCAATAAACACATATCATTTTGATTGTTCAGAGTATCTAATAAAGATACACTTTTTTTTTCTCTATGATCCAATTTTCCATATTTATAGTTTGGATCATGAACATATGTTACCAACCCCCAAGGTCACAAACCACTTACATCATACTTTCGACCTATCCAAAGTTCATAGGAAATGAAAATAACTACTTTAGAGGGTACACGGTTAAGTATATAGACAACAGTCAATAAAACATATCTCTAACAGGAGATTGACAAATTCGCTTATGCCATCATTGACCTAATTATATCCAACTTCTTTCTATAATACCATTTTATTGCGGAGTACTAAAAATAGTTACCTATCTAATTATCCCTTTTTTAATGATATAGATCTCTAAATTGATATGACAAATATTCACGTTCATGATTTGTCATTATCATTTTAATCGTTTTGTTTAATTGATTCTCAATCAAACTCAAATATAATTTAAAGTAATCCAATATTTCCAACTTATGGAAGGTTAAATAAATATAATCAAAATGACTAACATCGTTGATAAAAGTGATGAAATAAGATACTCCATACCTTACTCTCACATTTACTGGATCATATATATTAGAATGGATCAATTGTAAAGTAAGGTCTGCTTTGGTTCCCTCATCGAATAACTTTTTTGTTACTTTTTCTACTAGGCAATAATCACATATTGACAAGTTTATTTTTGAGACATTGTCTAAAAGTCCCTCTTTGGCAAGCTTGTGTATTTTTTCTTGCTCAATATAGTCCAATCTAGCAGCTCTGCATTTGCATCCACATTATAACTATCAAATGATGTAAAAAAGAAAAATAACCATCATGATTGTCATTACTTTGTAGTACATCTAGTATTAAAAAATCATCCACAAGGTGCACGAAACCAACATATTGAGTGTTAAAACAAATATGTACAACATCACTATGAAAACTCATATTAAAACTCAAATGTATGAGAATAATAACCGACACTAGGTTACGTTGAGTATTTGGTGTATACAAAATACATATAGGAATAAGGTGTGACCACCCTTCAAAGCAATTTACTAGTGCCGATACCTTTTACAACAACGCTAACATTGTTTCCTGAGTCCAGAATTCAACAAACGATCCTTTGTCTATAGTTACATAGTTCGTTGCTGTAACACCAAAACTACGGAGCCCGTACTAGTTTCCTATTCATGAAATTTACTAAAATAATTTTTCAATTTATATATATATAGAGAAATTTTTAATTGTATTGATTTTCGATTTTGGGGTTTTTAAATTTAATTTTTGGTATATTTCAAATACCGTTTTTGGGATTTGTAAAAAAAAGTTAGTATAAATATATATATATATATATATGTAAATAATTAGTTATTTATTAATTTATTTATTTACTCAATTAGTTATATAAAAAAAAATATATATAAATAATAATAATAATAATAATAATAATAATAATAATAATAATAATAATAATAGTTAAAAAAAAAAAAATTCGGATTAGGGTATGAAACCCTAATTTCCCTTTCCCCTTTCCCCTCTCCTCTCTCCCTTTTCCCGCGACCCTTCGTCTCCCCCACCCGCGCCGCACCACCGCGGCCATCCCTCGCCGCCGCTGCCATCCACCGCGGGTCACCACCGCATCCCTCCCTGCTCTCTCACTCTCTCTCGGTTCTCTATCTCTCGGCTTCTTTCTCTCCCTCTCTTCCTCTCGCGGTTCTCCGCCACCGCGGCCCTCCACCGTGCTCTGCCACCATCACCGGCCGACCACTCTCTTTCTCTATCTTTCCCCCTCGGTCTCACTCTCTATCGCTCTCTTTCCCTCTTTATCCCTCGCGGTCTCGCGATTCAATCTCTCCCTACCTCCCGCTGTGTCTCCTCGCTCGATCTCTCATCTCCTCCACCGCGATCGTCGCGGGTCGCCATCCCTCAGTCTCCCTCAGTCTCTCTCGCTCTGCTCCTCCCTCTCCTGCGCGTGACTGCGCGCAACAGCACGCGACTGCGCCCAACAGCGCGCGACTGCGCCTGCCTCAGCGCGCGTCTGCTCGCGCAATACTGCCCAGCGCGCGGCTGCAGCGCTGCTTTCCTTACTCGCTCGCTCGAGCAGTCTGCACTCCTTCAAGAGCCCACTGCGACCCCTTCACTGCATAGGTAAGGGTTGGTCTCTCAATAACCCTAAAGTTTATTTCTTTAGGTGATTTAGTCTAACGGGTAGAATTTGTTTCAATTGGAAATACTACAGGTTCCAGAAATGAGCTGAATGGCGCACGGATATTAGGGTTTTGGATTTGCAGACCACTCTAGGTGAGGTAAAATACCAACTCATTCGATTTATTTAGATGAATGTAGGGTAAATTAGAGTAGGAATATATTGAATATGTGTAGAATGTATGTTAAAGTCAATTGGAAGACATTATCTGGTCGTTTTGTGTAATTATTTAGGTTAAATATAGGAATTTATGCTAATTGGGCTGTTTCGGATGATAAAATCATATTGATTTGTTTAAAATAATTTCTCTCAGAGTTTAATTTGACGAACGCATGAAAACAGTCAAAATTTGAGATTTGAGCCTAAGGATTCATGCGTTGTATTACGTTATAGTTGGTGTTGCATATAGGTAATTCAAATACAATCTCTATATTATGAAAATAGATTTCAATACCTTTAAAATGACATATGGGTTGAAGAAATCGGATGAGAATTGAAAAGTGTATGAATTTTCAAAGATTTTTCTAATTTATAGGGAATTTATGTCTTTAGACTTGTTTTCGATTTTTGAACGATTT
The DNA here is from genome assembly GCA_037126225.1 of Dillenia turbinata. NCBI lineage: Eukaryota > Viridiplantae > Streptophyta > Magnoliopsida > Dilleniales > Dilleniaceae > Dillenia > Dillenia turbinata. The sequence goes on from JBAMMX010000020.1 coordinate 12,120,089, forward strand.
TAGATTTGAATTTAGCTTGATTTTGATTTGGTTAATTACTTATAAATGGAATGAAAATTGATGACATTGGAGTTTATTCATAAATTGGATAATTAAGGTTTCTACAAACTTAGGGAAAATGATAAACCCTGAGAATAATTGAAAATTTGATGATTTATGTGATACTTTGATTAGGTTGATCTTGTTGGAGACTCGAGGAATCGAATTGGTTTGATTGTGGAAATAAAGAGTGATTACCCTCCCTAGAATGTGAGTGGGACCCTAATCTCTTGCATGAAATAGTGAAACCTGATTTTACCTTGTTTTTAAATAAAACATGCTTTTGATATGCATGATCTCGATGTATGAAATTTGAAATTCAAACCTATTTTGTGATTATTGGAGTGTCGTACTTATGTTTTCCACGATTATGCATCCATGTTTGAATAAAATGAAATTGTGCCATGATTTGAGAACTTGAATGTTTCCTATTGTACCATTGCATCGGTTGTTGATTTGAAATGATTTTGATGAAATTGTATTGACACACGGATTTGAAATGTTTTGACCACTTGTGATGATATGGTTCTTATCTGCGGGACGTTGTGCCCTTGTGATACTATGATGATGACATTGATGATTCCGTAGCTACGAAGGGACTTTGTAGAGGCACGAGTTGCCCGGATACGCTTCTGCAGGAGGTATCCGCAAATGTCCAGTTATATTTATTCATAGGCACGAACGGTTGAACCCACATCGGGGGAGGACGTGTGTGACGCCACCGTCTAGCACCGGGCGGTGACCTATTTGACGAGGCTGGGTAAGCAAGGAGCTAAGCCCACGACCAACATCGGGGTAGAGAGCTACTTTTGAAACACTTTGCATAATAACACCCCCGATGCGCCTGTCCTTGGTCATGGTGGACCTTTGCCAGGATCCTTTCGGCCAGCTCTATGTTATACTTGATTTTTAAATGGATGCATATATGTGTGATATCGTGTGAATGATTATAAGAGTTTATTTTATTAAACATATCATGATTTATTGCGAAACTTGAATTATTGTTTACGAATGATACTATTTGACACTCCAATATTCACCTACACTATTAGTACTTGAGATTAATCCCCTCACTCACTGAGTATTCTCCCATAGATACTTACCCCTCTTCTTTCCTCCCTCAGACAGGATTTTTGTGCTGGAGCGACATTTCAGAGTATAGAGTTTCGGGTGTACTTGACATTCAGGAAGGTGAGATCTTAAGCTTAAATTGGAAGATGAATTAGGTACCTTATTTCGACCCTGCGAGGTCTTGTTGAGGTCCGTAGTTGGCCATGTACTTATTTTTGGATGACTGTATAATTTATGTACGTTTAATTGCGAAACTCTCGTATTTCATTTGCATTGAGGCAATTGTATATATTTGAACGTTACTTGGAAAATTTGTTATACATTTGTATAAATTTAGGTCCGCTCGGTGTGGCGGCTGCTCATGCTCTAGTTGGGCATGAGGGAGAGTCCGTGGCTAGGGTTGTTGATAGATTTTTTATAGCCTTGCGTTGTTCTGGATGTCGGCTATGGGTGTTGTTGGTTTTGGAGAGGCCGGGATGGCCATATGTTTTATTTTCAGGTTGATTTTGAATTTTTCAGGTTTAAACAGGTTTAATTGTACATGGGAGACCTCCAATTTATGGGGAGGTTTTGTCTGATTTTCTGTAGAAATATAGCCGGCATCCAGGGCAACGGGCGGCTGTTCACGATTCCCGGTTCGGGGCGTGACAGTTCGGTTGGTATCAGAGCTCTAGGTTGAGAGCTGTGTTTGATAAGATAGTTTTGAAAATATTCCCAAGTATATTTTAAAGTTCTCAATGCGTATGAGAGTTTCATTACAGTCATGAGATCCCTGTACAACGGTTTTAGGCATATGAGTTATTCTTTTTAGGGGGTTAGATACGGTGCGTATCTAATTAGCATATTGGTTCTATCAGTTCTTAAACTGATGAGTTTATTCATTTAGGGGGGTTAGTTACTTCGTAACTAACTATAATCTTTGAATCATTCTAATTTAAGGTTTTCCTTTGTAAGATTATGATTACTAGACGAGGTATTAGATTTGTACGTGAGACACCTAGAATATCCGAAAATGTTTCCTCATTATGTGTATCCTTCTAGTACATTCTCAGCCGGCTATTATAGCCACGGTTCCATTACCATCATGTGATGCATTTAGGTAGGTGTATGAGTCGTACACCTCCCATTGGGTGCAGATGCCACCACCTCGACCACAGAGTTTTGGGGCACCAGCCTCTAGTGTTACTACACAGTTTATGGCATAGAGATAGCCTTTCTGTCGCAAATGCGGCAACCACCATGCATACGGGGCATGAAGAATACGGGTTACTTGCTTCCAGTGTGGGAAGCAAGGTCATATTATGAGTGTCTGCCTGGATTTAGGTCGAGGATCGACTTTACAGAGTCGTACTAGTACTTCTGGCACAGGCCAGCAGGGGGCACCTGCGCACTCAGCTCGTACCGCTCCTCGGACTGCAGCCGGGAGTAGTACAGTGTCAGGACCGTCGCAACAGCAGCCTAGGGCCCAGGCTCGTGTGTTTGCGACAACCCAGGAGGACGCATCGGCAAACCCTAGTGTTATTATGGGGGATCCTCCCGTGGACCCCTCAGTGTAGCGCTTTTGTTGTATGCTTTTTATGGGATCTAGTATATCCCGATATTGATGTACAATTTTGTCTAGTTAAAGCTTTTGAAGCTTATCTAGTTTGATATATATATATGTCTACTCTTCTTAGTATTTTAAATGTTTTAACCTCTTCTTATATTTAAGTACCATACGAATATTTGGTATTGACGCCCGTAGTCTCATAGATATCGGGTCGAAGCTTTTATATGTGAGCGACACATTCGCTCGCCATTCTGATAGGCCTCTCTCATCACTTGATGGGGAGATTATGGTAGTCATTCATTTTGGCAAGCATATCATTCGAGATACAGTCTATAGAGGCTACGAGTAACAGAGAGATTGTTACATGGTGATGCCCTCAATTAGTGGAAGACTATTGGTGATGAGATTACAGATCTATTGCGATAGGAAGACTTCTTGAGGTAATTCAACTACTGATATTTTATAAAGTTTTAGTAGGACTTTTGTTTAGTTAACATATTTCAGTTCTAGGATTCTTGTATATGGTATACTCATGGATCGATGGATTCCCTTGGAATTAAATAATGAATACCAAAAGGTTTTTCTCGATTGCTAGTGACATTTTTTTGCTAAAGAGTCTTTAACTTTACAAATTGTTGAAGAAAATTCTGGGGATAGTGGGAAAAGATTTCAAGTTTGGTAGTTAGGTCTATTTTACTTTTGAAGGAAGCAAGCTATAAATAATTTCAGAATTGAAACATCTCAAGGAATTCATGTGTACAAAGCTTGAATTGGTGTTGAGCATAAATAAAATGGAAAGGTATTGTGATATAAAAGATTTTATTGTGCAAAACTATGAGTAAGATTATGTATACCTTGACTTCGAGATTTTTAAATTTCCCACTGAGGAATTATTAGTCTTTAAATATATAATATCACTAGAAACTGAGGAAAATTAAAGAGGTAGTGAAACATTGTGCATTATGTAACACCGACTCTTGGTGTATTCCATAGTGAATTCCATTTCATATATATATGTATATATATATATATATATATATATATATAATATTTCTACTATTATGTTCATGAATTTTCACTAAGAAAATTTTCCTAGTAAATCAACCTTGGATATTTGACGGTAAAATACAAATCGGATCAATTTTGACTCAAAGAGATTCAAAACCTTAATTTCATATTAAATAAATTTAATTAGGTCTAATATAAGATTTTGGGCCTAGTGTGTAATTATGAAAATTTTAGGGGTCAAATTAGAATTTTTATAAGTCAAAGGACTTGTTAGCAATTAACAAAACTTAAATGAAATGTGACAAGTGTATTCTTGTATTGAACAAGTGTTATAGTGAGGAGGACAAGTGTTGGCCAAATGGAGATGAGAAAAGCAAGGTGTGCCAATGAGAACACATGCACAAAAAAAAAAAAAAAACCAATCAAAACACATGCAATAGTCAAAATGATCCTATGGTTTAGATTAATTGGAGATTTGATCCTAGGGTGGTGAGTTATTAACACAATAATAAAAGAAGAAGGCCTTAGAATGCTTGGTCATTCTTCCCAATTCGTGAGAACAAGGAGAGAAGCAAGAGAGGAAAACCAAGAATGTGAGGTAAGAAATTTTATCCTGTCTCACTTTAAATTTTATTTCTGTCCGTGACTTCATCTCTGTTTTAAGGCATCTTAGAGCCAGAATTTGAAAATGTGCTAGTTATATGAATTTTAGATCAAAGTCTTATCTTTCCAACGAGATAAGAATCACCAAAATCAGATGCCTGTGCCAAAAGTTATGGCACTTTTCCTGAAACTCGACATAGAAGTGTCCTGTTTCGAACCTTGACAGTAGTGAGTAAAAATGACCCCTCTTCAGTCTTATTTTGAAGAAACACAAAACATGAAAGTTATAGATATACTTCTTACCTATAACATATTAAAATTTCAGCCATTTCTCACGAGGAAATTGAAAGTTATACAATTTTCCTTAATACTGTGTTGACAGAAACTTTATGTTTCACTAAAACGTATCAGTCCTGTTCATGAATTTTGTTGAACCCCTTCCATGCATATTTGGATAAAACTCAAAACACGAAAGTTGTAGATATACATCTTAGCTATAACATGTTAAAATTTAATTAGACTTTGGTGAGTAGAATGAAAGTTATGGCTTCTGCACAAAAACTGGACAGAATCCAAAACTTAAATATGACAGTAACAAAATGAGGCCTACCGGGAATTCTGTGATTTGAATCTGAGGAAGTGTACAAAATGAAAGTTATAGTGCTATCTCTTAGCTTTAAAATGAGATAAGAATCATCTGATTTGGACTAGTATAGCCAAAGTTATAGTCTGTTTTCCATGACTGCGCAGGTTAAAAAAAAATCTACAGACTGTTTGTCTCCCTAAGAGTTATTTGAGTTGAATGGAGGGAGCACTTGATTTATGCTTTGTGGAGATATTGGGGAGTGCGTTATCCTCCCCTAACTGTGAGTGGGACTTGACATCTACTTTTAATTGATACTGTGTTTTAAAAAGTTTTCAAAGACATGATTTAAAATGGTATGATTGACCTATTTCCCTGGATTTATGAAAATGTTTTGTGATATATGGAGTGTCCCAACTTGTTTATATCGATATGCATCCATGATTTTGACACTTGATGATTGTGCCACACTTTGATATATCCACATGATTTTATGCTTCCATTGCATATTGGCACATGATTTTGACATGTTATGGCTTGAGATTTGGCTTGAGATATGTGATTTGGGCTGGATGCCCCTGTGGATACTGTGATGATGATGATATGCTTCCTATGGCATTCCGTAGCTACGAAGGACATTTGGTAGAGGCACCTGTTGTGCCCGGATACGCCTCTGCAGGGGGTATCCGCCAGATCATCGTACATATTGTACGGACAGTCGTCGGTTGAACCACTTCGGGGAGGACCTTGGTAGGTCTAGCACCGGCGGGTCTCCATACATGCTTGATGCTTGATACGTGTGCGATATATTTATATACAGGCTAGTTAGAGTAGTCTGTGGCCAACGTTGGGGTGGAGAGCCTTATTTTATTACTTGCACCGTGAAAACCCCCAACAGTGCCTGTCCTTGGGCCATGGTTGGCCTTTGCCGAGATATTTTTGGCTGGCTCTACATAATATGACGGACATGCATATTGGATGCATATTTGATTTGATACGTATGCCGTGAATGATTTATTGAGATGTCATAATATTTTTGCATACCATGGATTTATTGGGACATAATTTTGACACTCCTAATTCACCCAAAAATTAATTGTAGCATGTCATCCCCCGACTTGCTGAGTACCAACCCCCCCTCTCTATGGTATTCACCCCTCACATTTCCCTCCTACAGGTGTAGACTCAGACTGAGAGATTTGTGCGCATTGTTGTATTGGATATTCTTTGGAGACTACTGGGCCGGGGTATGACTACCCGCTCTTTCGCTATGTATTGAGGTTATTGTATCATTTTGAGGAAGTTAGGATGACCATTGTATTTTTTTAAATTGGGATGACTGCATTTATAATTCTTCTTGTCTGTATAAGATTAACTCTCACTTGTTTTAATTTGCATTGAGACATACATGTATTATTTTTATTTCTTAGGGATCTCTGTGATTTGGAAACCTGTATTTTGTGAATGTCGACAGCCTTACGGTGCTTCGATGTGCGGGACGACGTGGTGCCCGTGCATCGAGGTGCCGCGGCGGGCTGGTCGCGTGCCCGGCTCGGGTGTGGGTCGGGGCGTGACACATTAGTTGCAAGAGCAAATTTTTTAAAGTATTGATGCTCGTGCATTTATCGACACGGAGTTCATGGGTTTGATAGGGAATTTGAACAAAAGGTGGCTTGTGCTCTATTATTGGATTATTCTGTTTGGAGGTTAGTATTCTCGTTATTTATTCATGTTCATTATTATGTGGATCATTGAATAAGGTAATATAGAGAGAGTTTGAGTGTCTTTTTGGCCTTGAAGTTAGAAATAATGTCTCTTATGACAATAGAGTTAGGTGTAATGAGGTATATATATCTTATATCTAAATCTTGATAAATTGGGAGTAGTAATGCAAACACCGGGTGATATGTGCATATATGTGCTTGATTTGATGTGTATAGAATATCAGTGATATTGTATGATACCAAAGTTGATTGAAAATGATTATGATAGAAGTACTTTGATTTAAAAGTTATCCAATTAAGGATTTGAGATTTAAAACTTGGAAAGGTTCAAATATTGATAGTGGATTAAGTTTTCTTACGTAGTCTAAGCTATCTTGTGTTGATCTATATTTTATCATATACAAGTTTGATAATAGATGGAATTGTATACATCTTACACTTAGTCTTAAGATTGTGGTTGCCATACGCACCATCTTGATGGGGATTTTGGAGTTTTGGCTAATATTACCTCTAGGAATATATATATTTTGGGTGCACTTGTAGTTCATGCAATTAAATTTTGGATTGTAGGGCTTTCACCTTAAAGTCCTAAAATAGCGAGAATATTGTGTTTATAACTAAGACAATATTATTGAAGAAGGGTTGAAGCACCCATGGAAAGGGTATTACTTGGTCAAATGATAAGTATTAAGGATAGTTATTGCAACACTCTCCATTTTTATGTATGAACTGTAATTGAAGTTTCGAGGACGAAACTTGTTTTTAGGGGGTTAGAAAATGTAACACCAAAACTACGGTACCCGTACTAGTTTCCTATTCATGAAATTTACTAAAATATTTTTTTCAATTTATATATATATAGAGAAATTTTTAATTGTATTGATTTTCGATTTTGGGGTTTTTAAATTTAATTTTTGGTATATTTCAAATACCGTTTTTGGGATTTGTAAAATAAAGTTAGTATAAATATATATATATATATATGTAAATAATTAGTTATTTATTAATTAATTTATTTACTCAATTAGTTATATAAAAAAATATATATAAATAATAATAATAATAATAATAATAATAATAGTTAAAAAAAAAAAAAATCGGATTAGGGTATGAAACTAATTTCCCCTTCCCCTTTCCCCTCTCCTCTCTCCCTTTTCCCGCGACCCTTCGTCTCCCCCACCCTCGCCGCACCACCGCGGCCATCCCTCGCTGCCGCTGCCATCCACCGCGGGTCACCACCGTATCCCTCCCTGCTCTCTCACTCTCTCTCGGTTCTCTCTCTCTCGGCTTCTTTCTCTCCCTCTCTTCCTCTCGCGGTTCTCCGCCACCGCGGCCCTCTACCGTGCTCCGCCACCATCACCGGCCGACCACTCTCTTTCTCTATCTTTCCCCCTCGGTCTCACTCTCTATCGCTCTCTTTCCCTCTCTATCCCTCGCGGTCTCGGGATTCAATTTCTCCCTACCTCCCGCTGTGTCTCCTCGCTCGATCTCTCATCTCCTCCACCGCGACCGCCGCGGGTCGCCATCCCTCAGTCTCCCTCAGTCTCTCTCGCTCTGCTCCTCCCTCTCCTGCGCGTGACTGCGCGCAACAGCACGCGACTGCGCCCAACAGCGCGTGACTGCGCCTGCCTCAGCGCGCGTCTGCTCGCGCAATACTGCCCAGCGCGCGGCTGCAGCGCTGCTTTCCTTACTCGCTCGCTCGAGTAGTCTGCACTCCTTCGAGAGCCCACTGCGACCCCTTCACTGCATAGGTAAGGGTTGGTCTCTCAATAACCCTAAAGTTTAATTCTTTAGGTGATTTAGTCTAACGGGTAGAATTTGTTTCAATTGGAAATACTACAGGTTCCAGAAATGAGCTGAATGGCGCACGGATATTAGGGTTTTGGATTTGCAGACCACTCTAGGTGAGGTAAAATACCAACTCATTCGATTTATTTAGATGAATGTAGGGTAAATTAGAGTAGGAATATATTGAATATGTGTAGGATGTATGTTAAAGTCAATTGGAATACATTATCTGGTCGTTTTGTGTAATTATTTAGGTTAAATATAGGAATTTATGCTAATTGGGCTGTTTCGGATGATAAAATCGTATTGATTTGTTTAAAATAATTTTTCTCAGAGTTTAATTTGACGAACGCATGAAAACAGTCAAAATTTGGGATTTGAGCCTAAGGATTCATGCGTTGTATTACGTTATAGTTGGTGTTGCATATAGGTAATTCAAATACAATCTGTATATTATGAAAATAGATTTCAATACCTTTAAAATGACATATGGGTTGAAGAAATCGGATGAGAATTGAAAAGTGTATGAATTTTTAAAGATTTTTCTAATTTATAGGGAATTTATGTCTTTAGACTTGTTTTCGATTTTTGAACGATTTTATATTTGAATTTAGTTTGAGTTTGATTTGGTTAATTACTTATAAATGGAATGAAAATTGATGACATTGGAGTTTATTCATAAATTGGAGAATTAAGGTTTCTACAAACTTAGGGAAAATGATAAACCCTGAGAATAATTGAAAATTTGATGATTTATGTGATACTTTGATTAGGTTGATCTTGTTGGAGACTCGAGGAGTCGAATTGGTTTGATTGTGGAAATAGGGAGTGATTACCCTCCCTAGAATGTGAGTGAGACCCTAATCTCTTGCATGAAATAGTGAAACCTGATTTTACCTTGTTTTTAAATAAAACATGCTTTTGATATGCATGATCTCGACGTATGAAATTTGAAATTCAAACCTGTTTTGTGATTATTGGAGTGTCGTACTTATGTTTTCCACGGTTATGCATCCATGTTTGAATAAAATGAAATTGTGCCATGATTTGAGAACTTGAATGTTTCCTATTGTACCATTGCATCGGTTGTTGATTTGAAATGATTTTGATGAAATTGTATTGGTACACGGATTTGAAATGTTTTGACCACTTGGGATGATATGGTTTTTATCTGCGGGACGTTGTGCCATTGTGATACTGTGATGATGACATTGATGATTCCGTAGCTACGAAGGGACTTTGTAGAGGCACGAGTTGCCCGGATACGCTTCTGCAGGAGGTATCCACAAATGTCTAGTTATATTTATTCATAGGCACGAACGGTTGAACCCACATCGGGGGAGGACGTGTGTGACGCCACCGTCTAGCACCGGGCGGTGACCTATTTGACGAGACTGGGTAAGCAAGGAGCTAAGCCCACGGCCAACATCGGGGTAGAGAGCTACTTTTGAAACACTTTGCATAATAACATCCCCGATGCGCCTGTCCTTGGTCATGGTGGACCTTTGCCAGGATCCTTTCGGCCAGCTCTATGTTATACTTGATTTTTAAATGGATGCATATATGCGTGATATCGTGTGAATGATTAAAAGAGTTTATTTTATTAAACATATCATGATTTATTGCGAAACTTAAATTATTGTTTACGAATGATACTATTTGACACTCCAATATTCACCTACACTATTAGTACTTGAGATTAATCCCCTCACTCACTGAGTATTCTCCCATAGATACTCACCCCTCTTCTTTCCTCCCTCAGACAGGATTTTTGTGCTGAGCGACATTTCAGAGTATAGAGTTTCGGGTGTACTTGACATTCAGGAAGGTGAGATTTTAAGCTTAAATTGGAAGATGAATTATGTACCTTATTTCGACCCTACGAGGTCTTGTTGAGGTCCGTAGTTGGCCGTGTATTTATTTTGGGATGACTGTATAATTTATGTATGTTTAATTGCGAAACTTTCGTATTTCATTTGCATTGAGGCGATTGTATGTATTTGAACGTTACTTGGGAAATTTGTTATACATTTGTATAAATTTAGGTCCGTTCGGTGTGGCGGCTGCTCATGCTCTAGTTGGGCATGACAGTAGAGGTCTGTGGCTAGGGTTGTTGATAGATTTTTTATAGCCTTGCGTTGTTCTGGATGTCGGCTATGGGTGTTGTTGGTTTTAGAGAGGCCGAGATGGCCATTTGTTTTATTTTCAGGTTGATTTTGAATTTTTCAGGTTTAAACAGGTTTAATTGTACATGGGAGACTTCCAATTTATGGGGAGGTTCTGTCTGATTTTCTGTAGAAATATAGCCGGCATCTAGGGCAACGGTACATTTTTCACGATTCCGGTTCGGGCGTGACGATTCTTCTTGAGTCAAGAGTTCAAAAAGAATTCGATTCAACAAGTATAACAGTACTAGAAACTCAAACATCATATGAAAAATGTTTAAACAATACCTTTCTAGGTTTAGTGCATTCATGAGTATAGTCGCCCAATTTGCTACAATTATAACATATTTGATTGCTCTTATTCTTTTTTTTTTCACTGCGTTTACTTCTCTTGCAGCGATCAATTTGAGTTTTCTTGAAACTTGAAATGCATTTCTTGAAGAACCTCTTGTTCCTTTAATGTTTGGAGTCAAAAACTCTATTTGAGCTGAACTCAAAAACATAAGTCTATCTGGAAGATTTAGCTGCCTCTGGGCACTCATTTCTAACTCAATATGACTTTTAATATGTTCAAATGTTTTCATATTAGGATTGTGAGTCATGTTCATTTTCATTGGTTACCAACTCTGAGAAAGTGATCTGATGATAGATTGTATTTATCGCTTATCAATCAATATATGTCCAGTAGACTTTAACTCATTAATTATGTTTGACATTTCTCTTAAATGATGTTTCATCGAGTGATACTGTTTTTTCACATATATGTCAAATTTAATTATAAACTGCCTAAACTTGGTTAATGAAATCATTTCAAACTTTGTCTTCAAAACCTTTCACATTTATAAGCAGTTTGGTATACCTCAAACTCAACCATCAGAACATTTTGTTACAGTTCAGCAATATAATACGAGCATAGTTATTTTTCTTTTTCCAGGCTTCATATGCCTCATGATCTTTCTAATATTGAAAAATATCATCAAACTCTGGCTCTTTCATTGTATGGTGGAGACCTTCCAAATATTGTTACTTTTAAGAATGTACTGAACTCTTCGATACCAGATATCGAAATTATCACTGTTTAGTTTCTTACCCTTATTTAATTTGTTACGATATTTTTTATTGTAACAGTCATTTTTTTCTTTATCAGACATATAGATATTAACACAAAAATATTTATTAGTACTGAAACGTATTAGCCGTAATATATGATTGAAATAATATATACTAGACATAGATAGTACAAAATCGAAAGTTTAAATAACTTTCAATCATCTCTTAAAAATTAAAATGCTTAAATAAATTTATTTAAATATATATACGCTAAATTTTAAGGTTGAGAGTTTCAACTCAACCATTTTATACTCCTATTGGGATAAGAATCAAACAAATATGATATAAGCATGCATATATTTCACACTTCAGGCATGCAAAACAAATATGCAATCAGACATATGCATTAATATTCATGTTGATGAATAATTCACAAAAAAGAAAGAATAATTTCTTGAATTTTCATCTAATTAATTTTCATTTTATCCAAAAGCATGAATAATGATATGTTATAAATTTCAAAAAAAAAAAAAAAAAAAAACATTTATAAACAACATCTGATTTGTTGTGGCCTGGTGGCTATGGCTATTTGGTTTCCATCACCTAGTCGGGGTTCAAGACAAATTTGAAATCAACATTTACATTTGAATTTCAGAAATGAAATGAACTAGAACACCAAAATAGGGGAGTTCAAGCTATTAACTTTGGGTTTTATTTTCTTCCAAATCAAGAATCCATTTTAGGCATGTAATATATCCTTGGAAAGTTCTTTCAGAGTAAAATGTGAACATAGAAAGAGTTTATCACAAAAGAATTCGCATAGGTCATTGAAATTTGATAAAAATAGCCACTCACAATGACTTCAAAATCAAGTTTATCAGTGTCGGGGTTGAGTTTTGCTATAAAAATTAGCAGGTAAGTTCTCTATCATATAAGGAACATGTATGCAAAGTTTCATGAGACTAGAACAACCATGAAAGAAACTATCATTAGAACCCTCTCTCAAGATTTCATAAATTCTGGACAAAGACGGTTCTAAGTATGGATTCAATCACTTAGACTCTAATATGAGTGATGGGAGGCATGACATTCAACATAAATTAGACAAGAAATCCAAAATTAATTACCTCTTATCCGACGTTAATTGACACGGTGGAATTCTTATCATACGATTGAATCACATACTCCTGTGATCAATATAGAATCACAAAATGGCTACCCAAATTCTTTGATTATTTCCTTGCAGAGTGTTTTGATTAAAGAACACTAAGAGGATCCTTTTTCACAGCGAAAACAGACCCGGCTCCTTTTTCTTTCTTTCTTTCTCTTCTTTGTTTCTCTTACTCTTGTCTCTTGCCTCCTGCTTAGTCATATACGCTCAAAAACATGTGTTTGAGGCTTATTCAGAAATCTCTTGTCTGGAGCAGTGGAGTCGATCCATCATAGCACCAACAGATATTGACCCCAATATCTCATGCTTCCAACAATATATATAATTATTTAGAAAATAATAAAATTTTAATAATATTATTAAATTATATTTGATGGTACTATATTATGTTTAGAAATAAGTCGTAGCATGTATTTTAGAGGATACATGGCTACCAAGAAATGAGAACACGTAACATCATTGTTAAAATTGTCTGGACAATACAATTGTTTCACAACCCAACAACACAATTTCGATGACCCATGCCACCACATGAAGATGAAAAAGTGAATATAGCAGATGGCGGAGATGACAGAGTGATAGCGATTGTAGTTAGCGATAATGGTGAGAGAGGATCAATTGAGAGAGATGAGAAAAGAGATAAAGCGGTAGTTGTGATAATCTTCAAAGGTAAAAGAGAGAAAATCAATTAAAAATTGATGAGGAGACCCAGAAAAGATAAAGAAGATAGAAAAGATAAAAGGAAAATGAAGACTAGAAAGAGAATCGAGAAGTGAAAGGAGGAGAGAGAGAGAAAGAGAGAGAGAGAGAGTGAGAGAGGGGAGGTCTGTATAATCTCTTTTTTTCTGATGATTTTAAATATGAATTTTTATATAATTTAAAAAATTATAAAAAAAGAAAAATCCATGACTGAAGTTACTCTTTTGCCCTTAAATTATTTTTGGGCTACCATGGGTAAACAGAGAACCAAATCAAATCAAAACACAACAGCAAAACCCCACCCAATCATACGGAGGAAAAAGTCCACACTTCTCTAACATCAAATCTAGGAACCTAAAATCTCTCTCTCCCACGTGTGACCCCGCATGCCCTCCCTTCTTACACGTGTCAACCACTATTTCCCCTCTCTATTAACCCCATTCCACTCTCACTCCCCACCCACTCCTCCCAAAACAACTCTCTCTCTCTCCCCGAAAAAATGACCGATCGCCAAAGACCCACGAGACCCACTACCGCCCCAAACGGTGGAGCCGCCGGGCTTCTCCGGAAGCTGCAAGACCTTGCACCTAACTCAAGCCAACTAATAGGATTGCTTACACTGGTTATCTCCGGAACCATTTTGCTCTTCCTGACCGGTCTAACCGTCACGATTTCGGTTCTTGGTCTGGTTTTTTTGGCCCCACTTATCGTTCTCTCCTGCCCGATATGGATCCCGGCCGGGGTGGTTCTTTTCTTTTCTGTTGCCGGTTTCGTGTCGGTTTTTGGTTTTGGCGTGGCGGTCGTGGCCGGCTTGGCTTGGATGTACAAGTACTTTAGAGGGTTCAATCCGTCCGGTTCAGACCGGTTCGAATATGCAAGGAGTAGAATTGCGGATACGGCAAGTCAAGTGACGGATTACGCAAGAGAGTATCGTGGTTACCTGCAAAGCAAGGTAAAAGATGCGGCTCCGGGTGCGTGAACCGGGTTTGTTTCTTTTTGGTTGAACCGGGTCTGGTTTTATTTATGAGTATGTTCTTCGTTGGTTTTTCCGGCCAATGTTTTGTTTTATTCAAGCTTTGGGATTTTTTTTTTTAATGATGTTTTTTATATGGGACGGAGATTTTGATCATTACCATGATATGATATGGTGCAAGTAAAGCAGATGTACGGTGAGGATCTAATACTTTTGGCAAGATTGGATTAATTAATAATGTATTTAAATTGAGGCGATTTTAAATATTTTTATTTTTAAATTCAAATTTGATCACATTTTTTTAATTCCAGTTTGAACTCAAATTATAATAAATTATAGGGTTTGAATTTGACTCATTTATATAATAAAATTATTTAAATTTGATTTGAAAATTTAATTATTATATAATTTATTAATATATTTTATTTTATTTAATTTTTTATATTATAATTATATATAAATATATATATTATTGAGTTATTTAATGAATATTTGAATCTAAAATTTAGTTATACGAATTTAATTATATAATGAATTTGATTTGAAATCGGTTTGGATTAAAATTGAATTAACTTGACTCGAGTAAATGACTCAATGGTTTGAACTAAAATGGATTTGCATAACAGCCCGGCCGTGGGATAAGATAATGTTAAATTTTTCAATGGCGTGACTTACGAAATCAGAAGAATATGATCTCTTGAGGTTTTATTATTATTATTTATTTCTGGGGTTTTTTTTCCTCTTCACATATTTATTATTTTACTCTTTGGATCAAATCGTAAAAGATGCACCGGAGGTGTTGTGTGTTGGTGAAGTGGTCTCTCACGAAGTTGCAGAATAGGAGTATATACGAGTCATTCTCATATCTCATGGGCTCAGCTTTGACACATGTTGAGGTTGAACTCCACATCAACATCATTTTGTCATTCTACTTCGCTAAACATGGTTATTTTAAATGGCTAGTGGATTCCTAATATGTAAGAAAAAGGGAAAGGAGGGACAACGACTAGCACTTCCGACGATATCATGGGATTATTGTTCAAGCTCCCTAGGTTTCCAATAGAAGACTTCAAGGAATGCTGGCGAAGAAAAAGAAAAAAAGGAAGTTTCTCTCTTGATGGCGAGAGAGAGAGAGAGAGAGAGAGAGAGAGAGGGGGGATGGAATAATTGTTGTACATCATTGATAATCGACCAATGTTGGGTCAAATAGTAATAGTAATAATTATATTTTTTTATTAAAATCTTAAATTAATTATTAAAAGTAAAAAAGTACAATGATAATTGGTTCTTAAAATAGAATTTACGATGTTTAAATTGAATTAATCGAATAATTTGAATACTAGTCTAAAAAAAATATCATTTAATCGGAAGGGAAATTTGTATCCCCAGAAGAAATTTGGCATGCGTAAAGGAGACTTCACTGCTTGGCTGTTTGGGATGCTGCGGCATTCGCATGTGTTGCTCTATTCCAACAAGGCTGACCCATACGGATATAAAGTTTAGATACATCAAACCATCATCACAGGAATGGGGTCACATTTCATCAAAAGAGGTGACGATGCAGGTCGGATAAGCTGGGTCCAACATTGTTAATTTGACTTTTTTTTTTTTTTTTTAATTATTGTTTATCTGTTTGATCACGATTCAATAGTTATAATTTGTATTAAATAAAAAAAATAATTAATAAATGTTAAATGAAAATTTAAGAGTTACGATTTCTATAAATATCAATGTCTTAAACGATCATGGAATAAATTCAATTTTCTTTATAGGGTTTGTTAGATTTATTAAATACTCAAACACAATGGAAGCATAATTAATTTTTGAAAAAATAGAGATGAAATTTCAGGTGGTATGACGATGCATAGGATCTCAAAAATCAATCAAACTGCGAACTGCGAATCGTGAAATCCCTCATTCAAAATTCGCGATGGGGATGGTGATCACGAAATCGAACCACTATCACAAATCCATGATACCTCAATCTATAATCCGACAACTCTAAACAAGGAGAGAAATTTTCTACTTTAAATTTTCTCAATCCCTTGACAGATCTCTCAATCTGGAGAATGTGTGTGTATCACAACCTCCCTCACCTTAGACAATCCTCAATTGCCCCTCATCTTTACTCAATGTCACAATGGAGAGGTTAATTCCCATTTATCAAGTATCCCTTATGTGAAAGTTCTTGTGGGAAGCATTAGGTGGGTTGTTGAGATAATGGAGGTTAACCCATTATCACTAAATTCGATTTTAAATTAAATTGAATTATCTCCCAATAATGCCCCTATATGGGCATACAAACCAATAATATCCTCACATGGGTATGCAAACTAATATCTTCCATTTGCACATGAATGTATTTTACGTCCATTATAATATTACAACTCATGCGATCTACCACATTACTTTGCTGAACTTTTATATAAGATTGGGTATCGTGCGACTGATGAGTACACCTATAAGCAAAGATTTCTCGATACACCTGATAACATGATCGAGAAGCCATCGCTAATACAAAAAGAATTTGCTATACCCCAAACTCAATGGAATTACATCCATCGAGCAACTTTTCTCATCGAAAGTGATCCCTAATCATTGCTCGACTGTTTGTTCACTATTACGTTTCAATCTCAACATGGACAAACATAATAGGCTAATCGGTGAATACAATACAATGATGTAATATCGATTGATTTTCCTTTTCCCAACTCGAATCTATCAACCTCAATTTAGCTGCTTTTCTAGATCTGCCTCTTACAACTCAATTTATCTTCCGGGTCATAAATAAACAAATTAAAGTAGCAAACACTGATCCAACACTTTTAGAAATAGCCGAAAGTAATAAGGGTATAAGAAATCACACTCAATGGATCTTGGGTCTTACATAGTAGGGCACGAGGATAAAGATCAGATCATTGTCTCATGTAATATAGCTTTCACTATTCCTGGTCATCTTATCACACATGGTATGAAACACGTGTTATAGTATTATTCCCCCATCTTTCAAAAGGGTATATGTCAAATTTCTCTAACACTGTGCAAATATGAGACTCAGTATCCAGAGATCTCAGAAAGAGTATTTCAAAAATAATATCACAAATTACAAGTAATATCTGAGATCTCAAAACTGACTACTTACAGTCAACATGAATGTGAGTATGTCCATATCGATCATATCGCATATGACCTCATCCTAAACACATATCAGGGTTACTTATATTTTAGTATGGCCACTCTCAAAATCTCTTACGACTATAAACTGTCTCATTCCCGCTCACTCAAAACTGGAGGTGGTACTCATGTGAGAGAGTCGATCACATCTACCTGACATATCTTTTATCGCAACACATCACAAAATGTATGAAAGTTAAACAAGTGTAATAAATGAGTGACTGAATCATGCACATATGTCATATATATAAAACAATAAGCATCATAATCAATACATAGTGAGAAATGTCAAAGTATATGTAAACCCAATGATTCTGTATGTCTCATAAAGGAATCTCTCGTAATGGGTTTTGGTGAAGAGATCAGTCACCATATTATATGTAAAAGTGTACTTAATCCTCACTTCGCCCTTCTCGATAATGTCTCTCACAAAGTTATATTGGATATCTACGTGTTTGGTCCTACTATGATACTTAGGGTCTCGAGTGTGGGCAATGATGGTTTGATTATCACAATAAATTATCTTTGATCTCCCACTATTTGCCATAACTCCTAAATCATTCGAAAATCACCGGAGTCAAACACTCTTTTGAACTACCATTGAGCATGCCACAAGCTCAGTCTTCATCGTAGATAGATATATATAGATTTGCTTCTTATTGTCCCGCAAGACAACAAAAACCTGATGTCAATTTTCATCCATTCAGATCGTTACCCCAGTTGGCATTTGAATATTCAACGAGACACAAATCACCTCCTCCATAACACAAGGAGAGGTCTACAGTTCTTTTGAAATATTTCAGAATCCTTTTCATTGTTCTCCAATAATCCCTTATAGTATTCGATTAATACCTATTCAGCAGACTGATTGCAAAACAAACCTCTGGTCGTGTACACAATATTGTGTACATCAGACTATCACTGCCTGAGATAAGAGATTTTTCTCATCTTCCTTATCTTTTCCTGAGTTTTAGAACACATGTCAAGGTGTAAGCCTATATCTTTAGTGATAGGAGTATCTATAGGGTTGCAATTGCTAATTTCGAAATGCTTGAGAATTTCCCTAATGTAGGACTCTTGTGAAAGAAGCAACATCCGTCTCAAGCGATCTCTTTGGATTTTAATTTTAAGGAAGAATCGAGTCTCACGCATATCATTTATATCATAACTTGAAAACAATCACATCATGATGGTCATCAGATACTCTCGATTGTTTCCGGTCAACAAAATGTGATCCACACTTAAGAACATAATCACAAAGGAGTAAGAAAAATGTATAAGGTACATGTGATGATCCTCCTCGATCATCACAAAAACGTAAGATATCAATTCCTCGTGAAATATCAAGTACCATTGCCTGGATAGATGTTATCCTCCTGACTTACAAGAGTAAAGTCAGATGGCTGTTCTATATAGATCTCCTCATCCAAACTTCTATTTAGGAAGACAGTCTTAATATCCATATAGTGTAACTCCAGTTCTATGTCTGCGACAATTGCTAAAAGTGAACTGATTAAGATAATCTCGCCTTTAGTTTGAGTGTAACCTCTAGTTACTAGATGGGCCTTATACCACTCTACCGATCCATTGGCTTTCCTCTTGATCTTGAGAACCCACTTGTTCTCAATGGCTTTCTCTACCCTCAGGCAAATCAATTAGGTCATAGGCCCTGTTGATCCTCATTGAATCCATCTCCTCATTCATAACCTTCAACTATTGGTCCTTCACAGAACTCTTGAGAGCCTCCGGGACCATTTTGGGTCCCTCATCATCCTTAGGAGTCATAATAAGGGTTTCAGCTTTAATCAGGAAACGACTTTTAAGTATATGTCCACGAATGCTTATGCGAGGAGGGGAACCATTTCACCTCTAGATAGGTCACTCCTACTAGAATCAGGATCTGTAATGGGTTCTTGGGTCCCTCCACTAAACTAAGTTGAGCCACTAAATTCATCCATCTCATAGAAAGAAATGTCCTAATCGATTTCACCTCTCTTAACGAAATCATTCTCAAGGAATGAGGCAGAGATTCAATCTCAGTGATAATGTCGTCCGTATGCTCACCTAAGAATACATTCCCCTTGGAGTATTCCGAGTATCTAAAAAAGATACATCTCTTTTCTCGCAAACCTAACTTGTCGTGTGGGTACAAGAAATCGTGAATATATACGGCACAACCTCATGATCTCAAGTGGCTGAGGTCAGATTGCCTCCCTGTCCAAAGCTTATATAGGGTACTGACTACGAACTTTGATGGAATATGATTAAGGATGTAGTCTGCAGCTAATAATGCATCTCCCCAATGTGAGATGAGCAAATTGATCTATGCTATCATCGACTTCACCATCTCCAACAAGGTCCTATTCCTCCTCTCAGTTACTCCACTCCATTATAGAGAAATTAAACTTATAAACCATACGATGAACCTATGGGAGAGAGTAATAGAACATAAATTGAGAAGGGAGATAAGAGTATCGCAGAACCAATTTGAATTTATGTCAGGACGATCCACCACCAAAACAATTCACTTGCTAAGACAGTTGATGGAGACATTTAGAGTATATAAGAGAGACCTATATATGGTATTTGTTGATCTAGAAAAAGCGTATGATAGGATCCCTAAAGATATTTTGTGGTGGGCACTGATGAAAAAATGGATTTCGTTAAAATACATTAACCTTATTAGGGATATATATGAAGGAACTGTGACTAATATAAGAATTTGTGAGGGTTTGAGCAATAACTTTCCAATTAATATTGGGCTCCATCAAGATTCGGCACTGAGTCCCATACTATTCACAATAGTGATAGATGAAATCACAAAAAATATCTAAGATGAAATACCATGGTGTATGCTCTTTGCAGATGATATAGTTTTGGTTAATAAAACGAGAGAGGATATCAATACTAAATTAGAGTTATGGAGGGTCACATTGGAATCCAGAGGATTTAAACTAAGTAGGTCCAAATCTGAGTATATGAAATGTGAGTTTAGCGGCAACCATCAGGACAATGAAGAAACGATCAGATTAGAAAAAAGAGAAATACCAAAGAGTGAACGATTTAGATATCTTGGTTCCATCATTCAAAACGATGGCAATATCAATGGAGATGTGAACAATAGAATTTAAGCGGGTTGGATGAAGTGGCGAAAGATATCCGGAATTCTTTGTGATCGCACGATACCATTACATTTAAAGGAAAAATTTTATATAACTGTAGTAAGACCTGCGCTCTTGTATGGCACTGAGTGTTGGGCTATCAAATAGCAACAAGAGTAAAAAATAGTTGTTGCTGAGATGAGAATACTTAGATGGATGTGTGACAAAATTAGAAAAGATGAGATACGTAATAAGTTAGGATTTAGTTCAATTGTAGATAATATGAGAGAGTACCACATGAGGTGGTCTGGGTATGTACAACGAAGACCTAATGACACACCTGTTAGGAAGATCGAGAATTTAAATATAGGAGAATTAATAAAATGTAGAGGCAGACTGTTGAAAACTTGGATGCAATGTATTCGTAAAGACATGATAGCTTTGGATTTAGTTGATTAAATAGTTTTAAATAGGAATGAGTGGCATAGAAGAATCCGCACAAATTAAATCAAATTTATTTTATTTTATTTATTTTATTTTATTTTATTTTTATTTTTTTTCTTTTCTCTCGATATTTGTCTCTCATATGGTTGACTCCAAATTTTTGGGATAGAAGACCTAGATTGTTGTTGTTATTGTAGTTACTCAACTCCACTAAGGAGTAATAGGAATAGCCATTATAATTCCCTTCTCGAAACAGAGCTTTTCAAGTTGTTTAGACAAATACTCGCGCCCCCGATCAGGTCTGAGAATCTTTATTCTAAAGTTTAACTAATTCTCAATCTCGCTAATAAACCTCCTGAAAGATTCTGATGCCTCAGACTTATGCAGGATCATATAGACATTACCAAAACGTGTATAATCATCTATAAGCATAATAAGGTACAAGCTCCATTTCGGGCTTTCATGTTCGTAAGCCCACAGATGTCGGAATGGATCAAATGCAATGGAGTCTCAACTCTCATTGCCTTGCCATATGGTTTTCTCATAATTTTGCTGGCTAGACAAAACTTACATATGAGTAACTCAACCTTAGTTAATGGGCCCAACAAGCCACTCGCTGCCAACCGGTTTATCCTCTCTTGCTTTATGTATCCAAATCTGCTATGCCATATGATAACTTTATCAACTACATTATCAGATGTAAAGGTAATAGACGAATAACAAGAAATATCATTAAAAGTAATTACATCCATTGTATATAGTGCATCATAGATAAAACCAGAATAAATCAAAAAATTGTCGCAATGAATAGAAACTAATAAGTTTCTAAAAAGAAAAAAAGATAAAACATATCCTACACGGTCTAAACAAAATATAAAAATCAAGTTCCGTTATATATCCAAAGTGTAAATCCTCCTAGCATGAGGATTCACTTGACAAAACTCTACACACGTGTTCCTGTCTTGAGCTATATAGTCGGTGGCTCTTAACTCTACAATCTATAAAGGAGAGGAGATAATGCTTAGACCATGTAAGAAAGAAGGACATACATTCCACTTATCACTCTTATAAGCAAAATAACCAAATTTATTACAAATGAAGT
Source organism: Dillenia turbinata (assembly GCA_037126225.1). Lineage (NCBI taxonomy): Eukaryota > Viridiplantae > Streptophyta > Magnoliopsida > Dilleniales > Dilleniaceae > Dillenia > Dillenia turbinata. Next base: position 12,142,333 of record JBAMMX010000020.1, read on the forward strand.
ACTTCGTCTTGGCCTTATTTAATTCCTTCTTTCTGTGCTTTCGTACTCTGTTGTTGGATTTCTCATATGGTTTTTTCTTATCTGGATCTCGGGTCTTCTTTTATTTACATTTGTTGTCTCGGGAGCCCTTGCTTGATTCCGTTGCATAAACATAACCCGAGTGGGGCCTGCTCGCCTCTAGATGCTCCTGCTTGAGCTTACAGTACCTACTCACATCGACGAAAGTATGAAGATTCTCGTCATGTATGAGATAGGATTTCAGGTCTCCCATGAATCAGTTAAAGACTAAATCGCACCCAGTACTTGAAACTCATCAGACAATGGCTCTTTCGTATTCCTTAAAGAAGCGATCATACTCGACATGTGCATGAGATACCATTTCATGCTATGATCTTGTCTCTTCTTATAGGTAATAAACCTACAGGTTATCATCCTCAGTTTAGGAGTTGATCGGGAGCCAAAATACTCTTTAAGAGCACACTAGATCGATATTGCAATATAACACTACTCATAGATTGAGATCATATCATCATATATGCTGCTTGGAAGGATTGCCCTAACCAAGTGATCCCACTTTTTCCATACACGAAACGCATCCTGATCTCATCTCGCCTGAGGTGTGGTGCCCTAACCGGGGTCCACTATCTTGTACGTCAGTATCTCAGTAAGATTTTGCTCCTTAAGGACAAACTAAATCTCTTGGTGCCAAATATTATAATCATCACTATTTAGTTTATCCCCATTGTAAAGATCCAATACGATAGTTTTCGAAGCAGTTATAGAGATATTAGTGACTCATTGATACTTATTCTCATATTTCGCACACCTTATGAATCAATAAATCCTAAATGATTCGAGTATGGACCTCAAAACGAGCGTATGAGTCAACGGACACCATATACCCTATTTCGAGATCGCATCTTACCATCCGGATTTGGATTTGATGCATAAAAATCCACAAAAAGTCACATATAAGAATATGGGACCCTTAGAAAAATGTAAAATTTTATTCCAGCAAAGCCTGATGCTCTACCGAACGTGCAACCACGTGCCGGCAGTGTGTCGCCGCGCGCTTGCACATGCCAACTGCGTGGTAGCACATGTGCCAGACGCGTAGCGCATCACCCACAACCTCACGGATCTAGGTTGGAACCGACCTGGACCGCGCCCTACCCTCTTCATGGTGTGAATCTCACGTGCCTGCTTCCTGTGCACTTAATGCGACTCTGCACACGTGTGATGCACACGCCTGCGGGTTGGGGTCGGGTCTTCTTCTCCTGACTCCCTGTAACCGGATCTTTTTTGACCCGGCTACCAAAAATCTCATTTCTGGCAAGATTTTTCACGTGGATTTCGATTGTAATTCAAAATTAGACTTCCACCAATTATCCTATGTCAATTATTTGGAGGATTTAGCCCTGATTTCGGCTATTTAAATATCCAAAGTTTCGACCCTTCACGGTCATTTTTGAAACTCAGTTTTTGGAAATCAAAACTCACAATTAATCACAAAAGTATGTAGATCAGAACACAAGGAACACATATAAATCTTTTTCATACGTCAATTTGTCCTAAATCTCGTCAGATCTAAGGTTTTGTGTTCATAGTCACTATTAATGGTTTGAAACTTCAACCTACAGTTTCATGGCCTTAGTGTGCTCAAAAAATTCAACAAAATTATATTTGTGATCTACATGTCATGGGCATTCTCGTGCATAATTAGATTCACGAAACTCATCCGTGATCCGAACCGTAAATTTTATACCCTACACATTTTATACCCGAATTAATTCTAAAAATTATTTTAATAAATTTAATGCACTTTGATACCAATATTAGATTTATTAGATACTCAAATATAGTGGAAACATGATTAATTTTTAGAAAAATAAAGAGATGAAATTTTGGGTGGTACCTCGATGCGTAGGGCCTTAAAAATCAACCGAACTACGAACCATGAAATCCGTCGTTCAAAATTCACAGAGGGGATGGTGATCATGAAATCGAACCACCATCACAAATCCACGATGCACTATTAGAAAACAAGGTATTAGCGATGGAAAAATTCATCGTTGAAAGTAAAGATTCCATTGCTAAAGGAAATCAGCGACGGAAATTTTTGTCACTAATTTCATCGCTGAAAACTTCCTCATTAAAAATTAGAAATAGAAAAAATCCGTCGCTAATATTTTTGATGGATTAGCGATGGAAAAATCCGTCACTGTATAAATCTGATACTAATCCGTCGGTAATTTCATAACTCATATCGACATATCAGTGACGAATTAGCAATGGATTTTTCCATTGCTGAAAAGATCGGTTGCTAATCCGTCGTTGATAAGTTGATATGAGTTGTGAAGTTACTGACGGATTAGCGACGGATATTTTCAACGATAGAAAAATCCGTCACTAATCCATCGCTGATATGTCGACATGAGTTGTGAAATTACCGAATTACCAACGGATTACCGACGGATTTATACAACGACGGATTATTCCATTGCTAATCCGTTGTTGATTGCTGACATGAGACTGTGTAGCCAGCGCGGTTCCACTACGTGATCCATGCGGTTCAACCACACAGGCAACACGATTCCACTGCATCGGCCACATGGTTCAACTGCGCACGCCTCTTCGTAGCCGTCGCAATTCCACCGCACGAGCCACGTGGCTGAACCACGCAACCCTTGTGGCTAAACCATGTAGGCAAGTGCAGGGCGCACAAGCACAGTTCCAACAAGCTGCTCTCAATTTTAGCCTGGAAGCAATAGTGTACAAGTCAACGCGAAAATTTTAGCAAGAACCAAAATTGTTGACTTGTACATTGTCAACAATGTAGAATTCAAAAATTACCAAAGCAGGAATATCTAGCCCTTGAACAGCAACATCAGTACATAACAAGATTCCTTTTTTGCATTGTAGAATTCAAAAAAGGTGGAGGTTCGTTTCTTCTTTTTTTTTTTCTTTCCATGAATATCGAGACACTTCACATTAGCTTTTGCAAGAAGCTCAGAATCAAACTTGACTGAATAATATGATGATAAGAAAACCATCACTTTCTTTGACAAATTTTTCTTTAGAAAAGTCAATAAAAGGATGAATCTCTTGGTATAATGTAGCCTTGTTATAGCCCTTTATTGGTAACCTGTAAGATAATTGCTCATTGACTGACTCATTGATACTTATTGGAAGAGAACATTCGATCATAAGGAAATAGAGAGCTGTTTGCCTTTCCTGAACTTTCAATAACTTCTTATTAGCATCCTAGATATTCAGATGATTATAAATATTGGAAGTAAACATATGGATGGTTACTAGCTTGGTCCAAAAATAATGTAAATACCAATACATTACCTTTGGCAAAATTTTAATAATTTGTTTCATTTCTTCCTCAAAGTTTGCTTCCAGGATTCTGTCTGCTTCATCAATCATGAGGCACTTAACAATCATGAATGACAAATAACATATACTTAAAAGGTATGGTCTTGCAAATATATCAGTGCAGAACCAAAAATTAAAGAGCTTAGCTTTCCACTATGTAAGACGGACTTATCACAATAAGGCAACAGTTTGGTTCAAAAGTAAATAGATTTCAATTTGATCTTACAAAAGTGCCAAAGTAAAATATAAACAACACTTAAGGGTTTCCATTCAAATAAATGGACAAGAAGCATAGATATAGGGAAAATTTTGGAACAATCATGAATGACAAATAACGTATGCTTAAAAGGTATGATCTTGCAAATATACAAGTATAGAACCTAAAATTAAAGAGCCTAGCTTTCCACACTATGTAAGACAGACTTATCATATCAAGGTAACACTTTGGTTAAGAAGTAAATAGATTTCAATTTGATCTTACAAAAGTGCCAATGTAAATATAAATAACACTTAAGGGTTTCCATTCAAATGAAGGGATAAGAAGCATAGATATAGGAAAAATTTTGGAACAATCATAAATGGCAAATAACAAATGCTTAAAAGGTATGATCTTGCAGATATATAAGTCAACATTCAGCCAAAGCACAGAGTCACACTTGTAGGGTATCGATCGAATTGGATTGATCAGAATCATCTGTTTATCCAGTGGAACCTCAGAAATTAATGACGAAGGCCAATCATGTTCCTTGAAATACCTAATTAACATAGACCCCAAAGAATCAAACAACACAACAATGAAGAGAAAGAGAGAGAGAGAGAGAGAGAGAGAGAAAGCAAAGAACTATCACATTTTAGGTTTTCCTTCGCCAATTCGGTTCTTACCTCTCTAATCCAAGAGATAGAAAAGGGGCTTATAGATCTATTAAGAACCAAAGAGAGAATCGAAAACTAATGAACAATTTTAACTTGATTCTAGACAGCAATCGAATCACAGAACAATCAGATGACAAATCCAAATAACAAGAAAAATTAAGAACTTTTAATGAACAAAGAAAATGAAGATCAAGATCAAACCCTAGAAATTCGATTCTTACCTCTCTAATCCAAGAGATAGAAAAGGGGCTTACAAATAGATTAAGAACCAGAGAGATAATCGAATTTATTGGGGTTTCGAAGAGAGAGAAACGAATCATCGGCTGCTAGAGACTTAAAATTCTGATATTTGTGAAATGACCGATTACAGAAGAGATTTAGATACAGAGAGGAAGAAAATCAATCTTAATATCCTAGAACAGAGTATATTCTTAAGACAAGAGAGAGAGAGAGAGAGAGAGAGAGAGAGAGAGAGACAAGTTTGACTAAACCATTCTTTGAAAACAAATCCTAATCTGAAAGAGAGGGAGATGAATCCCAACAAGGGTTGACAGCAATAATGATGAAGTCAAAAATCATACTTCATCGATTTCCCTTTTGACAAGAGGCAGGGAGGAACCTAGAAGAGGAACGAGGGAAGGGAGAGCGAGAGAGACAGTCGTGACGGAAGGCAGACAAGGGAACTTAACACGTTCTTTTTTTAAAACCTAAAAAACAACAACAATGGATCTATGATGGAAAATAATATATCGCAAGATTTCGTCACTATTCCCTCACTAAATAACACCATTTCTTTTATTTGTGATGGATTGGCGACAGAAATACTTTCGTTGCTAATTTTCATCGCTAATCCGTCATAAAAATATTTAATAATAATGTTGTGTATTGTGATCAATTAGCGACGGAATACAGTCTGTCGCTAATTCCATTGCTAATCTATTGGAAATATATTCCACAGAATACTAATCAGTTTCGCGCCTGTTTTACCATCGAAATTAGCGACGAATTTTTTCATCACTAATTCCGTCGCTAATCTGTCGAAAATATGTCCCACAAAATAATAATCAGTTTCACGTGTGTTTTACCATTCGAATTAGCGATAGATTTTTTTTATCACTAAATCCGTCGCTAATCTCTTGTTAATCTTTACTTTTTTAATTTTTAAAATTTGTCATTAATCCGTCGCAATTTTGTTGTTATTTGCAATTGTGACGGATAATTTTCCATCGCTGATACCCTGTTTTTTAGTAGTGATGCCTCAATCCATAATCCTACGCCTCTAAACGATGAGAGAAATTTCCTACTTGAAATTTTCTCAATCCCTTGATAGATCTCTCAATCTGGAGAATGTGTCTGTATCACAACCTCTCTCACCTTAGGCAATTCTCAATTGCCCTTAATCTTCACTCAATGTCACAATGGAGGGGTTAATCCCCATTCATCAAGTGTCCCTTACGTGAGAGATCTTGTGAGAAGTAGTGTGTGGGTTGTTGAGATAATGGGGGTTAACCCATTATCACTAAATTCAATTCTAAATTAAATTGAATTATCTCCCAATAATGCCCCTACATGGGCATACAAACCAATAGGGTATGTGGGCATTTCTCTATTTTTTGGTAAACTTTTAGCATATCATTCCCTTGAGTTAATTAAGTTTTATCTATACATATCTTTTTTCTCCTTTTTCCCTTTTAATATCTTCATTTTCCATTTTTCTTTCTACCCTCTTCATTTTCCTTGTTCCTTTCTGTGTTCTAATCTTATGCAAATTTGCTCTGTAATTTACAAATAACAATTATAATATTCCGAAACTAATATATCTTTTTGTTTGTATTTTGAAATTTTTTTGACGGTAGTGAACAATTTTTTAAATTTTAATTGATCTGTCATGTTTGCTTTTTTGATGCTGAATAATTTATTTTAGCTTTAATTTATTTATGAATATGTTATTATAGTTGATTTTTTATTAATTATTTAATTTGGATATTTAGTTTAACAATTTTAATTATATTGATATTTAATTTGGTTTATTTTAGCTTTCTATTCTAAGAATTTTTGAATAATTGAACTAGATTATATGTGTTTAATACATGAAGAATTAGCAACTGACACAATGGTAATAATATTGCCATGAGGTATCAATCACTTATTTAGTTGGTAGCATCTCATCAAGCTTGGAACGATGGTGCAAGCTTGTTTTCAAATTAAGCTATCTAGATATTCTGTGGGGGTTTGGAGGAATCAAAACACACTATGTTTCAACCTGCCCTAAAAGCTTGTTTCCCACCAAGTGTCTAGATGGGCACCATGGAAGAATTTCCTGCAAAAATTGGATTTTGACCCGCTAAAGAAGAATATAATGTTGTTCACTAAGTTCAAATTATAAAATTATAAAAGAAAATTTTAAATTCAAAAATTAATTTTATTAGTTTATAGATATTATCGATCTCAATCATATCATATGTATTACACCAGAACATCTTAAAGTAATTAAATGTATTCGATCAATGATTTGTGGATCCAATGACAGAACTCTAAATTCTTTTAACCAAGATCTTGAGTTTAAGATTTGAAAATAGAAAAATAGATATTGGGAGAGTCAATTCCTAAATTGAATCCCACAATACTCAAATGGGATTAGTCGAATAACCTAGATGGTCAATACAAAAATAAATAAATTGATGGAGGTGGGTTTCTCCACAGATACCTGCTCTATTTGCATGAGTGGGAGTCTTGAAGCGAGGATGACTTGGATCTCACAACATGTAAAAAACTGCTACAGGATACTCCGATAGGGGAGATACCGATGCTCAAGTCAGGAAAGAATGATTTTTAAGATATGAAAAACAGACCAAGAAGAGTTCCCGATTGGAGATTTCCGTGTGTGATAATGGTGTTCGGTTCCAGAGAACTTATCTGTGCTTTAATTGAGGTCCTGTTTTATACCTTCTTTCTTTAGTTTTAGGTGCCTCCCTGTTTGGAGAATTTTCGACTCTCACGTTTTCTTTGGGAAAATTTCAAAGAATCCCTGAAATTAGAGAAGTCATTATATGAAGTTTTGTCGAGATGGGGTCATGCTGTTTTCTGGTATCTATGGCAACTCCGTGATTAGGGGAATTTCCTTCTTTAACGGATAAACTTACTAAGGTGACTTTTGTACTTTCGAAGCTATCCCTTTTCATATATTCAATCCGTGTGTGGGAATTTGTCTTGCTGTAGAGGAGGATGACCAAGGAATGGGGTACCTAGGAGAGGAAATAGCCAAGGAATCATAAAGGGTTTCAGACCCATGTTCGTAGTTATAGGGGGCCAAAAGGGTAGAGGTTAATAGGTTTATTAGGCTGACAGTTGGGCCTTAGGGCAGGTATCATCATTTACCCCTCAGTCCTGATTGGGGTTTCTAAGGGATGCCATTCAGGAGTAGAATGAGGATAGATGGATTTCAAGAAATGCCACACTTTCGCTTGTGGAGCAGAACAGATGCGAAGGTGGTATACTTAATGTGGGTCATGTCTTTTTGGTTTCCATGATCTTTTTCTTGTATGTCTCTTTTTCATCTTTGAGTTGGTTACAGGCTTTTAGTTGTGAGAAGAGGGGTTTCTAGGGTTTCTTAAAAGCGGGATTTTTAAGGCTTTCCGATTGCGAGTTTGGTTTATTATGGCTCAGGATTCAGAATCGCACAAGTTCGCAAAGACAGGGGAGATTAGTAGTATAATGTCGATGAGGGAGTTGGAGTCTATGGAGAAAAGTATGAATTTAAGAGGGAAATTTCGGCTAAGGTTACCTACGAGGTCGGAGAACACTAATAAGCCACCTGTTGGCTATGTTCCTATGTGCTAGAAGTTTGTCAAGGATGGGTTAAAGATCCCCTATTTGGAGCATTTATCTATTATTTTGAGAGAGTTGAGCATATTTCCCACTCTTCTCATCCTTAGTGCTTGGCGGTTGGTACTAGCAGTCGTTAGTATTTTGAGTTTCTGTTGCTTAAGGTTTAATTTCTCTATTTTATCTTTGATTTTTCATCTGAGGAGGTGTGGAGGTGATGGTCCCACAGATGGACGGTATTGCATTCAAACTCACCGTCAATCAAAGTGGAAGTTTTTCTATAATGAGATTCTGGATAAGGCTTGGAGAAGCAAAATTTTCTTTCTGGAATTTTTAGATAGGGAGATGTTGTCATTTTTACCAATGCCTAACGCCGTGCCCCAGGTTAGGAAAAGGGCCCCTTCGTCTGCCCGCCATTCTGGCTTTATCAAATCCATTGGGAACTTTTGCCGAGCATCTACTAGGGCGGTGTGGGTTGATGCCTTGGTAGAGGATGAGATGCTTAAGCTAGCAGGCCTTTTATTGGATGAAACGGTGCAGATCTAGAAGCCTTCCATGTGAGAGAAGGGTTTGAAGAATTTAGTTGATATTATTGACTTTGCTAATGCGGATGACTTGGATTGGGTGACTACCCTGAAGGCCTTGAGGGTACAGATTAAGGCTTCTCAGGCTAGGAAGAAAAAGGAGAGGAGTCCATCCGAAAGTGGACTTCCTAGTCCCTCGGTTTCTAAGAGGAGAAAACTTATATGGATACCGAGCACCGATGATGAAAGTATCGAGTCGAGTTTAGGAGCGGTTGTGTCACCGGATCCTGAAGACTCCATGGTGGTCTTGGGTGTGAGGAGTTGCGAGGAACAAGGTCTTCACAAGAAGGCCCGACAAAAAAAGGAAGAAAAAGGTACTACAGATGAGGGGTCTAGTGATGAACGTCTGATTGCATTGCTTATTCCTCGGGGGAAGAGTTGTAGGCTATTGGGGCTTACGATAGATATTGAAGGGACCCTTCTGGTGGGGATATTCAAGAGGTATAAGCCACCAAGGTGTTGCAAATCATCAAGGTTGCCGAGGAGGTGCACACCGTTAGGGGGTCTGTTGAGGAGCTCTTTGTTACTACTAGGGGGGCTATACATCTGTCTTATCCTTCACTAGTGGAAGGGCAGAGTTCGCCTAGCACCTCGCTTGGATTCTTATATGTCAGGAGAGGTAAAGGAGAAGCTTCTGAGCAGTCAGCTCCCCTTCCCCCTATTCTCATTCTATCGTTTGACCGATCAAAACAGTTAAAGGAGAGGGGCATCGCTTCAGTGAGTTGTGGTGATAATTACTTTTGCTATGTTGATATTGCAGAGGTGAGAAGATGTACGGATAGATTGGATTTCTGTCAGGTGGAGTCTGAGTTAAACCGCCTTTCAGTCGAGAAAGGGGATGAATTTGTCATGGCCCTCCTAGTTCAGGTATTGACTTTGTAATAAATTTCCCTTTTTTGTCATGCTTTCGTTCTAGGTGGGTTAACTTACCTAGTTTCTCTTTTTAATAGGCCATTGCTATGGCGGAGTTCCAGAGGACAAGGAAGGATCAACTGATCGGGCACTTACAGGACCAAGCGGATGACTTATGGGAGAAGTTGGCTTATCTCCAAGTTGAGAGAGGAGAGAGGGAAGCTAGGGAGAAATAGGCAGCTTCTGTGACACTCAGTAAGAAAAAAAAGATGATAGATATGTTAGAGGCTAACTTAGAGTATTCGTATGAAGTGACTGATGCTGCCATCAGGGAAGGTGAACGATTGATGAAGCGTCTCGCTAAGAGTGAGGTAGGCCACTAGGCTATCGAGGAATCACTTCGTGAGCGGGAGGAGACTCTAGCGAGGCTGTCAAAGGATTATGAGCGGGATTGTTAGGAGCTCACTGAGAAGTTACAATCCGTCATTTGATGGCTGGCTCTGTTGAGGGAGTGGATGTTTGCGATTCCTCTGCCAAGGATGCCAAGCTAATCAGATCTTCTAGAGGCGGCCCATCTACTGAAGAAGCATCCATCTCTGCTCTGCAGGCTAATTTTGACAAGTTCAAGTGGAGATCTCGACCCTCGATTTCTTCTTGATGTACCATTGCTTCTTGTATGACCAATTAGCAAAGTTTGTTAATAAATTCTATCTTTAGAAGATATGATAGTTATACTTTCCGTAAGATGTTGTTGCCTTTATATGAGTTTTCTTCAAGCGTGTATCTTTGAGAGGTAGCAAGGTGAGGTAATGTAAGGCAGTCGAAACCAAATGTGATTTATGATTATGTTATTTCCGGAAGGGGGTTAGGAATGCCGAGTAATAGTGTCGTCGATACTTCGGAGGCGTTGGGCTGTAGGAAATTTACGAATTTGGCATTGCATAGAGGATACTAAGAGGCGTTGCACCTTAAAAGATTTGCGTATTTGACATTGCGATGAGAATATGAGGAGACGTTGCACCTTAGAAAATTTGCATAGCGTTACACTAAGAATGTTAGGAGGCGTTACGCCTTAGGAAATTTGCGTAGCTGGCATAGCACCGAGAATACAAGTGGGCGTTGCGCGTTAGGAGATTTGAGTATTTGATGTTGCACCGAGGATACTAGGAGATATTGTGTCTTCGGAAATTTTCATATCCAGCATTGCACCGAAAATATGAGGAGGCATTGCGCTTAGGAAATTTGTATATCTAGCATTGCACCGAGGATAAGAGGAGGCATTGCGTCTTAAGAAATTTGTGTATCTGGTATTGCGCCGAGGATATTAGGAGGTACTGCATCTTAAGAAATTTGTGTATTTGGTGTTGTGCCGAGAATATAAGGAGGTGTTGCGGCTTAGGAAATTTGTGTATCTATCGTTGCGCCTAGGATACAAGGAGGCGTTGTGCTTTAGGAAATTAGCATATCTGGCGTTGCACCGAGGATATCAGGAAGCATTGTGACCTAGGAAATTGGCATATCTAGCATTGCGCCGAGGATACGAAGGGGTGTTACACCTTAGGTACCCATTGTCGGGGTTCTTACGATGACTGGTAGTGTATAATACATACATGTATATCCAATCAGCATGAGCTACTATGTAGAAAATCAAAAACATTGTCATTATTGAAATGTTGAAGATAGAGAACACATTGAAAGAGGAAAAATGGGACAAGAAAACTCTTCTCAAGCTATGCAATGTCATCAGTAGAGTAGCGAGGATTCTTAGGTTTCAAGAGCGAGAGAAGTAGTGGGGTACTAGTCACAACTGATTATCCCGACATCGAGTGGTATCTTGAACTTGACTTTTATGTGCCAGGTGCTCGGGAGTGCTTCCAGGGCATTTAGGCCAGACCTTCCTAAAATGACATTATAGGGAGAAGAGAACTTTACTATAGTAAAGGCGGTGGTTGCGGTAGCATTATTCGGCAGAATCCTTAGTGTAATGGGTAGGGAGATGATTCCTTCTGGATATAGCCATTCATTTGAGAGCCTTTTGACTGGCCTACTGTGGGGTAGTAGATTCAAGTGGCCAAAGCCCATCTGTGTGAAGGCGTTCTAGTATAAAAGCTTGTATCCTGCCTCTTGGTCAATAAAGACTCTTTTGACCATAAACTGGCCAAGGGTTACTGTGATGATTAGAGGGTCGTCACATCCTGATTGAACTCCTACAAGGTCCTCGTTGTCAAACCCTATCATGGGCTGTGGGCTGAGAAAACCTCGTTGGAGTGGGTTGCTTGTTTAGTTGAAAAATTGGGGCAAGGAGTGTGTGGCCGAATAGTGCGGCATATGGGCAATCTTCAAGAGGGTTCATAAAAGGCGAGTCTTTGGTTTCTACAAGCAGAACAATTCTGTTGGGTTAATCCCTAGTGGTCTTCGGATCGTGATTCTCATGGGAAGTGTTTCCTTTTTTTTCTTCCCATGATGCTAGATGGGAGCCGCAGCCATGGTCCTCGCTGATAAATTTCTGGAGCTTTCTGTCGTGAGCTAGTGTCTCAAGTTCATCTTTTAGTTTCCAGCATTCGTTAGTCCAATGTCCATAGTCTCTGTGAAAATGACAATATTTGGTCTTGTCTTTCTTGGTATCATCGCCTGAGGGGTGCCCGAGCTAGCGTACATAGGCCTTGTCCCTTATTTGAAGCAGAATCTGACTGGGAGTGTCATTCAATGGGTGTGTAGTGGTTGAACTCGAGGTGAGGCAGTGGAGCTGATCGACTCTTCTTCGGAGAGGGTGGCCAAGAGGAGTGATGATGCTCACTCTTGTTTGTCCTGGATCGACGCTTGTTGAAGGCCTCTGCTTTTTCGACGACAATATATTTTTCAGCTCTTGAGTAGAACTCTTGTATGGTGCTCGGCGTATTCTTGGTGATTGAGGTCTTCATACCTGAGGGTCTCAACCATGTTAACAAAGCCGCTAAGGCTATGGAATGATCCAAATCTGAAACTTTCATCATTTCTGTCTTGAACTTTTCTAAGAATTCTTTCAAGGGTTCGTCTTCCCCTTGTCGTAGAGAGAGAAGGGAGGTGGATTTCCACTTGGCTGCTTGGCTAATAATGAAGTGTGCTTCGAACTGCTCCCTCAACCAGGAGAAACTCCTGATTCTAAGTGGGGGTAAAAAGTTGAACCACGTCAGTGCATTGACCTTAAGTGTTGTGGGGAATGCTTGCACATTGCCATATCAATCATATCCCTTGAGATCATTATAGTCATGAAGTGCGCCATATGATCTCGGGGGTCAGTCATCTTATCATATCTCTCCATGGGGGGAAGCTTGATGTCACGCGACATGGGTTTGGCAGAGATCTTCAAGTCAAATGGAGATGTGTAAATCTCATGATGGACTGTTCCGTCTAAGTTGACATTTGCGCATCTGAGTTCAGTGGCCATAAGATCCTTTACTTGCTTCCTCAAACCTTAGGATCATGCTGGGATGTGACTGAGGGATCCTGCTCTTCTCAGGGAAGGAGCCTATTTTGACATGAATATTTTGATTTTTAGGGGGAGGGCGAACGGCCTAGTCGATGAGTTGGACTTAGGTTCTCCAATTGTTTGCTCATATTTTGTCGTCTTGAAGTCAGTTTCTCCATTTTTGAGGGAGACGGTTTGTTAGAGGGAGCATGGGTAGTCAGTTGGGCTGGCTGAGTTGGTTGTTGGGCGATCTGAGATTAAATTTGGGCGATGGTTGGATCTTCAGGATTGGGTGAGAATGGTGATTGATCGGAATCGAGAGGGGTGGCAGGGCACCCTTCAACTGTGAGTGTGACTCTGGAAGTGTTGTCTTCCTCTTCGGGGGATAGTTTCGGTGGTAAATGAAGCGTGAAATGTAATATCCTTCAGTCTACCTTTTCCACAAATGGTGCCAATCTGATAGAGGTGTGTTTCTCCACAAATACTTGCTCTATCCGCATGAGCGGGAGTCTTGAAGCTGAGGATGACTTGAATCTCACAACCTGCAAAAAATCGCTGGAGAGTGGAAGAATATCATGCCCTAAAAGCTTGTTTCAAATTAAGCTGTCTAGATATTCTACGGGGGTTTAGAGGAATCAAAACACATAGCTTGTTTCCCACCAAGTGTCTGAATGGGCACTATGGAAGAATATCCTGCAAAAATTGGAATTTGACCCACTAAAGAAGAATATAATGTTGTTCACTAGGTTCAAATTATAAAACTATAAAAGAAAATTTTAAATTCAAAAATTGATTTTATTAGTCTATAGATATTGTCGATCTCAATCATATCATATGTATTACACTAGAGCATCTTAAAGTAATTAAACTTATCCGATCAGCGATCTATGGATCCAGTGATAGAATACTAAATTCTCTTAATCGAGATCTCGAGTTCAAGTTTTGAAAATAGAAAAATAGACATTGGGAGAGTCAATCCCCAAATTGGATCCCATAATACTCGAACGGAATTAGTCGAGTAATCTGGATGGTCAACACAAAAATAAATAAATTGATGGAAGTGGGTTTCTCCATAGATACCTGCTCTATCCGTACGAGCGGGAGTCTTGAAGCGAGGATGACTTGGATCTCACAACATGCAAAAAACCACCGGAGGATGTTCCAGTTAGGGGTGTAAGTGAGTCAAGCTACTCGCGAGTAGCTCGAGCTCGACTCGAGGCATACTCGAACTCGGCTCCATTTAATCGAGTTTTAGCCGAGTTTGAATATATTAATTTAATTATCGAGTTGAGTTCGACTATTAAAATACTCGACTCGAAATGTTAGCAAACCTAATCGAGCTTTTATATATTATATTATATTTTATAAATTTTAAGCTTAAATTTTAGTTTACATTTAAATTCGAGCTCGAACATGATCTCTACAAGTATTCGAGTTGAGTCGAGTCGAGTTGAACTCGAGTATTGTAAAATTTCTTTCGAGTCGAGTTCGAGTTTGAAAATTCGAGTCGAGTATCGAGTCGGACAATTTCTAATTGAGTCGACTTCGAGTAGTGTAGTGTGTCAACTCGACTTGGCTCGATTACACCCCTAGTTCCTGTAGGGGAGATATGAATGCTCAAGTCAGGAAAGAGTTGTTTTTAGCATATGGCAAACAGACCAAAAAGAGTTCCCGCCTAGGAATTTTCATGTGTGATAATGGTGTTCAGTTCTAGAGAACTTACATGTGCTTCGATCGAGGTCCTGTTTTATACCTTCTTTCTTTAGTTTTAGGCGCCTCCCTGTTTGGAGAATTTTTGACTCTCCCGTTTTCTTTGGGAAGATTTCAAGGAATCCCTGAAATTAGGGAAGTCGTTATATGAAGGTTTGCTGAGATGGAGTCCTACTGTTTTTTAGTATCTGGGGCAAGTTCATGATTGGGGGAATTTTATTCTTTAATGGATAAACTTACTAAGGTGAGCTTTTGTACTTTCGGAGCTGTCCCTTTTCATCTTTTCGATCCGTGTGGGGGAATTTGTCTTGCCGTAGAGGAGGATGACCGTGGAACGGAGTACCAAGGAGAGGAAACAGTTGAGGAATCATAAGGGATTTTGGACCCGTGTTCCTAGTTGTAGGGGGCCCAAAGGTTAGAGGTTGATAGATTTATTGGGCTAACAGTTGGACCTTAGGGCAAGTATCATCGTAAATAAATAAATGTATCCATACCCATATATGAATGATTGTGTTGAGTATCAATTTAAGGGTTCCTACACAGTTTCAATTCATAATCATAAATGAAGGGTGGGACAAGATGTGTTCCCATAATGTCAACGTTCCTGGCCAGAAAGTTTGGCTATGATAAATGAGAAAAATTGTGGCAACGAGTTTTGATTATTATTAAGCAACTTCATCAATTATACTTGTGTTCATCTAATGGGCTGCATTCTTCGTGTTCTCATAATCTCAGTGTTCCTCTTGGTCGTGTGCCTCGAGATTGCCTAGCCACTACACTCAACTCCATAATATAGTTGTGAACCTGCCAATTTTCCTCCCACAATCCAATCACTAGTAATAGATAGTGTGTCTCTTAGGTTGAATAGATTGGCAAACCTAAGGGTAGACATGTTCTAGGACCCCTTCTTATAAGCCCAGTGGATGGAATTGGCCTGAGTCCTGATTTTAAGCGAAGTGGTGTCATCAGAGCAAGGTCGTTTAGTCAATGCGTAAAACATTAGAAAATTTAAAATTTCATCATAAGCAGTTAACAATTAGACAAGCTTATCTTTTAGAAAGTCTTAATAATTATCGGTCAGTTCAAATTCATAAGTATATAGAAAAATCAATTTAGTAACTCAATCTAAATTAAAAGAAATAAATCGAGAATTAAAAGTTTTAGCAAAATCTTGAACGTTTTTAGAATATTGAAGACTTAAAAATCTAAATTTAGAAAGTAAAATTAAACTTAAGAATCTCAGAATTGAATTAAAGAGTTGGTGTGATTATCCTAATCATTCAGAAAAGTTAATCAAACAAATTTATTTGATTCAAGGACAAATTCATAGAAAGAAATTAGTAAATCAAAGATTGAAAAAGTTAGCTTTTTAAGAGTTCTATTATTGCTCTGTTTTAATTAATTGTTTGCTTTCTTGTTTATATTAAGCTATTGGATTTTTATGAAAGATAGAATAGATATTTTAATAGATTTGGTAAAAACAATAGTAGAATCTTTAGAACAATAGAAATTTAGAAATACTCAAATAGAAAAATCAATTTTAGAAATAATCCGAAATAAAAACAAACAAATTAAAGAAACAAACGATAAGTTAGATTATATTAAAAATCAAAATTTAGAAATATTAAGAAGATTAAAATATTTAGAACATTTAAAAGAATTAAAAATGCAAAAACCAAAACAGATAAAAATTTCAGTATTTAATACAGCAAATAGAATAGAGGAAAAAACTTGAGACTTAGAAAAAGTAGGTTTAGAAAATATACAAGTGGAAAAAAAAATTAAAAAATTAGTGTTTGAATGAGTACATATAGTTTTTTAGAAGTCAATTCAGACTACTTTCAAATTCTAGACTATTGTAAAAAATTTCTTCCTGATCTTCTAGGATTTAATTCAAATGAAGTAACTAGTAAAACTGATAAAAATTATCATAGAATCTTTAACATAATATTAGGAATTCTTATAAAAGTTCATTATATATTAGATATATTAGAAACTATAGTAAGATTTTTAGAAAAAGAAATATGTAAAAAAAAGAAGATAAAGGATTAGAAAATTTAATAGAAAATTTTAACAAAAAATTAGATCTAAAAGCAGAAGGAAAGAAAATACCATCAGTTGAAGCCCGTTGGAAGTATTGGTAGAATGACAAGTTTCGAAATAAGCACTACAGTAACAAATAAAGTAAAAAGTATATTTAGAAATAGAAGTAAAGGTAAAGAAATAAATAAGCTAGAAGAACTAATAGATATAGATAGTCAGATACAAAATTTTAGAAACAATAAATTAGATCACATAAAAACTAGTAAATTATATGAGAAAGGTAGTTTCCTAGCAAAAGAAAAACTCATTAAACATTATAGTGAAAGATTTGTTAGCTGTACTAATGATAATGAACAAATTAGTATAGAACTTTTAGAAAGTCAAACCTATAATAATTTAAAGCAACAAGGATTAAAACAAATACATCTAGAAAGTATAATTGTAGGAATTAAAGGACAACATAGAGAAAATCTGGGAACAAAAGTAATGGTAGTATTGTATGATAATAGATTTGTAGATTTAAAACAAAGTATTTTAGGAACTTTTGAAGTAGACATGAATAATCTTGGAGAAATTATTTACTTCTTACCAAACTCTTCAATGAAGACGTCTGAGTTTAAAGAAAGTATTAAAATAGGTATAAAAACTAAAGGGTATAAAATGTTATCAAATAAAAATAATTTGTTAGTATGTGTAGTATTTCTAGGAAAACTAAGTAACACAAGTAATGTAAAGTACAAGTTTAATTCAGAAATGGCTTATAGATTGTTAGGAAGTAAAGGGATTAGAACTTTACTAGCATTCAAATTCAGTAGTGAAATTAATGCAGCATTAGAATGGAATTTAGACTCTTTTAATAAGCAAGAAATCTTAGAACCAACCAATATAATCATTTATGAAAATAATGGTAGACTTAGTATAACTTTTACAGATTATCAAGCTAAAAACAATAATATAGAATTAGAAGAAAATGATTTAGAAACCAGTAGTTTTAAAAGTTATAAACCAAAAGATGCTAAAATAGCAGTAAATGAGTTAGGTAGACAGAGTAATCAATATCACGTATTAGGAAAAATAAAAGATAAATTAGAAAGAATATTAATTGATACTGGTACAAGTTTTAGTTATATTAGTCGAAAGAAAGTTAGACAATTAGGATTAGAATGTAAAGAAAGATCTGTAGAATATTATATGAATTTTAGAGAAAAAATTATTTGTACCCAAGAAGCAATAACTCCACTAGAGTTTTCAGGGATAAAATTAGAAGTAGCATTACCAGTAGAAGAATTAGAAAAACATCATAAGATAATTTTAGGAATAGATTTTTTGGAAAAATGTACTCCTTACATAATTATTGAAGAATTTGTAGAATTAACAATACAAGGACAGAAATGCATAATAAGAAGAACGTTAGATAATCAAGTAACTATAGAGTGTATATTTATGAATAAAATAATAATAGATAATGAAAAAGAAACTATTATAGGTACAGAAATAGATGAAAAAATAATTAGAAAAAAGTTAGATGATCGAATTTCTCACTTATGATTAAAAGAAAATTGGGATGTATGAAAGGTTGTACATTATATTGAAGATAAATATGAAAAATACTTAGAGAGGAAGAAAAAACAAGAAAAAATTTTTATGTCCAAAGATGAAGGTAGTAGTAGTAATGTAACAATGGAAAGTTAGTATAAAAGAAGTAGGCAAGAATTTAATCAGCCAGACGCAGGAGCTAGTAAAGCAGATTATGGTAAACCATATTTAGCAAAACCTAAAGTAATTTACACAGAACCTACAACAAGCTTTAGAAATTATGGTTCTAAAAAACCAGTAGACTATATAGAATTAAGTCCAACTAGTCAAGGAGGAAGTATATTAGATATAGGAAGATACAATCCACAACTTTAGGAAGAAATAATAAATAGATGGGAATTAGATGTTGTAAGAGCATGGATTAATACAGATAAAAATACAGTTATGTTTATATATTTAGAAATATTGCTAGGAGAAACTGTCACGCCCCGATCCATGATTCAGAAGTAGTGAATAGTCGCCCATTACCTTGGATACTAGCCCAACCGTGCCACGTATCCTAAGGCAACGCAAAACTAATCATAAAACGGTCATATATATTTTCAAAATCATTTTTCCAAATCATTTTTCAATTCAAAGTAATAAAAATAAAGTCCTCATATATATGCAAAGTACTTAGTCAGTACAAATATGAATTTCAACCAAGAGTTCCATTACTACATACAGTCAATCCATATGATCAATCTAATAATCTCAAAATACAACAGAAGATAATTACTGTAAGTGGTTTCCGATTCTACGTACATCAAAAATAAGTCACTGTGTCTCCCTAATGACTAATTCTGTAGAGATTTAAAAATATTGAGGGGTGAGTATAATCAAATACTCAGTAGTGAGAAATCCGTGACATGTAAATAATAAGTGAGGTGAGGATGGAGTGTCAAATTCATATATATATATGTATATCCATGCATGGCATATTATCAAAATCATAGCAATTTCAACACAGTTTACCATTCAATCAAAACATATATATCCAAAATTCTCATATCATAAATCGTAGGATCATGCCAAATCATGTTCTCGATAAAGGTCTATCTCGACCAATGATGAGCCACCAAGGGGTTTTTGTATGTAAACAAAAAAAAAAAAACAACCCCACCTTGGCATTGGCGCCGGGCCTCCCCAAGTGCTAGACTAAAATGTCATTCAGTCATTTCCTTTCGGTTCAACTTAGCTAGTCCAAAAATCTAGTATCATATACACGCCACCTAACTATGTGGAGTGTCTGCGTCTCAATGACATCGTAATCGTGTGACAGTCTATATAACGAGACAGGTCTGCTATAGCATACGAGGCGAGTCTGTGCAAGACAACACCTATCATATCATAGTATCATGGCTATAAGTACTATCCCCGATCTACGATCAATGAGATTTAGGTACTAATGCCCGAGTACCTAGTCTCGCATCAAAATCATCAATAAACCAACCGTGTCATACAAGTCGAGGAGAATCATGAAAATTCGATATAGTATATCATAGCATATATCATCAAAGTATATTTCATGAATTAAAACATGACATATATGTTTTTCATCAAAATTCATGGATGTTTATTTTTAAAATTTAGGGACAGTTCATTTATCACAAAATATGTTACCAGTCATTTAACAAAACCATTTTTCCAATCATTTCACAAGTCATATTTTGAAAAACGATAAAATATAGTTTTGCTTATTAATTACATGGCAACAGTAAGACCACTCACCTTGACTGGGGAGGGTACGACACTTCCCCTAAATCTCCTCGTTTCACGAATGTGTTACCCTTTGTACAATTGTGGCTCTGTGCCTAAGTCAATAATAAGCATAATTCATTAATTTAATCATTTTGACAACAACGCATCGTCGAACTATGAAATATATACATATACATATATGTATACGTTCTTATGTATACTCTGTGTCTCATCGGACGTTCCCTCGTTAGGGCTTAATTCTCATCATAAATATATTAGTCTTTATTTCCTACTTAAATATAACATAAAACCAGGTCACTTATATGTTTATAGGGAATTCCTAAATTCTACTTAGCAAAATAATCTCAAATTTCACAATTTTCCTCTTACGCAGGTTTAGTAAATTCGTGATAACTTTCTTTATTTAAATTGGATTTAAATGATTCAAATTTCTAATTAAATCTAAGAAAAATATCTACATTTTTCGTGTTCAACTCATCTCCAAATTCCTATTGCACGAATTTATAAAAATTTATCTTCAATATAGTTCGTACTTATATAACTAAATTTGCATAGTTTTGATAGAAAATTCATATCTCAGTATATACATCTCCGATTTATATGATTTTAAGTTTTACTGAAAGATAAGATATAGGCCTACAACTTTCATGTTTAGTATTTTCTTTAATTCTAAGTGCAAAATTTTATAAAATTTCATTTCTGTCTCAGTTCTAGTTCTAAATTATGCTCTGCATAGTTTCAATAAAAACACCATAACTTCCAGCATACTAATCCGATTCAAGTGAATTTTATCTAATTTTAAATATAAGACAGAGAACTAAAAGCTTCATGTTTAGAGTTTTCCCTAATTTTGTCCAGATGTTATCTTAATATTTAAATAAAATTACTGGTCGTGAATAGGACCGTGAATAGAACATCTATTTTTTTACTATTTTTTCTAAAAATCACCATAATTTCATTTCTTAATGAAAAATTTTGCACTATAGCTCATTTTAAACCTTAGGGAGTCTAGTTTTACAAAAATAAACCAATCTAAATTTTGATTATCATAGAATAAGATATCATGGAATTACTATAGCTTGCTAACCATGCTAGCTTTAATAAGATCTTGACATCCAAATATTCATCATCAATACCATCCTTTAGCACTTGATCACCACATCTTGCAAACACATATACATTAATATAAAAACCTCTACATCATACTAATACTATCTAAACAATTTAAAATCCTATCAACCAAAGATTTTCCTTACCTCTTCAACACCTCAAGTGCTTGGATGAACACAAGAAATTATCACTTCTTACACTAGAACTCATGGCCAAGAGGGTGAATGTTGAGAAGAAAATGAGGTCCAATGCTTGAAACAACTCATTTATGCAAATCTAGCAAAAATTTTGACCATTGATTCATTTCCATGCAAGATCTCTACTCTACACTTGTCCTAAGTCTTTCTTCTATGCAAGATTGCTTACAAGCTACCTTCATGCACCTCTTTCATGTCAAATTCGTTCATGATGAATTTAAGTACAAAGAAAAGGGTTTTTGACCAACCAATGAGAATTCATGCAATGGTTTTTCAACCAATGTGATTTCTCCATGGTGGAATGAGTTTAGGTGGCCACTATGTGTGCTCTTGGCCAATGGTTGATCTCCAATAGTCATTTAATGGTTGGTTTTGTAACTTAGTCCCTCAAGTTCTCATATTTGCATTTTAGTCCCTAAACTTTTCAAAAATATAAATTTGACCCTATGCGATTTTTTTTTTTAAATTTCAAGTTCACTTCTTTATACTTATACTTTAGTATTTTGGCTTTCGTTAGCCATTTTCAGTGATTTTACGGCTTGCCGGTACCTTTCGAAAATGTGTTCGGTTTACCGATAAAATTTTCGATTTAAGTGATTTTGAGGATCAAAATTTTAGAAATTTTAAATCATGTGTCTCAAATGGATGCAATATCATATATATGAACATGAGAAGAGTACATCATATACCGTGAGTCGGTGTTACAGAAACTGCTAGTAATTTATATAATATAGCAAAAACGCAAAAAGCTAGTCAGATAGCAGAAATCAAAGCATTAGGAGAAAACCCTTATAATTTTACAATGTTTATTAGAACTTTAATTTTAGAACTTGATTCAAGTAGACAAAATACTAATATTCAAGATATGACAATTAGAAATCTAGAACAATTAACAATTAAAAATTGAAATTATATTAAAGATTTTAGTAATGAATACTTTAATACTCTTAGTAAAACAGGAAAAACATTAGACGAAGATTTATCAAACAGATACTTACAGAAATTACCAGTATTATTAGGGCGAAAAATAGAACAAACTTGAAAAAATTCAAATTATGAAAAAGGATTAGGAGTTAGCCCTAGAATTTGGTTTACATTCAATATGTTAAAGGAAAAATATAGAAAATACACTATAGAAAAAATGCTTAAAAAACAATGATATAATTTTTGTAAAAAAGCTATACTAACACCTCAGTAATATAGAGAAAAGGAATATAAAAAAAAAAATTAGAAAATTTTTAAAACCATCCAAAAGTAAAAAATTTGATAAAGATAAAAATGTGAAAAAACCAACTCATAGAAAATGTCAATGTTACATATGTGGTAGCATAGAACATTTAGCAAATAAATGTAATAATAAAAAATTTAATAAAGAAAGAGCATTTTTGGTAGAAAATTTAGATGAATAAATAGTTAGCGTAAGTTCCGATGACAGTCAATCCATATATTCTATAGATTTTGAAGAAATTAGTTATAGTTCAGATGATTCTGAAAATTTAGATGCAGAATTAGGAAATATAGATAAATTAACAAGTATTTTAGATAATGGGAATTTAAATGAATGCATGTTTGTAAATATAGAAGTAGATTGTAATCATCAGTGAGAATATCAAAAAGGATTTCTCACTAATCCCTGTAAGTTTTGTAGATATTACCTAGATTATAACCATTGGTTTCAATGTTTATTCTGTATGATAGAAATTTGTCATCGCTGTTTAAAAAGTCATTTTAATATTAGATATGAATTAGCAACGACAAAAATTCAAGTAACAAGTCAAAAATCATTAATTGAATTAGAATTAGAATTAGAAAAATGAAAATTAAGATGTGACAAGTTAGAATTTCAGATAAAAAAGTTAGATAAAAAGAAAGGTATATTAATTCAGGAACAAGAAGTAAATTTAAATGAAATATTAGAAAATAGAAATATAGAACTTCTTATGAATAATAATAAAAAAACCACTTTAGTAACACTCGAATGTGAGTTAATATTAGGCAATGAAACAATTAAATTAGAAGCAATTGTAGATACTAGAGCAACTAAAAGTACTATATCAGAAAAATTAGTACCTAGTAATTGGATTAATAACGCATCATATATAACAATTAGTAAATTTATCGATGATAGTATTATTGAATATACAAAATGTTTAAAAGGCATAAAAATTAGATTCAAAACTTTAGCAAATACTTATACAGAACAATATATTTTATCTCAAACTTTAGTTTTAGAAAATCAATACATTGTAGGAGATACACATTATTTTTTCTTAGAATTAAATTTTATTCTTTTGTTAAATGGTAGCATTAATCTTAGTAAAGACTTTGTTACAATCCAAAAATGAACTAATTATTTAACTACTAATCTGGCAGCTTAATCGTGGTGATCCTAGTAATCCAAAACATAAAAAACATATAACAGGACTAAGCATTTCAAAAGAAGAAATTTTTGATGATTATATAGTAGAACAAAACCTTAGGCAAGAAATAGTCGAAACTTACTTAGAAAAAAAAATTATGAAAATTCAACTCCCTAGAAAGGTAGAAAAACTTATAGAATTAGAAGAACAGTGTAAAATAATATATGATAATCCATTAGAACATTGAGATAAGAATAAATATAAAGAGAGAATAGACATTAAAAATCCAGATATAGTCATAAGAACAGTTAGTATAGAATACAATCCTCAAGACATAGAAAAATTTAAAATTCAAATTAAAGAATTGGTAGAATTAAAAGTAATTAGACATAGTAAAAGTCCACATAAAAGTGCATCATTCATGGTCAGAAATCATTCAGAAATAAAAAGGGGTAAAGCTAGAATGATAATTAATTACAAAAGGTTAAATGACAATACAATAGATGACGGATATAATATACCAAATAAAGATATTTTAGTAAATAGAATTCAAGATAGAAAATTTAGCAAGTTCGATTGTAAGTCAGGATTTTGGCAAATTAGATTAGAAGAAGAAAGTATACCATGGACAGTTTTTACTTGTAGTGAAGGTCACTTTGAATAGTTAGTAATACCTTTTGAATTAAAAAATGCACTTAGTATATTTCAAAGAAAAATGGATTTGATTTTGAAAGATTTAGATTTCATCTTAGTATACATTGATAATATTTTAGTCATGTCTAAAACCTTAGAAGGACATTATAAACACTTAAAAACAGTTTTTAATAGGTTTTTAGAAAATGGATTAATAGTTAGCAAAAAAAAAAAAAGAACTTTGTAAAGAATTCATAAAATTTTTAGATATGAAAATAGGGAAAGGAATTATAGAATTAGAACAACATATAGTAACAAAATTATTAAATTTTTTAGATAAATGAGAAGATATAAAAATCTTGCAATCTTTCTTAGGAATGGTAAATTATGCTAAGAATCATATTAAAGATTTAGGAAAATTAACAGGTCCTTTATATAGTAAAACTAGTAAGTCAGGACAGAGATATTTTAATTAGAATGATATAGAATTAGTAAAAGAAATAAAAAATAGAGTTAGAAGTTTACCAAAATTAAGATTACATCTAGAAAATAAATATAAGATAATGGAAGTATATGCTAGCGAATTAGGATGGGGAGCTATATTATTAGTAAAACCTAATGAATATAGTAGGAAAAAGGAAGAAGAAATTTGTAGATATTCATCAGGTACTTTTAGAGAGTCAAGAATAGAACCATTAGATTTTAAAATATTAGGAATTATTTATGTTGTAAATAGCTTTTGATTATTTTTAAATAAACCATTTACAATTAGAACTGATTGTAATGCAATAGTAGCTTTTAATAACAAACTTAATGAAAAGAAGATCTATAGCAAATGATGGCTGAATTTAGTAAATACTCTAGTAAGAAATGGCTATACTTATAAAATTGAGCACACTAAGGGTAGTGACAACAAGTTAGCAAATTTTCTTTCGAGAAATGTAACTAATTTGATTTTTATAGATGTTTCCAAAACTTAAATAGGCACATAATGTTCATAAAAATTTCTATAAACAAGTTAAAAACTTGGAAAACCTTTTGAAAACTGAATATGTTTCTCAAAATCCTTACTTAATGGATCTTTTTACGAAGACACTTGAAAGAGACAAGAACTACAAAAAACAACTTGGAGATTACTTGAAGAAAATTGCTTTTCAATGTTTTTGCAGGAAAATGTTTCCCAAGCATCAAGAAGGTCGCAAGGTTCATAAATATATATCAAAGCAAATTAAAGAATATGAAGAACTACTTAGAAATCCGACTGTAACAAATAATAATTTTTTGAAAACAATGTTTAATTATGCTTTGAATGATGCTAGAAGTAAAAAGAAACATGTAGAAAAGTTATTAAATAAAATTGCTTTTTAAAATTTCACCTTTTCTTCTTATCTCTTATTGGCAAGAATAATGGCTAATAAAAAAATGCAGTTCGACCAATGGAAACTCAATAAATTCCCTAGAAGCTTTAATATGCATTTTAGGTCTGCATTAGAAGCACAATTAGATGATAGTCAACAATGCATTTTAGATAATTTATGGTTTGTACAACATATTAGTCAAAAAGGCTAAATCACTTAATGCTTTAGTTTGGTATTTTAGCAAAATTTCAAAAAAACATAACAGTAGTTATTATATATATTATGTCGTATATAATAGTAAAAATCCTAGATTGTATAAAACATGGCCCCAGATTTTAGAACAAATACATAATTTTCCAAACCCTCTCTTTAGAGGATTTTATGATGTAAAGTTTACACTAGATTTTTGTAGAAATAGGATACGTATTAATTTTTGTATAATAGACAAAATTAGAAATGGGCTTAATAGTAAAAATTTTGCATCAACATCACATGCAACCACTTCATATAGTGATTTTGTTAAGACAGATGTTACTTAAAATTTAATATTCTGCCGTCATTGTGAAACAATGGGCAAGAATTTTAATATTTTGAATAACAAATGTAGAGAGTTTAACGATCAAATTAACTCTCAAAAAGAGTTAATTGATATGTTGAATCTTAACTTAACAATTTAGAAAGTCAATTGTATAATAAAAATGTAGAACACACACTCATGGTAAAAATATTAAATTTTACCAGTAACAAAGAAGTAAAAAGTAGAAATTTTGAATACATGTATAGTAGAATATTTTTTATGGCATCACTAGAAATTGCAAATTTGCCGGAATCATATAGAGAAATAATAATTAATTTAGCAAAACAAAATTTTATAGCAAAACTAGAAATTTTGCAATTATTTTTAGAAAGTCATCCATCATTTTTAACACTAACACATCAATTTGATGAATACAGTGAACCACATAGTAGCAATTGTAAATTTTCAATGTTAGACAGCTTCACTTGTGGGTGTCAAATAATTTTTTTTTTTTGAAAGCAAATACCAGAGTCAATATCTTTAAGCCATTTTATATTTATAAAAATGGCAAAAATTTTGACATCTCTATAAATGTTTTAATGGATTATGGAATGTTAGGCCGAATTATCTTCTCACTGATCCAGACAAAACAGATCAGCTTAATTCTAGAAAATTGTCTATAGCAATTATCAATTAATTTGAATATGGAGCTCGGTTTGTAGCAGTAGAAATCAACTCTTCACTGCTGAAATGGTTAGAAACAGATCTCACCGCAGCAATTCATAGAATATGGGTTTACAGGATTAACAATTTGTCCGAATTAGACAAGTTACGTGGAACCACTGTACATAGTAGAAAGATAATAAACAAAACCATAGAAGAACAAATTTGAAATCAGAGACTTTACTCCTTAGCTCATAAATAAGGAATGGTATATAGAAGACAAGAAAGATTTTATCTTTTTGTAGAAACAAAAAAATCAAGAGATCTACATGAAGCATCCAAAACATGTGAATCCTTATCTTGCTGAAGTTGCTTTTGAAACAGAAACTCTTTACCCAGAAATCTACAAAGCTTATTTTGAAGAGTACGAAAAGGAAATCAATCTCTTAGAAATGGAAGAAGATCTTAGATAAGAATTATTGAAAGGACTTGTGCTTGACAGAGGTGACTACAAATTTAGCCTTGATAGTGACGCAGCTCATAATCTTGACACGTAGAAAGGATGGTACTTTTCTTCAATAATGAAGCAACACCACGTAACCAGGGAATCTCCTTTAGTCACAATTCAGTAGAAGTCTCATTCGCATTAAGCAGCAAGGAATCTCTTCAGCAAAAAGCAAAGCGAAAGGTGGTGGGACCCTCAACCGAAAATTTGGACTTCTGAAGCTTGAATCAAAATTCGAATTCTAAAATGTCACATCAACAAAACGACCGAAGCATCTTTACTTTAGCAATAATAGAAGAAACTTTGTATAAAAATTTCAATTCCAAATCTTTGTAAAAAAATTTTAACTCCGAAACTTAGGTACTTGTCTATAAATAGGCTTGTTAGACTAAAGAAATACATGCATAGTTTTTGAACTCTGAAAACTCACAAATTTCAAAACTTCTCTCAAAATTTTGTGTTACCTTTCATAAATTAAAGTCGAAGAATTTCTTCAAGCAAGCTTTCATTATAAGCATTCTTACTCTTACTTTTTAATTTTAATTTTTTATTTGTTTTCTTTAGTCAAGCCCGTAGAGGGAAAAATGGGAGACTCTGTCTAATCTTTTAAACTAAGATATTTAGTATCAGATTGGGGGGTTCTTACTGAACCTAGAAGGTCTGAAGGAAGGAGTTTTAAGCCATTTATGTGTGGTTAGGCTATTTTTATCCTTTGATTGTAGGACCTAAATAGGGAGTCGCTAAGACTCTAATTAATCTGATATTAAATAGTTAGTTTAAAAAGGAAAGGATTTAGTCAAACCTAAAGTACCTGGGGCAAGTTAGTTTATGAAATTTTAAACTCCTTTTTGAATGAACTTTGTAGTTGTTAAATACTATAAAAGTCTTTTTGAAAATCGTAATAATTTCTTTTATTTAACTTTAGACAAACTTTCTCTTGAACAAGTAAATTTTCATCTTAATTATATAAATATAAGACTACAAAATACAGAACAATATACTTATAATAGTTATCTTAGAGATCTTTATATAGTTAGAAGAGATTTATTAGAACAGCGTAGATTTGTGATCCTTAGCAACTTTTTTTTAAGCAGATTTTCTTACTACCGGTCGGTATTTGAATTTCGTTTGATTAATCCGATCTGAATATTATAACTCCATTAAGGGATCGATTCTTTCAAATTTTATTTTTCTATTTTTATGAATCAAACCCGAAACTTATGATTAAAGTAGTGTACCGTTCTATTGTTACACAGATAGGAGTTTGTTACATTCCTTTTCTTTGCAACTTAAGAATTAGTTCCCCGCAAAAATTTCCCATAACAAAAGCCCACTTCGCTTATTGAGATGAGACTACCGATTTGCAATTTTATTGGCAAAATGGTGGCATGGCAACCGTCATAATAAGACTACCAGTATTAAAACTTTAACCTTTTGACTACCATCAATTGCAATAATACCATTTGCATCAACATGGAAAGAGAAAATTAGTTTTCCATCTTTCATTTTTTGAAAAGTCCAAATAAAATTGTTTACTAAAGTGAAAATTTATAAGAGGAAGGCTTTTTATAATGATGCTTGTTGAAAATATTGAAAGCAATATAAAAATATTAAATCTAATATTCTATTGGTTCAATGAATTATTACAACAAATTAGGTTTGTATAGAAAACTTATTATCACAAATATAGAATTATAATAATATAAATATAAAAATAAGAAAAATCAGATATATATTAAAATCAAATTAACAATTGATTTGATTTTGATATATAATATATTTTCTATTAGGATTAGGGGTCTTTTGGAAAATTTTTTCTTTAATATATGTTTGGACATGTATCCAGAAGATCCCTGATCCCTTTTGAA
This sequence comes from Dillenia turbinata, assembly GCA_037126225.1. Lineage (NCBI taxonomy): Eukaryota > Viridiplantae > Streptophyta > Magnoliopsida > Dilleniales > Dilleniaceae > Dillenia > Dillenia turbinata. The sequence goes on from JBAMMX010000020.1 coordinate 12,171,557, forward strand.
AGAAGTTATCCTTCAAAGTTGCAAAAACACATTTTTACTCACGTCAGAATACACATATTGCTTCTTTCAAATTCAAGCAGTTTCACTACACTACATTGATTTTGAGGAAAATATTAAGAAATATATTATATATCAAAATCAAGTTAATTATTGATTTGATTTTGATACATAATTGACTTGTCTTATTTTTATATTTTTATATTTATACTATTATATTTTCATATTATGATAATAAATTTTTATATAAATTCAAACCTATTGTAATAATTTATCAAGCTAATCGAGTATTAGAATTCATATTATTATATTATTTTTCATTTTTAACATAGTATTAAAACCATATTTATTTATCTTTCATATTCACACCTTGTTAAAAATATAAAATAATATAAATACAAAAGATAAATGAATATGGTTTTAATACCATGACTTTTTATAATTATAATGATATTTATGAAGTTTCATTTAAAAGTTATCGATCATTTTACCATCTTAAATTATGAGAGAATGAAAACCTGATGATTATAACTTTATAATTATCGATACTTAAAAAATTAGCGGTGAAGGACTACAAACTCCCATTAAAGAAAAAAAAAATTGTAAACAAGGTTAATAATACTAAAGCTTGACTAGAACCCTTGAATAATATATAAAGTATCTCATTTCCATTGCTTCACACCTTTTGCTCAATTTCCTCTCTTCGAGTAACATAGCTAGGCTTTGGTGATTTCATAGGAGGCTCGCTAAGCTGCTTCCCGGTCCCATCGTAATGGATTACACCCGAGAAATCCAACGGTTCACACTTATCCCCCATCAAGATCTGCTTTTGCCAAACCCCACCACTTCCCAATCTTTCCAAGGCTCCTCCCGATTCCTCGGTTATCCTCTTCCTGCTTTTGAACCTATAAAGAGACTTTATACCCGCCAATGACCGCAGCAACGTCCGGATGCTCTGGCCGATGCTTGAATTATTCGGCTCTTTCGCCCTCCGTTTTTTCAAGTGAAAGGCGCCTATAGCTAGTGCCGCCGCCGCGCAAATGAACAAGCCGATCGCCAAAATCGCGGGGTGGGTTGAAACGACGCCGTTTAGGTGTAGCATGATTGCGTTCTTCCCTAGCTTTTTGTTCTGTGATGTATGAGGAAGACTGGTTTGAGAACTTTGAGCAAGTAAATCTGCGTATTAATAGGTGAAGAAGGACGGACTGACGTGGGTGTTTGTGGAAAATGTTGGGGGTCACCTACCTTTGTTTTGGGTTGACTTCATTTGACATTCTCTCTCTCTCTCTCTCTATAATGAGCTTTTGACATTCTTCGAGGGATTACTACTTTGTTAGTTAAATATTTGTTCTGATACAAAATCATAGTATTAAATGATCAGCCAAAGTAAAAAAGTAAAGTTTGGCACGTAAGGCTTACAAAGATCTTGACAAAATTGGGATTTCAAAGACTTAACTTTGATTATTATGATGCTATCTAATTATCATTTGGTACATATTGAGATATTTTATTATCTTAACAGCCATCATTTGATAAACATGGTATTATCAAATGATACTTTTTTATCAGATAAATGATGAAATGATCTGTAACTATCAAATGATACTATATTTATCATCATTCTCGGTAATTATTTTTATCTTTATGTTTTGAGTCTATGCTCTTTTGAATTATTCACAATGATTGCCCCCATACATTTGAACTTTCAAAGAAAATATATCCTTATAAGATCAATTGTATGGCATAGTTTTGCTTTTGAGTATTTGGCATGATACATGTATAGACATGCAATGTAGGCAAGCACATATAAAAGGTATTACACTCGTTTTGCTCTTCAATAGGAGTGAGAATATTCTCCTTTTCAGCATTTTTAGTCATCTTCTTTACTAGTTCTTTCTAAATTGGACCAAATATATTGCAAATATTTGTGAAAAGATTATTCAAGAATAATTGAATTTCACAGAACATGAATTTGAAGGACCTTCTTAATATACTTTTTATATAAATTATACCAAATTTGCAAGGATTGTTGTCATCAACAAAACATATATTTTTCATATTCAAAAATAAAAAACAACTAATTTAGTCATTTTACAATTTTAATAGAATTATTGTTTATTGAATTGACTGTTTTGATCGACCGTTCGACTACTTTTGATTTTGATAAAATTTTTTACTTAAATATCTATTTATAATTACTAGTGAATATCTTGTTGGATGCTACAAATCATTGTCCTCCATTATAGCCTTCTAAACTACTTGTTTTTTATTGTTAACTGTTGGTTCTCACTTTGTGATGTGCTCATTTATCAAAGAAATAAATCAGGATAGGTAAGTGTTATGAATAGAGATAACTGCACTTTTAGTTCCACGGTAGGCCAGAATGATTTTCCTTTTATGCATTTTGGCCCTTTAAAGTATTATTTTCGCCCCTTCATATACTTGCGGCGGCAAGGGATATCATGTGATATGTTGATTTGGTGAATGTTCATCCCTCCATGTGTATATGAAGAGCTAATTACTAGTACCAAATATACCCAAAAGATAATTTAAATTGCTGCAAGGCTGCATTAATATTTCTAAGGTAGCATGTCGTCTACCTAGTTTTATAGTGTGTGGTGCCACATATAGTTCCTTTTGTAGTTGATGTTTAAATTGGTACTAGTCGATAAAGCACTTGGCAATATTATCTTGTTGATTGTTAGGGACAAGGAGTAAGTCAAAAGATTTATAATTTGTTTGCAGAAATAATTTTATAGGTCTATTTGGACCGTCTTTCTAGATTCAAAGTTCTATGGTTTTCAAAAGGCCGTGTTAGTTGTCCTAATACAGATGGTGAGTAGCTGATATAAGTGACCTGCCTTTTGTTTCTGTGCTATTCGGATGTTCTTGTTTCCTTTTCTACCAATTCCATGGACAATTGTCTAACCCCTCCTGAAGAAAAAGAGAAAAAATCCTTTTATTAATTGGCAGAATTAATGAGTTATTGAAATGCTTTTATCTTACTGGCTAGTCAACACAAGAAGGTGCTGCGAATCATGAAGCATACTTGTTATTTCCTGTGCACTTGGATCGAACATTACTTGATCATGCTAAAGTCATGAAAACGAGGAAAGGGTTCTTCACAACCACAGATGTTCTTCATATACTTCAGCAGGTAAATGAGAAATTCTGAAATTTCATCATCTTTTAGATCTGTAGCTTTCTTTTGACATATGTATTTTTGGGCTCATTCTAAGCTATGAGTTAAAAAAGAAATCCTAAAATTTTTGTCGATCTAAGACATCTTAACCATCCTTCCATTTATAAATTTATTCCTCTAGTATTAATTTTGACCAATCAAACATGGACAGAGACATCACATCAAAGCATTTGAAGGAGAGAGGAACTGCTGGTGTGAGCCATGGCAACAACTATTTTTGTTATTTGGATATTACTGAAGTGAGGAAATTTGCCGATAGGTTGGATTTTCACCGAGCAGAGTCAGAATTAAACCGTTAATCAGTGGAGTAGGGTGATGAGGCAATAATGGCTCTTTTAGTTCAGGAATGCTTCTCTTGGTAAGGTTTGTGTCAATTCCTATTCGTTTCTCATTTGTGGGCCATTTCTATGGTAGAGTTTCAAAGCGTAAGGATGGGACAGTTGGTAGATCACTTAAAGGGTCAGTTGGAGGGTTTCGGAGATGAGATTTCCTCGCGTCAAGCTGAGAGGGCCCAAGAGGGTGCCAATAAGGTGAAGGCAACTTCTATTGCTCTATAGAAAAAAGAAACAATGATAGAGAGTTTGGTGGCATTACCTTGAGAGAGTGTTCGTTAGTGTTGTGCCAAGAGTAAGAAGGCATTGCGCCGAGAAGTGCTCATAGGTGTTGCGCCGAGAGTAAGGAGACGTGGTGCTCATTTGCATTACGCCAAGAGGCATTGTGCTGAGAAGTGCTCATTGGCGTTGCACCAAGAGTAAGGAGTCATTGTGCCGAGAAGATGCTCGTTGGTGTTGCACCAAGAGTAAGCAGGCATTATATTGAGAAGGTACTTGTTGGCATTGTGCTAAGAGAGTTTGAAGGCATTGCACTAACAGAGTGCTTGTTGGTGTTGCACCAAGAGTAAGCAAGCATTGCGTCGAGAAGGTGCTTGTCGGTGTTGCATCAAGAGCAAGGAGGCATTGCATTGAGAAGGTGCTCGTTGGTTTTGCGCCAAGAGAGAGTTCGAAGGCATTTTGCTGAGAAAGTACTCTTTGGTTTTGCACCAAGAGTAAGTTTGTGGCCACAGTGACTTTCAAGTCGGGGCGTTTCTAAGGCATTTTGTTGAGAGAGTACTCCTGAGGGCGTGGGGGCCATCTGACGTAGGATTTATTTTTGATCTACAATAACATTTGGTTAGGAGCGTTATTTAGAGGGGTATAGTTGGTAAACTTGCAGTGAGGAGGAGGAGGCCTTGGTCGGCTCCTCTTGGGTGGTGATTGGCAAGGCGAGCAACTATGTTCATTTTTCCCTACTCTGTTTTGGCATTTGTTAAACACCTCAGTTTCTCCAACTACAATGTATTTTTTTTTTTGCTCGAGTGTAGAATTCTTAAAGGGCTCGTCGTCCCTTTGTCATAGAGATAGGAGAGAGGTCGATTTCCTCTTGCCTCCCTGACTAATTAAAAAATGAGTTTCAAATTATTGTTAAGATTGAGAACAATTCTTGATGCTGAATGGAGAAAGTGAGTTAAACCAGGTCAAAGTATTGCCCTTCATGGTCGTAGGGAAGTTCTTATACATGGCGGAATCTGACATATCTATCGAGAACATAACTGTCACGAAGTGGGTTGCGTGATCTCAGGGGTCTGTGGTACCATCATACCTTTCCATGTAAGGAAGAAGTACATCTCGTCGCATGGACTCAGTGGAAACTTTGGGATGAAACGGATAGAGACTGGTGGCATATGTGGTGGCATTTCCTTTGTCTATATTAATGCGCTTCAACTTGGTGGCCACAAAATCCTCAACCTTTTTCCTTAGGTCGTCTAGATCATGTCGAGAGTTAATCGAGGGCTCTTGGTGCTTTCAGGACCGGAGGCTGTGCATGTGCAGTTGCTCTGATATTTTGGGATCCTTCTTATTTGTAGGGTTGACTAAGCTCTTCCAACTGCTTAGGGATCCATTGTATCTTCAATTCGAGTCTCTCCATCTCTGAACAATAGACTTTGTTAGGAGAGGCTGGAGCAGCAGGTGGGATCGGCTGATCCTAGGGTTGGCCCTTGAGTTGTGTAGCAAGCAAATGAGGCTCTTCGTGGGGGAAGCGGTTCTGTTTAATGCGGGAGGATAAACAACCAAAGTATCTGGCTAGTTTTTGGGAGGTGCTGTTGGAGGAGTGTTTATGGGATTGGACGTATGTCCTTCCGCTGTAAACATTTGAGGTGTTTTCATTCATTTCCTTTGGCGGCATAGTGATTAGAATGGAAAACAGGGTTTGAATATGCTGGTTAAGAAATCAGTCTGTTTCCCATGGAAAATGCCGATCTGATGAAGGTGAGTTTGGCTTTATACATACTTGCTCCACTGACTTGGGTGTGAAACTAGTGCTGATGAGTCTTCTAAGCCTTCTAGAGTAATAAAACCTGCAAGTACTACGAGAGGGTGTTTTGATATGGGCAATTCCAATGCTCAAGTTAGAAAAAGCAGTTTTGAGAGAATAAGAAACAAATTGAAAAGAGCTGCAAGAAAGCCCTTGAAAAGAGCTGTGAGAGAGCCATGTATTGCCTTTGTGTGAGAAATGTAGAGTTCCTGAGAACGTATCTAGTTGGTTACTGATACTGAATATATATATTATATGTGTATGGTAAATCGTATGAGTTTAGGGTTGTAGGAACCCTAGTTTCCATACAGAGAGATTGTTGAGAATCTTCAAGATTGTAGGGATTGTCGTCAATGATCTTTAAAGATTTAGTATCCTGTCGATTAAGAAAAATTCAAATTATCGTAGAGACTTCTTGCCTATTTGGGAGTAACTGTTGAGATATGTTTTCTTGTTGAAAGAGATTTTCCAAGGAATGGGGAAGGTTCGTATCCGATCAAGAAAGATTTAAATTCATTAGAGATTTACTTCTCTAATTGATGGTTTTAAGTTATGTTTATCGTGTAATAGAATGAATTATTTTTGCGTTAATAGAAGTGTCCACCGAAGAGCGGGATAATCAAGAGGCCCAGGAGAGCTGAGATGACCGAGAGGGTCAAGAGAAGTGCTCGACCAAGAGAGCACTTAACTGAGAGACATCGAGTACATTCGGTTGCTTATGGGTAATATGGCCTAATAGGTCCATGTTGTTCTGGTCTTGTGGTCATGGGCTATTAGACCATATACCATCAAAGGTATAGATTTATTTATATGAATTATGATTGACATAATTGTGGTGAGGTAGAATTACAAACTGGATTTGGCTATAAAGTTCATTAAGTTTGGCTTCCTAGTTGTTATGGTATCATTCATGAACGTTGCTGGCCTACCAAAAACCTTTGATACTGAAGCTGTGAAGCATCATGACATATTGGCTTGTTTTGGAGCCTTGGACTCTACCCCTGGATTTTTGACCTAAAACCATGCTACATCATCTTACAAAAAAGAAGTGTTATAGTTGCAAGGTCCAACTAGTAAGGGGACCATTTAATGCTCAAAGGATTTTGAAGTCTTCATGGGGAGTAGCATACTGCCTTAAGAGTGTTTCTCTGGCTGTACTCTTGATTTTCTTTGCTTCTATAGGATAGACCTACCTATAAATGAAAGTGAGCCAGTCTTGCTTCCAATGTTGACAAGTATTGGTTTGTATGTCCATGTGGAGGCATTATTGGGGAATAATTCAATTTAATTTAAAATTGAATTATGTGTTAACGGGTTAACCCTCATTATCCCAAAAACCCCCCACTACTCCCTACAACATCTCTCATGTAGGAGACACTTGATGAATGGGGATTAACCTCTCCATTGTGACATTGGGTGAATAGAACATATAATTAGAGAATTTCCATTTGAGAGAAGAGAGAAAGATTGATAAAAACACATATGAGGGATCGGATAATTTCGAGTAAGAAATTTTACCGTCATTATTGATTCACTAGATTTTGGGTTGAGACGCTATAGATCTGTGGTGGTGGTTCAATTTTGTGATCACCATCCTAACCGAGAGTTTTATTCGAGAGATTTTCTGTTCAAGGGAATTTCACAGATCGGTTCACGGTTGATTTTGCAGAGACCCTACACATCGAGATATTTATTTGAAATTTTGATCTTTTTAATTTTTTGAAAATTAACATGTTTCCACAATGTATGAGAAATAAATCTAACATTGATATCATAACTCGTTAGATTTATTAAATAAAAATTTTAAAATTTTCAGGTATTAAAAATGTAGGGTATAAAAATTTAGAATTCGGATCACGGATGCGTTTTGTGAATCTGATTATGCCACGATGTTGCCCATCACCCGTAGGTCACAAATATAATTTTGTTGAATTTTTTGAGTACACTTAGGCCAAGAAATTGTGGGTCAAAGATCTCGGTCAAAAATAGTGACCATGACCCTAAATCTTTAGATTTGTCAAGTTTAAGGACAAATTGTTGCATGAAATTGGTTTATATGTGTTCCTCGTATCCTGATCTACATATTTGTGTGATTAAATGTAATTTTTGGTTGCTAGAAAATGAGTTTTAAAAATGGCCGGGAAGAGCCGAAACTTTGGATATTTAAATGATTGAGTTTAGGGCTTAAATCTTCCAATAAATCGTGTTTAAGATAATTTTGGAAGTTTAATTTTAATTTTTTGGCAAAAATTGCATTAAAAACAACCCGGAAAAGCATTTTCTGACAGCCAGGTCAAGAGGACCCATTTACAGACTCATCGGGCAAAGAAGAGCTGGCCAATGGATCTCGGGTCTCATACAGTGGGTACGTCCATGTCGGTCATAACGCATATGACCTCATCTTGAACACGTATCAAGGTGACTTATGTTCTAGTAGGGTTACTCTCAAAATCTCTTACAGCTAGAAACCGTCTCATCCCTTCTCACTCAGACCTAGAGGTGGTCACTCGTGTGTGAGAGTCGACCTCGCCTACATGACATATCTATTATCACATCACAGAGCATATATATGATAATAAAAGTAAGTGCATTAAATGAAATATAACACAAGTGTGACTGAATAATGCACAATAATCATGTATATAGAAAATCAATAAGCATCAATGTCGTCAATATAGTACAAGATGAGAAATATTAATAAGTACCCAAACCCAATGACTCCATTTGCCTTAAAAAGGAGTATCTAGTGATAGGTTTGATGAAGGGGTCAGCCACTATTCTGTGTGTAGAATGTACTTGACGGTCGCTTTACCCTTTTCGATGATGTCTCTTACGAAATGGTATCTGGTGTCAATGTATTTAGTCATACTATGAAACTTAGAGTCTCGAGTGTAAGCGATAGCGACCTGATTATCACAATATATCATTACTGGCCTCTCACTATCTGCTATAATCCCTAAGTCATCCAATAGTCTTTAGAGCCAAACACTCTCCTGAACTGTAACTGAACAAACCATGAATTCAACCTCTATCGTAGATAGAGCAATACATGTTTGCTTCTTACTGCTCCAAGAGATGACCCCTTCATTGAGTAAGAAAACAAAACCTGATGTTGATTTGCGCTTATCCAGATCGCCTGCCCAATCGGCGTCTGAATAACCCACAAGGTGCAAATCACCTCCTTCGTAACATAGGGAGAAGTTCACGGTTTTCTTGAGATATCGAAAAATCATTTTCACTACTCTTCAGTGACCCCTTCCAGGATTTTCCTGATATCTGCTCACCAGATCGACTGCATAACAAATGTCCGGTCTGTACACAACATCACATATATTAGGTTTCCCATTGCACTGGAGTAAGGTACTTTACTCATTTTCCTCACTTCTTCCTGAGTTTTAGGATACATTTTCAGGCTTAGGCCATCACCTTTGGTGATTAGAGTATCTATGGGATTACAATCACTCATCCCAAAGCGCTTGAGAATTTTCTTAATGTAGGTCTCTTGTGAAAAAGCCAACGTCTTTCTCAAGTGTTCCCTCTGGATTTGAACTCTGAGGATGAACTCAGCTTTACCCATGTCCTTCATATCGAAACTCAATGACAACCATGTTTTAATGGTCATTGAATACTCAATGTTGTTCCCAGCCAACATTATATTATCCACATATAACGACAGGATCTCAAAGGAGTTATCAGAATATTTTAGATAGATACAATGATCCTCATCGATCTTTGTGAAACCGTAAGATATCACTTCCTCATGAAATCTTAGGTACCAACTCCTGGATGACTGCTTTAGGCCGTATATTGAATTCCGAAGTCGACAGAGCTTATTCTCCTGATCTAATGGAATGAACCCAGGGGTTGTTCCATATAGATCTCCTCATCTAAATTCCCGTTAAGGAAAGCGGTCTTTACTTCCATCTAGTGTAACTCTAGATCCATTCTCACGACAATCGCCAAAAGTAAACGGATCGATGTAAATTTGATTACAGGGGAAAATGTCTCCTCGTAGTCAATACCCTTTATCTACATGTAACCCTAGGCTACTAGGTGGGTCTTGTAAATCTCTATTGATCCGTCAGCCTTCCTTTTGATTTTGGGAATCCACTTGTTCCTAATGGCCTTTCTAGCCTCAAGTAAGTCAACTAGGTCCCAGACCCCGTTGACTCTCATTGATTCCATTTCCTACTGCATGACCTTTAACCATTGGTCCTTCGCTGAACCCTCGAGAACCTCCTGGAATGTCCTTCGCTCCTCACCGTCCTCGGGAGTCACAATGAGGATCTCATCGTCAATCAAGAAATGACAACAAGGAACATGTCCTTGACTACTCCTACGAGGAGGGAGAGCCACTTCACCTTCAGATAAACAGCTCCCACTAGGACCAAGATCCGTAACAGGCTCTTGAGTCCTGCCGCTGGGCCCAACTAGGCCACTAGGGTTATCCATCTCATAGAAGGTGTAGTCTCGTTCGATTTCTCTTCTCTTAGGGAAATCATTCTCGAGGAACGTGATATCATGAGACTCAATCTCAATGACAGTGCCATTTGTATGTTCTCCTAGAAACACGTCCTTTGGAGTGTTCAAAGTATCTTATAAAGATACACTTCTTTCCTCACGGGCCTAACTTGCTGTATTAATGTGAGGAATCATGAACATACGCAGTATAACCCCATGGCCTCAAATGGCCAAGGTCAAACTGCCTCCCTATCCAAAACTCATATGGGGTTCTGACTATGGACTTCGTTGGGACACGATTAAGGACGTAGGCAGCAGTCAATAATGCATCCCCCTAATGGGAGATAGGTAAATTGGCCTGCGCTATCATCGACCTCACCATCTCGAATAGAGTCTTATTCATTCTCTCGGCTACTCTGTTCTGCTAAGGAGTAGTAGGAATAGTCAACTATCTCGTAATGCCTCTATCAAAACAGAGCTCTTTAAATTGCTCGGATAGATACTCGCACCCCCGATCGGTTCTGAGAGTTTTCACCCTCAAGTCTAGCTGATTCTCAACCTTACTAAGAAACCTCCTGAAACACTTTAGTGCCTTAGACTTGTGCGAAATCAAATAGACGTAACCAAAATACGTGTAGTCGTCTATAAATATAATGAAATATGTGGCTTCGTTTCGGGGTCTCACATTCATGGTGTCACGTCCTGAACCGGGATTGTGAACAGTCGCCCGTTGTCCTGGATGCCGACTGTATTTCTACAGAAAATCGGGCAGAACCTCCTCATAAATCGGAGGTCTCCCATGTACAATTCAACTTGTTTAAATCTGTATAATTCAAAATCATCCTGAAAATAAAACAAATGGTCATCCCGGCCTCTCCAAAACCCATCAACCACAGCAGACATCCAGAACAACGCCAGGCTAAATAAATCACCAACAGTCCTAACCACAGACCTCTACTGTCATGCCCAACTAGAGCATGAGCAGCCGCCACATCGAGCGGACCTAAATTTTATATAATATACAATAGCTTCCCAAGTAAAGAGTTTAAATGTTTACAAATGCCTCAATGCAAGCATAATATGAGAGTTTCACAACAATGTCCATAAATATTACAGTCATTCCATAAAAATGTACACGATCTACTACGGACCTCAATATCCAGACCACGCAGGGTCGAAATAAAGTGCTAAATTCGTATTTTAAATTTAACTTAAACCTTACCATCGAGAAGAACCAACCCGCCTAGGATGAACTGAAATCTTTAGACTCAGAAACGTCGCTCTAGTACAACGATCCTGTTTGAGGGAGGAAAAAAGAGGGGTGAGTATCTATGGGAGGATACTCAGCAAGTGAGGGGAAGGACATCGTGCTATCAATATCAAGTGTGAACTTGGAGTGTCAAAACATGTAATACAATATCGGGTATATAAAAACAGCGTGCAGTTTTAAACATATCTCAAGTTACACATCAGAAAATAACATATGCATCCATTCAAGTATCAAATCACATGAGAAGAGCGGCCGAATAAACAACCCCGGCAATGGTCTACCTCGACCAAAGACGGGCGCATTGGGGGTTTTCACAATGCAAATATCAAATAATGGCTCTCTACCTCAATGTTGGCCACAAACTACTCCAACTAGCCTGTAAATAATAATAATAATAATAATAATAATAATAATAATAATAATAATAATAATAATAATAATATACATATAAATAGTCATCCGTGTATTATGCCCCCGCCCAGTGCTAGACAGAGATACAACTCACGTCCTCTCCCGATGAGGGTTCAACCTGGGACAACCATACATACGACAATTTGGCGGATACCTCCGGCCGAAGAGTATCCAGGCACAAGGGGTGCCGCTACCAAACATCTTTCGTAGCTACGGAACAATATCAAATCAGCCGGGCACGTGGCCCCATGCATCCCAACACCATATCAGCCGGGCATATAGCCCCATGCATCGTATCATAATATCAGCTGGGCATACAGCCCAAAAGGTACGTATAAATCCATTCAAATCATGTGCCAATGTAAGTAAAAGCATTAAAACACGTCAATATATCAAAAAGGTGACACAATATTCAGTTATCAAACTCATGGATGCATATCAATAAAATCAGTGATTGGGACACTCCAATGGTCACAAAAATATGTATATAAATACTTATCAAAATCTAAAAGTTTAATTTTCACACGTATAGAAATCATGTCATTTGAAAATCGGTAAAACATAGTTTATCGATCAATAGTAGATGTCGTAGTCCCACTCACCGTTTAGGGAGGGTGTGCACTCCCCAATAATACCATGAATCAAACCAAACTCGACTCCTCGAGTCTCCAAGAAAGTCAACCTAATCAAATCACGAATTTCATCAATTTTTCGACTATTTTCAGGATTTATGATTTTCTTTAAGTTCGTACAAACCCTAAATTCTTCGATTTATAAATGTACTTCAATGTAATCAATTTCTTTCCATTTATAAATAAATAACGAAATTAAAACCAATTTAAATTCAAACCTAAAACCATTCAAAATCGAAAACCAAATTAAAATAAATAAATTTCCTACAAGATGGAAAAATTTTTGAAAAATCATACACTTTTAAATTTTCATCCGATTTCTTCAAACCATAAGTCATTTTAAAGGTATTGAATCCTACTTTCATAATACGAAAATTGTATTTTGATTTCCTATATGCAGGGCAACTTAAAATGAAAAAGACTGCATATAACCTTAAACTTAAATCCCAATTTCCAACTGTTTTCATGCATACATCAAATTAAACTCTAAGAGAAATCATTCAAATCAATTTAACATAATTCTATGATTCGGAACAGTCCAATTCGTGTAAAATCCTATATTTAACCTTACTAATTACATATAAACACTTCAGAAAACGTATTTTCCTTAAATTCAAAATATTTGCACAATTACATTACTAAACTTTTGTTTCATCAATCTAGGATCATTTCAAATCACCAACGACTTTAAATTTACAATATTCCTCAATTTTACCAATTTCTCCCGAATTTACATAATCCTAATTTAATTCATGCCGATTTCAATTCAAATCCAAAAAAAAACTATGCAAATCAATCAAATAAAACTCTAATACTATCTACGATATTTTAACATGCTTTGCAGTCCAATTTACATCAAATCCTAGACTTAAATTCAATCATTTCATACAAACTTTCAATAATAACGCATTTCTTATGAATTCAACTCATTTTCAATTCACATATAAAGCTTCTCATCCTACATCCAACCTAAACTAAATCAGTTATTGAATGCATTTAGAAATCCCTCTCACCTAGGATTCCACAATTTGCAGCGTAAATCGAACGCCTCCTCAGTCCATTCCAAAGCCTGCAAAAGTTCCAATTTGCATTAATTTCAAAAATCTAAACCTAATTCCTAAGAAGGTTTGAAACCCTAAAATTAGGGTTAGGGTTTGATCTTACCTTTGCAGTGAAAGTGGGTTGCAGTCTAGGGTTTTCAGTCTCTCAAGAGTGGGTTGTAGTCGCGCGCAGAAAAAAGGGGGCGCTAGAAGTTGTCGCGCTAGCAGTCGCGCGTGCGCAGGGAGAGAGAGATAGGGAGAAACAGAGAGAGAGTCGAGGGTAGAGAGAACTGTGAGGGGGATAGAGAGAGAGAATGGCGGTGGTGGTGTGGCGGAGAGAACGAGGTGGAGCGGCGGTGAACCACGGGAGAGAGAGAGACGACGAAGGAGAGATCGCAAATTAGAGAGAGAAACAAAGGAAGGGAAACTCAGAGGGCGGTAGAGAGAGAGAGAGTGGGGCTACGGTGGTTGGTGGTGTTGAAGGAAGCCAGCGGCGGCGGCGGTGGTGGTTGCGACAGATTCGAGAAGAGAGAGATAGAGAGAGATGGAACTAAGAGAGAGAGAGAATAGAGAGAATGAGAGAGAACCGAAGGGAGAGAGAGAGAATAGGGTGGTCGGAGATGGCGGTGGAGGCGGACGGTCGCAGCGGTGCGGCGGCGGAGCGGGTGGTGCGGTGAGGGAGAAGAGGAGAGGGGAAGAGGGAAGGAAATTAGGGCTAAGCCCTAATTTCGATTTTTTTCAATTTTTTTTTATTATTATTGTTATTATTATTATTATTATTATTATTATATATGTATTTTTTTTTATAAAAATGGTTTATAAATAAATGCATGAGGAAATAATTAATTTAATAAATGAAAAATATGTTTATATACATATACATATATTTTATTTTATTTTTTATACTTGCTTTACATTTCGAATCGGAAATACGGAAACTTTTGAATATACTAAAAATTAAATTTTAATACTCCGAAATCGAAAATCAATAAAATTAAATATTTCACTCTATATATATATAAATTGAGAATTATTTTATTTAAATCTAGAAACGGAAATACAATCGTATGAACACCGCAGTGTCGGCGTTACACATGGGTTTGCTAATATCGGAATGGACCAATTGCAATGGAGTCCTAGCTCTCATTGTTTTCCCAAATGGTTTTCTTGTAGCTTTACCCACTAGGCAAAACTCACACAAGGCAACTCGACCCTGGTTAGTGGGATAAACAAGCCACTCGCAGCTAATCGGACCATCCTCTATTGCCCTATATGGCCAAGTCTACTATATCATACAATCACATCATTAACTGTACTATAAGATACAAAAGCAATAGGAGAAGAAGGAAAAATCATAGAATTGAGTCAAATCCAGTACATAGAGTCCCTCATGGACTAAATTGAAATAATTCAAAGTACTGTCATTATAAATGGAAACTCTAGAGTTTCCCAACAAAACAAAATAACCTAACTGATCAAGACATCGGACAGACACGAGATTTCATTAAATCTCAGGAGCATACAATACATCATGAAGATACAGGACTTGTTTACTTCATAGCATTAGCTTGCACGTACCAATCCCTCTCACTTCCACAAATGCTTCGTTCCCCACATATAGTCTCCTCGCATGGGGACTCAAACGGTGGAACTCCCCGTACGCGCTCCTGTCACGAGCTACATGGTTAGTGGCTCCTGAGTCTACAATCCACAAAGCAGAAGAGTTAGCTAGCATCACACTAGAATACACATAACTCAAACCATGTAAAGAAAAATGACGTACCTTTCGCTCGCCACACTTGCGTGCAAAGTGCCCATGCTTGCCACACACATAGTATTGGACCTTACTCTTATTGAGCTCATTCTTCTTACACTTCTATCCTTTGTCGTCGGTCTTAGCAAATTGCTTCTTTTTGCCTTGGCCCTTGGCCTTCTTCTTATGCTTACGCCACTTGTGCTTAATGCCCCGGGAGCCCTTACTTGACTCCGCGATGTTAGCATGAGCTGAAGTAGACCTATCCACCTCCTGGAGCTCCTCCTCGAGCTCACAATGCCTACTCACTTCTATGAAAGTACGAATACTCTCTGTGTGTGAGAGATAGGTCTTAACCACATCCTAGAAGTCAGGCAAAGACTGGATCACTCCCACTATCTGAAACTCATCTGACATAGGCTCCCCCATATTCTTCAGAGAGGCAATCATACTCGATATATGCATTAAATGCTGCTTTATAGTATGATTAGGCCTCTTCTTGTACATGATAAACTTATAGGTCATCATCCTCAACTTAGGAACTGACTGGGAGCCATAATGCTCTCTCAAAGCAAGCCAGATCGACACCACAGTAAGATATTGCTCTTATATTGGGATTAGCTCATCGTGCATACTGCTAAGAAGTATTACCCTAGCTTGGTCATCCTTCTTTTTCTAAGCATGATATACCTCTTGATCCCGTCTCTCCATACTGTAGTACCCTCCCTAGGGTCCACCATCTCGTGCTTAAGAACCTCCCTGAGTTCTTGTTCCTCGAAGACAAATTGAACTTTCCGGTGCCATCAATTATAATTGTCACCATTCAGCTTGTCTCCCTTCACGTGATCTAAAAGGATAGTTTTTGAAGCAGCCATATCTCTGTCACACAGAAAACAGAGACGTTAGTGATAATTGATGCTTAATATCATAATTTTGTGCACCTTCGAATCATCAAGACCTAAATAACTCGAATAAGATCCCAAGACGTGCGTATGAGTCAACGAACACCATTCACCACAATTCGAGATTACATCTCACCATTTAAACTAGGATTCGGTACACAAAAATCCATAATTAGTCATATTTTTGGCATAAAACCCTCAAAAATTAGAAAAATTCCATTTTTGGGCAAGCCTATGTGCCGCCGAGGAGGTCCATGCACCGCCACACATTGGCGGCGTGTCCCCACGTGCCTTCATGCATTGGGGAAAGCCTGGAGTGCGTGCCAGATGCGTAGGGGCATGGGTTACATGTCGAACCCCTGATCCAGGTTGGGTCACGTGTCGGGTTTGGATTTGGATCAGAGTTGACCCGGACCGACCATGGGAGCTAATGCACCTCAGAGCGCGTGAGCTCCACACGCCAGCTCCCTTGCACATCACGTGCCTATCGCGTGCGTGATGTGCACGCGCCTTGGATCCAAGTTGGGTTTTCTTCGCCGAACGGGTCCTGCAACTGAGTCTTTTGACCTAACTGCCGAAAATAACCTTTTTCAGCCCTGTTTTTGTCAGAATTTTGGACTCGAAATTCATCAAGTTTAGGGCACGATTATTCCAAAAATTAAGTCTACAAGGTGAGAAATGTCAGTATACATATAAAGCCAATGATTCCTATATCTCATACAGGAATCTGTGATAATGGGTTTAGTGAAGGGATTAACCACCACGCTGTATAATAGTATATTTAATTGTCACTTCACCCTTCTCAGTGATATCTCTCATAACATGGTATTAGGTATCAATGTGTTTGGTCTTACTATGATACTTATGATCTCAGGTGTAGTCAATGGCGGCTTGATTTTCACAATAAATCATCACTAGTCTCGCACTATTTACCACAACCCCTAAGTGATCCAGAAATCTCTAGAGCCAAACACTCTCCTGAACTGCTACTGAGCATGCCACAAGTTCACCCTCTATCATAGATAGAGATACATAGGTTTCTCACCAAACCGTCGATCTACGTTTATCCAGATCACCACCTCAGTCAGCATCTGAATGCCCAATGAGACGCAACTCACCTCCTCCATAGCACAACAAGAGGTCTGCAGTTCTCTCGAGATATCTCTGAATCCTTTTTACTGCTCTCCAGTAATCTCTTCTAGGATTCAATTGATACCTACTCACCAGACTGACTGCAAAACAAATGTTTGGTCGTGTATGTAACACTACGTACATTAGACTACTCACTATATTGGTATAAAGGATTCTACTCATTTTCCTTGTCCTTTCCTGAGTCTTAGGGCATGTGTCAAGATTTAGACTTTAACCTTTTAGTGATAAGAGTATTTATAGGGTTGCAATCATTTTTCTCAAAGCATTCGAGAATTCCCTTGTTGTTGGACTCCTGTAAAAGAGTCAATACCTGTCTCGAGCAATCCCTCTGAATCTTAACTTTGAGGAAGAACTGAGCCTCACCCATGTCCTTCATATCAAGACTCGACAATGTCCACGTCATCATGGTCATCAGATACTCTCTGTTGTTCTAAATCAATAGAATGTCATTCAAACACAAGGACATGATCACAAAAAAATCATGCGAACGTATAAGGTATACGCGATGATCCTCCTTAATCATCACGAAACCGTGAGATGTCACCTCCTCGTGAAAATTCAAGTACCACTACCTGGATTGATGATTAAGGTCGTATGTCGACTTCCGAAGTCGATAGACCTTATTATCCTAATCTATAGGAATAAAGCCACATGGTTGTTCCTCGTAGATCTCCTCATCCAACTCTCACTTAGGAAGGCAGTCTCAACATCCATTTAGTCTCACTCCAGATCTGAGTATAACCCTAGGTTATCAAACAGGCCTTATACATCTCCACCGATCTGTCAGCCTTTCTCTTGATGTTGAGAACCTACTTGTTCCCAACGGCCTTATTACCCTCAGACAAATTAACTAGATCCCAGATCCCGTTGAGTCTTTTCAGCTCATTCTCTTATCCATGGCCTTTAACTAATGGTCCTTTACAGAACCCTCAAGAGCCCCTAAGACTATTTAAGGTTTCACATCATCCTCAAGAGTCACATTGAAAGCCTCCCCTCAATCGGGAAGTGATGGTTAGGTACGCGTCCTCGACTACTCTTAAGAGAAGGAGAAACCTTTTCACCTCTAGATGGATCGCTCCCACTAGGACCAAGATATGTAATAAATTCTTATATCCCGTTGCTAGGCTCAGCCATGCCACTAGGCTCACCCATCTCATAGAAGGTAAAGTCCCAGTCGATTTCACCTCTTATAAGGAAATCATTTTTAAGAAATTTGGTATCACGAGACTCAATCTTAGTGACAACATCTCTCGTATGCTCTCCTAGAACACATTCCCCTTGGAGTGTTCTGAGTATCTCATAGAGATACATCTCTCTTCTCGCAGGCCTAACTTGCCGTGTAAATGCGAGAAATAGTGAACATACGCGACACAACCCCATAATCTCAAATGGCTAAGGTCAGGCTGCCTCCTTGTCCAAAACTCATATGGGGTGCTAATTGCAAACTTTGATAGAACACGATTGAGGACGTAAACGGCAACCAATAATGCATCTCCCCAATAGGAAACGAGTAAACTGACACGCACCATCATCGACCTCACCATCTCAAACAAAGTCCTATTCCTCCTCATGGCTACTCTACTCCACTGAATAGTAGGAATAGTCAGTTATCTCGTAATACTCTTCTCAAAACAGAGCTCTTTTGACACATACTCACGTTCTCAATCGGTTCTGAGAGTCTCCACTCTCAAGTCTAACTGATTCTCAACTTCGTTAATAAACCTCTTGAAACATCTCAATACCTCAGACTTGTGCAATATCAGATAGACGTAACTGAAATGCGTGTAATTGTCTATGAACGTAATAGAGTATGTAACTCCATTTAGGTTCTTACATTCATAAAGCCACAGGTGTCGAAGTGAACCGACTATAATGGAGTCCCAGCTCTTATTGCAATGTTGAATGGTTTTTTTGTAACTTTGCTATCTAGGCAAAACTGGTTAGTGGGCCCTACAGACCACTTACTGCTAACCAAATCATCCTTTCTCACTCTAGGAGGATAACAAGAAACACCGTTGAAAGGAATCACATCCAGTGCATATAGTCTCTCATGGACTAAACCAGAACCAATCAAAAAACTATCATAATAAATGGAAACTATAAATTTTCCAAATTAACAGAGCATATCCTAGGCTGAGATTAAGTTCCATCAAATATCCGAAGTGTAAAGAACGTACAGAGTTTAGCTTGCAACTCCAACTTGCAAGTGCCATTTCTTCTGATGTCGGAAAAATGCTTCGTTCCCCACGTAAGTCCTCCTACGTGAGGACTCACTTGGCGGAACTCTATGTACACGCTCCTGTCTCGAGCTATGTGATTAGTAGCTCCTGAATCTACAATCCATGAAGGAGAGAAATCAGCGAGCATCTCAAACCACGTAAAGAAGAAAGAGATAATTTCCGCTCGTCATACTTACGAGCAAAATAACCAAGTCTACTACAGATGTAGCACTATACCTTGGTCTTATCCAACTCCTTCTTTCTGTATTTTAATACTTTGTTGTCGGATTTCTCGGATGGTTTCTTTTTACCTGAACCTCGAGTCTTTTACTCATATTTATATTATTTGTGTTCAGTGCCACGGGAGTCCTTACTCAACTCCACTGCATAAGCATGACTCAAGTAAGGCCTACTCACTTCCAGATGCTCCTACTCGAGCTCACTTTGCCTATTTATATTAGCAACAGTATGAATACTTTCATCGTATGTGAAATAGGTTTTCATGGTTTCCTATGAATCAGGTAAAAACTGGATCGCACTCAATATTAGAAAACACATTCGAAATAGGCTCGTTCACATTCCCCAACTCGGCGATCATACTCAACATTTGTATCAAATGTTACATCATTGTATGACCAATCATTTTTTTTATAAATTATTAAACTTATAAATCAGCATCCTTATCTTAGAAGCCGTAAGAGCACCACAATGCTCTCTTTAGGTTGAGCCAAACTGACATAGCCGTAGGATATTACTCATAAATTGGGATCACATCATCGTGCATAATGCTCAGGAGGATTGTCTTAACTCGGCCATCTTTCCTCTTTCACGCACATAATGCCTCCTAATCCCATCTCACTGAGGTCTGATACCCTCTCTGCAGTCCATTGTCTCATGCCTCAAAATTTCAGATAGATCTTGCTCATTGAGAATAAACTGAATCTACCGGTGTAAAATATCGTAATTATCACCATTCAATTTTATTTCATTTAGAAAGATCTAATATGATAATCTTTGAAGCAATCAAAGAGACAATAAGGATCTGTGATGCTTATTTTCACAATTTTGTGCACCATTTGAATCAACAAAACCCAAATAACTCGAGTACAGATCCCAAGACGAGCGTATGAGTCAACAGACACCATAGATCACAATTCAAGATTGTATCTCACAATTCGGATTATGATTCGGTACACAAAAATCTACAAAAAGTTACAAATATGGATATGGGACCCTAAAAAAAATGGAAAATTCCATTTCAGGATGACCTCATGCGCCGGCGGTGGTCCCACAAGCCTCTACGCATTGGCGGTGTGTCCCCACGCGCCGGCGGTGCGTCCCCACGCGCCTGCACGTGCCGGGGAAGTGCTGGTGCATGTGCTAGACACGCAGCACGTCTGGCACACACCTGCACACACGTCTTGCTCATCGACACATGCACCATACGCGCAGGGGAGTGGGCCACACGCCTGCACTCGCGCGTCCCGCCTTTCGGGTTGGTACCCTGTTCGGGCAAGGGTCGGGGCGCGAGTCCGGATCAAAACTGACCTGAACCACCCCGACTCGGTTCACGCGCCTCACGCACATGTGAACTTCATGTGCCTGCTGCCCTGGCTCTCACGCTTCTCCCGCGCGCATGCACTACAGCGCCTGCAGGTTTGGAGCGTTTCTTCTCCGCCCAACGGGTCTGCAACCGGGTCGAAAACTCATTTTCGTGTGTATTTTGCGATGGATTTCGGCTGGAACTTACAATTCAGACCTCCTTCATTCATCCTAGCTCATTTTTATGAATGATTAAGCTCAAATTTGTCGAATCAAAGACTCAAGTTCGCGGCCTTTCATGGCCATTGTTGGAAATCCTAGTTTCCGCCAACAACAATGCACAATATATACATCAAAATGTAAATCAACACACTTAGAACACATATATAGTATTTGTTTAGATCAATTTGTCCTTAAACTCGGCACATCTAAGATCAAAAGAGTCGGTCAATATTTGGACCGAAAACTTCAACCTCAGATTTCATGCCTTAAATGTACTCCAAAAATTCAACAAAAATTATTTTTGTGATCTACATGTCATGGGTAATCTCATGGTGCAATCGGATTCATGAAATTCATTCGTGATCCGAACCCTAAATTTTATACCCTACGTTTTTTTATATCCGAAAATAATTCCGAAAATTATTTTAATTAATCTAACGAGGGCTCCGATACCAATATTGGAATTAAGTTCTCATGCGCAGCGGAAAGCAATAATTTTTAGAAAAATAAAATAAAGAACGGGTATAGGGTATGTACCTCAATATGTGGGGCCTCCAAAAATGATCGAACCGTGTGGTAAATCCCTCAATCAGATCTCACGGCCAGGATGGTGATCACGAGGTTAATCGAATTACCACCGTAACTCCACGACGTATCAATCCTCAATCTGATAATGACGGGACAAATTTTCCTACACCAAAATTTCTAATTCCCTTGTTCAAATTCTCACTCTAGAGAATTCCATGTTTCTCTCACTAGCTTTTTCTCTCCAAAACGCTACAATGGCTTCCATGACTTCTTCACTCAATCCCATGGAGAAGTTAATCTCCTACCATAAGTGTGATGCTTAGATTGGAGAGAATTAAAGGAGATTTGGGTAGATTTTTGGGATGCTAAGGATAATGGGAGTTACCTCATTATCCCTCTATTAATTTCAAAATTAATTAAAATTTCTTTAATCCAAAAATACCCCTCTAGGGCATACCCTAACCAATAGGGGCAGTCAAAAAGCACTCAACACGTTAATATACTTAACTAAAACTCCAATATGAATAACATAAATTTTGGGATTTCTTTCCATATAAATTAACATTACATGACAAATGAACTTCGTCGAACGAAGTAGCACCCTTTATTCTATCTTGCCGAACATTTCTTTTTAAAGTAATAAAAATAAACATGAAGAGGGGGAACAATACTATTTTGGCGATGTGTTTTATGGCGATCACGTTGTTGGTTTCAACATGTCTTGCGGATACGGATATCCGAATTACTGTACCGGAGCCTTACTGATGTTACCATGAGCATGTGAAAAAGTACATGTCAAATCTAAGTTTCTATTGTGGGCAGGAAATAGATGGTTTTGTATTCTATAGTAGACTTATTACCGTTGTCGATGAGTGTTGGAAGCAACTCATAAGCAATAGACTATCTTGTCACACGACATTGGTTGAGCACAGTCTCAAAAGACCCGATCTCAAGGACAAGGTAGCTCAAGCTCATCAAGGTTCCAAAGATATTTGGGATAAGTGCTCTCTTGTCGGCTCCGTATCATCCTAAAAGTTCTAATTTTCTTTTTTTGTATAATTAAGTGTGATAAAGCTTTCAATTATTAATAACAGTATCGTATTTTAATCTCCCGATATTTTTATTAAGAAATATTACAAATGGGATTGGTAACTTTTCTTGCTAATGATGATAAATGTTGATTTGTGCTAAACATTGAAGCGTGCGTTTTAGCACAAAATATATAATATTGTAAGTATTTGAACAATTTCTGATTCTACGGCTCCCACTCAAGAGGGACATAACATATGTGAAATATCTTGACGAGTTAAAATTCAGCAACGGAATTACTTGGATAAAACAATCGTGGAAAAAAAGACGTAGTAGTGCAGGGGGAACATCTTTGTGCTCGGAGACTATCTGGGACATCATTGTCCATACTACCTCTTCGGCTGCAGGACAGGAGTTTCTATAAAAGTCATAGGATAGTCTTGAAGCAGGAGATGTGATTGCAAAAACATCAACAATGGGATCTTGATGTTGAAGGTCCGTCGGATTACTGAGGGAAGTAATCCTAAAGATCAACAAAGCCAAGACCAATATCATCAACAACCAGATGACCAACATAACTTTCGTGAAGATTGCCATTTATAGAAGGACCAAAGAGAGAGAAACAGAATGCAATTTTCTCTACTCTCTGAGAGGCACAGAGTATTTGGTTTTATAGAGAGAGAGAGAGAGAGAGAGAAAGAGAGAGAGAGAGCTGGATTTGGGGACTTTAATTAACGAACTTTAACTGATTTGTTCTTGTTCTTGATCTTTTTCTTTTTCTTGGATTTCTTAACGTGCATGGGATACATAATGCAATATATTTGTTCATAAATCCATGATAGAGAGAGAAAGTGAGAGGAGAGAGAGAGGACCAATATAACACGGTCGGTTATTACCCATAGTTTCAAACTGAAAGTAATATATTAATCTCATGAAAAATCTGTTACAACTTCCATGGCTGGGGGGTTTAGTTACCCATGAAATTGCTAATTCAGAATTAGAGTCAATCAACAAATTTCCAATAAAAGTGAAAGCTCGATTAATAAATAAAAAATGAACTCTTTAGATACAATTCCTTTACATTTGAGTCCCAAATCCCAATTGGAATGGGGAACGTGTAGAGGAAGAAGCCATACTTATAACACCATCAACCCTATATTGTATTTTCTGGAGCAGCTGCAATGAATCAATACTAGCATCGTTGAAAGATTATCTCGTTTCAATGTAACCACAAAGATCAAACTTTCATAGAATAATAAGCCGAACCTCATCCAAACATTTAGAAAAATAAAAAAACTGATCTAATAATCAAAGTTTATAAATAAGTACAAATGCAACCCCCATTTCCTCGTAGAAATCATAACGCCAATTATTCTTGATTTTGAGGAAGAAACAATGAGTGAGAAAAACCAAAAGAAGAAGAGGAGAGAGAATAAGTTTTTTCATTTAGTGACCAAATGAATAATTTATCATCAGTAATTTTTTTTTTTTAAATCACTATCAGAAAACGCGACATCAGCGACAGAAATTAACGATTGATAATTATCCATCGCTAATTAATAATATAATTATGACGGAATAGCGACAAAAAGATTAGCGATGAAAAAATCAGTCGAAAAAAATTTCGTTGCTAATTTATCGCTAAAATTAGCGAGGGAATTATTTCCGTTGGTAATCTATCGCTAATACTTGAAAAAAAAATTTCAGACAAATTAGCGATGGAAATATCCCTCGTTAAAAATTTCGTCGCTAATCTGTCGCTATAATTAGAGACGAAATTATTTCCGTCGGTAAAACTTGAAACAAAAAATTTTTTACTTTCATTAAATATAATTTTGTATTTTTATTAAATGTAATTTTGTATTTTGTATTTTTATTAAATTGTGGTATTTTTTTTAAAAATATAATTTTGTATTTTTACTAAATATAATTTTGTATTTATATTAAATATAATTTTGTGTTTTTATTAAATATATTTTAGTATTTTATATTTTATTAAATTAGGGTATTGTTTTTTTATTAAGTATAATTTTGTAATTTTATTAAATATAATTTTATATTTTTATAAATATAATTTTATATTTTTATTAAATATAATTTTGTATTTTTATTCAATGTAATTTTGTATTTTGTATTTTTACTAAATTATGGTATTGTTTTTTATTAAATATAATTTTTTATTTTTATTAAATATAATTTTGTGATTTAATTAAATATAATTTTTTATTTTTTATTTTTATTAAATTAGGGTATTTTTTATTAAAAATAATTTTGTATTTTTATTAGATATAATTTTGTATTTTTTATTAAATTAGGGTATTCTTTTATTTAATATAATTTTGTATTTTTATTAAATATAATTTTGTGTTTTTATAAAATATAATTTTGTATTTTGTATTTTTATTAAATTAGGGTATTTTTATTAAATATAATTTTGTATTTTTATTATATATAATTTTGTGTTTTTATTAAAAATAATTTTGTATTTTTATTTAACATGACTTTGTGTTTTTATTAAATTAGGGTATTGCATTTTTATTAAATATAATTTTGTATTTTGTATTTTTATTAAATTAGAGTATTTTTTTATTAAATATAATTTTATATTTTTATTAAATATAATTTTGTCTTTTTATTAAATATAATTTTGTATTTTTATTTAATATGATTTTTTATTTTTATTAAATTAAGGTATTGCATTTTTATTAAATATAATTTTATATTTTTATTAAATAAAACTTTGTATTTTTATTAAATATAATTTTGTATTTTGTATTTTTGTTAAATTATAGTATTGTTTTTTATTAAATATAATTTTGTATTTTTATTAAATGTAATTTTGTATTTATATTAAATATAATTTTATATTTTTATTAAATATAATTTTGTATTTTTAATACATTAGGGTTGTATTTTAGATGATGAGAGTGAAATAAAAAGTAAAGAATTAAAAAAAAAAAGAAATAACACAAGTAGTTGAGAAAACTCAAAACATGTTTGAGAACTCAGATTCGAACCTAGGTGTGAGCATTTTTTTAACAAAAAAAAGCAGGGGTGCTTGTGGGAAGGGCATGCAAGTGAAGCGGCAGTGGCGCCACATGCTTCTTGGGTGCATGACTTTCAGCGATCGATTAGCGACGGAATTAAAAAATCGTCGCTAATCTTTCAGTAATTTGGAATATTTTGAAAAAATGTAAAATTATATTAACGACAGATTAACAACAGAAATTAAATCGTCGTTAATCCTTCAGTAATTTAGAATATTTTGAAAAAATGTAAAATTATATTAGTGACGAAAATTTCCATCGCTGATACATTTTCGCACTTTTCAAATTATCGACGGATTTTTTAGCAACGGAAACCGTCACTAATCCGTCGTTAAACTTTTCAACTGAAATAGTTCCGTCGCTAAATTTAGCAAGGTGACTTTTAGCGACGGAATTTCTGTTGTTTATTTTCCGTCGCTAAAAAGGTTTAACGACAGAATATTTACTATGAGTGACAGATATTTCCGTCATTGATACCCCTTTTTCTAGTAGTGAATTTTTCTTTTATTTTTTTATCTTTATTTTTTTTTTCAAATTCTTCATTATTTTTTCTTTATGTTTAATCATTATGCGAGACCACGATATCTTGCAACACCTCATCACTTGGCTCGTTTGTGACTTGATGGTGCAAAGTTTAATCTCTTTTATAGAAAAGTTTAATTCTATATTTTTACTAAAATCTTTTTATTTTGATTAAAAGTTCAAAATTGAAAGCAAATTAAACCAAATTGAGATTTTTCTAAACAAATTCAAGTAACTTAACCTATCGAATTACACTAAGAATCTGAAATCTGATCAGCAAATGCCAATATCGTCTTATATATATAGACACACACACATCACACTAATCATGGTAACCATTTTGGTGTTATTATTCTCAAGAAGCTAAGCTATGAAAGCTACTTATTGTGCTCAAGTCAGTGTTGAAGAAGAACCTCCCAAGCAGATTGCCACAAGGGACCACCCTTTGAGAAACCCTCTTCCTTATTGTTACCTAGGCCTATTGCTTTAAGAAGAGACTTTTAGTATATATAATATATATAAAGAGAGAGAGCAGCAATAGTAATGTGATAGTGAATGTAAATCAAATCAAGAGAATAGGTTTATGAGACTATTCAATGCATTGGTGAAAAGCTCCATCCTTGCATTGTCACAATGTTTTGGTCTTCGGCACTTAGAAGATTTTACAAATAAAAATGATTTGGATTGTATCAATGATATTAAAGAGATATTGCATGCTTATAAGACCGACTTCAATCCATTTAAGTGGGAAAATGGAATAATAGGAGATAGCAACTTGTAAAGAAATATAAATTGTTAACATCAAAATAGGAAATATGACGATCGCTTGCTTGTTATCACCTTCAACCATTAAATTATTGCTTGTGTAGTTGATGGGACGTATTTCAAGACGCAGTCCAAAAGAGTCAACTCCCAAAAGGTCCCATGAAAAGGAGGTCTGTCGATCAATCTACCGAAAGACCATAGTCACCCCGATCAATCTACCGAAGGGTCGTAGTCGCCCCGATCATTCTACTGAAATGCCTTAGTCGCCCGGATCTATCGAACAATAGGGTTTCAGTCGCCCTGATAATCGATCATGACCCATTGAGTGAGGACACTCACCCCGACCGAGTAAACAAACGTCAGTCTCCCGATCGGACCAGTCCCGAAGGTCCCTTATCAGTCGAGCAATCAATCGGTACATAGCACTCCGAACGATCCTAAAAGAAGGTCAAGATCTCCTTAACTTCGGTTTCTTATTTCATAACGGTAAATCGCGGATCTCCCAGATAAGGAAGGCGTCCCTCCCGAAGAGGAAGATTTCCCGATATATGAGGATCGTAATGAATTCATAATATTAACCTCCGAGATTTCCGGATCAGTTCGATAAGGAAAGTATGGTAAAAGTCCTTCAACGGTACACAACTCTCACAGGTATAAGAGGTCTCAAGACCCTCGACATCATGTATACTCTCTAAACCTAACACAGGGGGCACATTGATCATAGGGAACCACTCTCCCTCTTCCCTCAGTCTGTTTCACTCAAACGAAAACCGCTCTTTACTGATTTGAGCGTCGGAACCTCCCCGCTGGAGCACCCTCCGGCGGTTTTTACAGGTATATCCACCATTGACGGCAACCGTTCGAGTCAACAACGAGCTGGTATCTGAGGAGCCAAAACCCACCTCCATCAGATTGGCGCCGTCTGTGGGAACAGATTAGAGTAATTTCTGTTGTCTCAACAATCATGCCTCCGAGGACCAGAGCGTCCTCAAGAGTCGCCCCTCCTGTTGAAGGGCGAAATGCCACACTTTTCGAAACCGCTCCTCCTGCAGTGCCTGATCCAATCACTCGCGATCAGGCTACTCTCATAAGACCCCCTCATCAAGAACGGGCCTTACAACCCATACTCCTTGTTCAACCCATGGCCGATCCTATTCTGGAGCGAGTCAATTGCCCCCAGATACAAAGGTTGGAATCCAAACTTCAGGATGTAAGTAAATAGTTGGAAGACCTTAGTCGCGCCCTCAGACCTGAGGTCCAATCATCTGTTATGGGATCTAGACACCCCCGGCGACGACCATCGCCCCCACGTGGAGAAGCATCTGAAAACACCAAACCAGTCCCTGATAATCTTCGAAAGCAGGTCGAACAACTGGTAGCTGAGGAACTAAAACGGGCCAACCCTCAGGGAGACCAAATCCCTTCCTATTCTTATGCTTCACCGTTTGACTCCAGGATCTCCTCAGAGCCCATGCCTCGCAACATACTCCTGCCTCCCATAGAGAGGAACAATGGGACAATGGACCCCCGGGATCATGTGGCCCATTTTATAACCGTAATGATCTCCAGGGACATGCCCGATACGGCCAAGCGCAAGTATTTTCCCACTACTCTTTCGGGAAACGCACTTACTTGGTTCAACTCTCTCCCACCAATGAGTATAAAGACCTTCTCTCAGTTACGTGAATAGTTCGAATCACATTTTATGATAAGCAGGGGAGTCAAGAGGAAGTCCACCGCCTTGCTGTCGCTACATCAAGGTAAAGAGGAGTCCCTAAGGAACTTCCTAGAAAGGTTCAAAGAGGAAATGATGAGGGTCCCTTCTTTGAATTATTCGATCGCATTGGCCTCGCTATTAACAGGCTTGCAACCCTCCGATATGAAGGTGTCCATCACCAAGAAATCCCCCGCTACCATCCAAGAATTTTATACTCGAGCTAAAAAGTACATAGCTGCCGAGGATGCAGAAGCATCCGATCGTAGAAGAGATCGGGCTACCCGGAAAGAAAGGAACCAGTCACCCCGGAGATCTCCGCCCAGGAGAAACTGGGCGAAACCCCCTCCTCCAAGGAGATACAATAACTACACCCCGCTGAGTGAGACCCCTAGCCGGGTCTTAGCCCTTATCAGAGATATACATTCGATGGCCCCCGCGGTCAACTGAGGATAATTCTAGCAAAGACAGAACGAAGTACTGTCACTTTCATTGTGACTACGGTCACACAAACAATGATTGCAAGAAACTGAAAGATGAATTTGAATTCCTAGTACGTGAAGGAAGACTATGGGAGTTCGTTGCTGGAAGGGAAAGAGGTCCTCCTGCTGATCATCGGCGTGAACCATCGTAACGCAACCAAGAGGAAGAACGCCAAGTTACTCGGCCTCCGACCGACCGAAGGGATCGGGTGATCCTTCAGGTTCGTGATGGACTAGCAGAAAATGAGGCCAGGCGCCTAATCACACCAATTTTCTATCATCCAAAGGCAGTTCTTCCTGTACCACAAGAGATCTTAGCAGCGAACACCAACAAACGACAAGGTGAAAAAAGGCCAGTCATTGGTTTCACCAACGAAGATCTCATTCGGATCGACCCAAACCGGCACGATCCCCTTGTGATAACCGTCAAAATTGGACAATTTGAGGTTCGAAGGATCTTTGTCGATCAAGGAGCCAATTGTAATCTCCTATATCGGGATGCTTTCGGGTAAATGGGATTCACCCCTGCTGATCTTCAGCCCCACGCGGGCCCAGTTAAAGGGCTCTCGAGTGAATGGATATATCCCGAGGGTATTATCTCTCTCCCGATCGCTTTTGGAACACCTCCCAATCATGCGACGGCTCCCATTATGTTTAATATGGTCAACTTCCCTTCGCTCTACAACGCTATCTTGGGTAGACCAGGCCTGAACACCTTGGAGGCTTTACCTAGCACCAAGCATATGAAGATCAAGTTCAGAACATCGTCAGGAATTGGGACTCTAACATGTGAGTCGGAGCCTTCTACTTCCGCTCCTAAATAGTCATCAGATTCTATTACTGGTATTTTTCTAAGCTGCAAGGGTATTTCCCAACATCCGTGAAATCACTTATCGGCATATCTCTTACGTCCCCATGCCCTGGTCCTATCGCTAGGAGGGCCTTAGTCGCCTACGATCCACCGATCGTACACGTCGTCAATAGGGGATGTAACTCCCCGGACGGGTGGACGTGACCCACAACTTACAATAAATTCCTATCGCTAGGAGGGCCTTAGTCGCCCAAGATTCACCGATCATATGCGTCGTCAATAGAGGATGTAACTCCCCGGACGGGTGGACACAGCCCACAACTTACAATAAATTCCTATCGCTAAGAGGGCCTTAGTAGCCCAAGATCCACCAATCGTACACGTCGTCAATAGAGGATGTAACTCCCTAGACGGGTGGACGCGACCCATAACTTACAATAAATTTCTACCGCTAGAGGGCCTTAGTCGCCCAGGATCTACTGATCGTACGCGTCGTCAATAGGGGATGTAACTCCCCAGACGGGTGGACGCGGCCCACAACTTAAGAATCCTATATCGTTCGGAGGGGCTCAGTCACCCAGCTCCTATCGTTCGTGCGAGTCATTAATAAGAAACGGAGTTCCTCGAACGGGTTTATGACATCCCGATCTATAGTTCGTGTAACACCGATACTACGGTATCCGTATTGTACTCCTGTACTTGAAATTAATAAAAATATATATACATATATATACACACACCTATTCATTTATTTATTTAATTATTTACTCATTTAAATAATTTTTAAAAAAAAAAGAGGGGTGTTGCAAAACGCAGCAAAACGCTGCATTTTTGCCCCAAATAAGGATTAGGGCTAAAAGCCCTAATCCCTCTTTCTCCCGCCTCTCTCTCTCTCTCTACTCCCTCTCTCCCGTGGCTCTCTCACTCCCTCCGCCACCCTCTTCGCCACCGCACACCACCCACGACTGGCCAACCATCTCTCTGCCTCCCTCTCTATCTCTATTTCTCTCTCTCAGTTTCGATCTCTCTCAGTTTCTCTCGATCTCTCTCTCTCACCCGAGTCCTCTTTCCTCCACCGCGAGTTGCCGCACGCCGCCGCAGCTCCTCTCCACCGCCACCTCTCTCTATCACTTTCTGTCTCTCTATTTCGCTCTCTTCTCTCTCTGTTTTCTCTCTCGCGCGCGACGGAGCTCTTCTTCCTCTCTCCCCTGCGCGCGACTGTCGGCTCTCCTTCACTCGCGCGGCGCTGCTCCGCCGCTTCAACAATCTTCTGCAACCCTTGCAGAGCCCCCAAGATTCACAGCAGTGCAGACTTCGAAAACCCTAGGTCGCGAAATCCTTCACTGCATAGGTAAGGATAAAATTAGTTCTAGGGTTTTGATATCTCTTTGTAATTAAGCTAAATGTCTGAACTTTGCTTCGATTTGGATGCATTACAGGTTTCAGACTGAGTCGAATGGCGAATGGAAGCTAGGTCTGAACTGCGAAAACCCTAGGTGAGGTAAAATTCTGGTTCCTTCAATAGATGAATGAGATTAGGTTGAATTTAGAATAAGATTCTTATATATGTCTTGTAATAGGTGGAAGTTGAGGAGAGTGCGTTTTTCTTGAAATTTGGTATGTGAATTCTAGGGTATTATCTAGATTTTTCAGCAAACTAGACTGTCTGATACTAAAGAAGCATGTTAAAGGATAATAGAATCGAATTGAATTGATTTGAATGGTTTCTCTAGAGTTTAATTCGAAATATGCATGAAAGTATTTGGATTTAGGGTTGAAGCTTAAGGATTGATGCATTCTTTTACATTATAAGTTGTCTTGCATATAGGCAATCAAAATACAACTTCTATATTATGAAAATAGACTTCAATACCTTGAAAATGACATATGGTTTGAAGAAATCGGATGAGGATCGAAAAGTGTATGATTTTTCAAAGATTTTTCCAGTTCGTAGGAAACTTATTTATTTTAAACTTTTATTGCTAGTGATGGTAAATATTGGTTTGAGCTAAATCTTGAAGTGTTCATTTTAGCAAAAAATATATTTAAATTGCAACAAAAGATGAATGATATGTGCGTATTTGAACAATTTCTGATTCCACAACTCCTACGCAAGAAGGGCATAACATATGTGCATGGTAGACTTGTTTAATACTTGCTTGTTTTGTAACTCAAACCCAGCTCCGATGATCACACAAGGTATGGAAAAACAAAAGAGAGAAAAATAATATTCTCATAAGGTAATCGTAACGTAAATTCCTACAAAATTTGTGGAATAGACGTATAAATTATTTTAAAATTTTTATCTCATGATTTATACGGCAACAAAAGTATAGCACACTAGAATGACAAAAATTTCGATAATTGCATCATATCTATCATTGATTCCGATAGGATTGAATATACTTTCTTAGTTTCAGATACTAGAAGTCGATTTAGCATTGATCTGTTATCATTCTCATGGGAATGACCTTCCACATGCAAACCAATATTCTACTTCAAAAAAGGTCCGTTTGTCTGTCGTCCACGTCATTTCCATGGTGCAAGCTAGGGCAAAGTGTCATTTAAAAATTCTATCTTGCTACCAGAGACCAATTTCGTATGTTAAAGTAACTTTTTAATTCAAAATAAATTTCAACTGTTTACAAGAATTGTGTCTTTTTCCAAAATTTTGATTGGCAACAAAATTTGAGGACTTTTCGAAGCATTTAAAAATATTCAAATTGCTTCAATCATTCCATGCTAACGAAATAATGTACGTTCAATGAAAAAAACTCAACAACTCAAGATTCACGTTGTTCCGATAATTGATTTGTGGGAGAGAATCGAAATTTAAGGTAACAAGTTGGCGTGGGCGGGGTTAACATTGTTACGGTGTATTAAACTGTTGCCAATTTCTGTTTCTGCATTCATTAGAAATGAATGAGCATAACGTATTAATAAACCAAAGACAAAACTAGGTGTTGTACTTTTAAACATACATCATTTAATGGTTGGGTTGTGAGTTTCATAAAGAGGCGGTCAAAAAGCACTCAACACATTAATAAACGTAAGTAAAACCCCAATATGTATAACATAAATTTTGGGATTTCCTTTCATATAAATTAACATTGTTTGACAAATGAACTTCATCAAACGAAGTACCACCCTCTCTTCTATCTTACCGAACATTTCTTTTCAAAGTAATAAAAATAAACATGAAGCGGGGGAACAATACTATTTTGGCGATGTTTTTTGTGGGGATCACACTGTTGGTTTCGACATGTCTTGCAGACACAGATATACGAATTACCGCACCAGAGCCCTACCCAGGATACCGTGAGTTCGTGAAAAAGTGCAAGTCAAATCTAACTTTCTATTGTGGGCAGGAAATATATGGCTTTGTATTCTATAGTAGACTTATTACCATCGTCGATGAGTGCTGCAGGCAGCTCATAAACAATGGACAAGCTTGTCACACGACATTGGTTGAGCACGGTCTCAAAAGACCCGATCTCAAGGACAAGGCAGCTCAAGCTCATCAAGCCGCCAAAGATATTTGGGATAAGTGTTCTAGTGTCACCCCCGTATCATCTTAAAAGTTCTGATTTTCTCCTTTCAAATAAATAAAAATATAAAATTGACAATTATTGATAACAATATCATGTTTTCGTTCCCCGATTATTTTTTTTAAGAAATATTACATATGTGACCTGTAACTTTTATTGCTAACGATGGCAAATGTTGATTTGAGGTACACCTTGAAGTGTGCGTTTTTGCACAAAATATATAATATTGCAATAAAAGATGAATGATGTGTGCGTATTTGAACAATTTCTGATTCTACGGCTCCCACTCAAGAGGGGCGTAACGTATATGCGACCAGTAACTTTTATTGCAAGTGATGGTAAATGTTGGTTTGAGCTAAACCTTGAAGCATTCGTTTTAGCAAAAAATATATAACATCGCAACAAATGATGAATGATGTGTTCATATTTGAACAATTTCTAATTCCGCAACGCCTACTCAAAAAGGGCGTAACAGATTCGCATGGTAGACTTATTTAATACTTGCTTGTTTTACAACTCGAACCCAAATCCAATGATCACACAAGGTATTGAAAAACAAAAGAGATATTCTCATTTTGCTAACAATTTCCTTCTTTAGATGATGACAAATGCCCTAATGAAAGATTTTCTAAATGCATTTCTAAGTTTTTGTTTTCTCCCCCCTTAATCTATGCTTCCTCTTAATATTTCTCCAATCTTACATATTTCTCCCCTTGAAACAATGATGTGCCTATCCTTACATATTTGCATATTTGTCCCCTTTTTGTCACCAACAAAAGGGTTAATTTTAATGTGAGTTTGATCAAGAGATAAGCATGTGCTAATGTAAATATAGACTTAGGCAAACATAAGCAAATAAAGTCATAAAGTCAAAAACTCATATATTCATATAGTTCATTACATAAGCTTCAGAAACTCAGAAAGTCAAGTTCATTACATACTGCAAACAAAGTAATATACATAATCAAAAGAAAGAAAAGCAAGCAGAAATGTAGGATCTCTAGATATATGGCTCAATGTGAGCTAGACAAAGTATCTACTTTGTCTTTAACTTTATGAAGCTACTTCTATACTCTTGAAAGCTCGGTCTACATACCATATGTTGATGATCCTTCATATATAATCAACTATGAACAACTCTAAGTTACAAAAGATTTAACCTATGTTGAGCAACCGATCCAAATTCAGATTCTTAGGAGTAGAACTTGAAAAACAAGACTATCATATTGGTAAAAGTTAGGTGGAGACACCGCATCTCTGAGGAGGCGGTCAAAAAGCACTCAACACATTAATAAACGTAAGTAAAACCCCAATATGTATAACATAAATTTTGGGATTTCCTTTCATATAAATTAACATTGTTTGACAAATGAACTTCATCAAATGAAGTACCACCCTCTCTTCTATCTTACGGAACATTTCTTTTCAAAGTAATAAAAATAAACATGAAGCGGGGGAGCAATACTATTTTGGTGATGTTTTTTTTGGGGATAATATTGTTGCTTTCGACATGTCTTGCAAACACGGATATCCGAATTACCGCACCAGAGCCCTACCCAGGATACCGTGAGTTCGTGAAAAAGTGCAAGTCAAATCTAACTTTCTATTGTGGATAGGAAATATACAGCTTTTTATTCTATAGTAGACTTATTACCGTCGTCGATGAGTGCTGCAGGCAGCTCATAAACAATGGACAAGCTTGTCACATGACATTGGTTGAGCACGGTCTCAAAAGACCCGATCTCAAGGACAAGGCAGCTCAAGCTCATCAAGCCGCCAAAGATATTTGGGATAAGTGTTCTAGGGTCGCCCCCGTATCATCTTAAAAGTTCTGATTTTCTTCTTTCATATAAATAAATGCAATAAAACTAACAATTATTGATAACAATATCATGTTTTAGTCCCCCGATATTTTTTATTAAGAAATATTACATATGTGACTGGTAACTTTTATTGCTAACGATGGCAAATGTTGATTTGAGGTACACCTTGAAGTGTGCGTTTTAGCGCATAATATATAATATTGTAGTAAAAGATAAATCATGTGCGCGTATTTGAACAATTTCTGATTCTACGGCTCGCAATCAAGAGGGGCGTAACGTAGGTGCGACCGGTAACTTTTATTGCTAGTGATGGTAAATGTTGGTTTGAGCTAAACCTTGAAGTGTTCGTTTTAGCAAAAAATATATAACATTGCAACAAATGATGAATGATGTGTGCGTATTTGAACAATTTCTGATTCCACGACTCGCACTCAGGAAGGGCGTAACATATGTGCATGGTAGACTTGTTTAATACTTGCTTGTTTTGCAACTCGAACCCAACTCCGGTGATCACACAAGGTATTGAAAAACAAAAGAGAGAAAAATAATATTCTCGTAAGCTAATCGTATAGCAAATTCCTACGAAATTTGGGGAATGGACGTATAAATTATTTTAAATTTTTTATCTCATGATTTATATGGCAACAAAAGTACAGAACACGAGAATGACAACAATTTCTATAATTACATCATATCTGTCGGTGATTCCAATAGGATTGAATATACTTTCTTAGTTTGAGATACTAGAAGTTGGTTTAGCATTAATCTCTTATCATTCTAATGGAAATGTCCTTCCATATGCAAACCATTAATCTATTTAATAAAAGGTCTATTTGGCTATCGTCCACGTCATTTCCATGGTTCAAGCTTGGGCATAATGTCTTTTAAAAATTTTGATTATTAAAGAACCAGTTTACAACAATCTTGAGGGGATGAGATGGTTGTTAGTCACTTTTTAAACTTTTCTGGATGTTTGGAGAGACTAAAGGATGAGTAAGAAGAATTGACGTAGAGGATATATGGTGGTTCCACCTTTCTTGATGTACGTCCATTCTCATATTTCACTTGGATTTTCTAATACACTATTTTATCCAAAAATAGTGTAAACAACTGGTTTACACTGGTGCTAGTCAAAGCTCACAAGTGTTTCACTTGAACTCTTACCACTAGCTTATAACAGGTGCTAACAAACCATTACTATCTCCATTAGTCAATCTAAGCCAAAACTAGAAAGAAATCTTTGTTTCAGTCTCTTACAAGATTCTATTTTGAATAACGAAAACACAATTTGAAGGTTAAACTTCAGATTTGTTATTTAAGCTCATTGGAATATGACACAAAGAAGGATTTAATGCTTACAGAAGATCCTTTTGCAATCGAGTTCAATCAATGTTCCAAAAGGTGCTGATCTTCAAATGGAGTGTTGTATTTATAGCTCTTATGAATAGATAGCCATTGAGATTCATTTAATGCACCAACATAGCTATTGAGGTGGTTGGATCTTCATTAATTACATGAACAACTTTTTTAAACAATTAGCCAGTACTCGTATTGTGTCAACTTTCTCTTCCTTTGAGTTAACTACTATCTAAATTTTGCATTATTCAGTGCTCATGCAAGTTGAGTACCCCTATGTGTCGAGTTGACTTGTGCTTTAGTCTATTCAGATGTTTATGTTTGGATGTTCACTCTGGTCGGCTTATCCATCTCTTCATGTCGACTTCTGCTTTCAATACTTAAGCTTTTTCTTTTTGTGGCTTGCACAAGTCGACTTGTACTTGTCTACTAGTCAACTTGGTCTTTATCGTGCTTAAGTGTATTTCCTGAGGTGCTTGCACAGGTTAACTTCTCTAATGCTTCAGGTCGACTTGATCTTGACTGACTTTTGTGATTTTTGCTCTTTGCCACATATAAGTCAACTTAAGCTTGTTATCAGGTCAACTTGTGTTGTCCTTGCTTAAGTATGTTTACATTGTATTACATACAGGTTGACTTGGTGTTTGTGATAGTTCGACTTGTGAAACTTGGCTTAGTGCATATATCATTACGGCACAATGCAAGTTGGTTTGCTGAAACATATAGGTCGACTAGTAGAGTGTTCTGTGAAGTGCAAGTCTTATGCAAGTCAACTTGAACAATGTTATAAGTCGACTTAGACTAATATCTATTTAGTTTTTCTTTGACTACTCATGTGTAGGTCGACATGAGTTTGAACCCACTTAAACTGTTCTAAGTCCAAAATATGTAAGTCAACTTGGTGTAATGTATAAGTTGACTTAGCCTATTATGTGACTTAAGCTCTTCGTGATGGTCTATGTCGAGCTTGTATCATGTGTTCCAGTAGTCCCTTCATGATAGATTGCTAGAGCTGGAGGTTGGGATGTGTTAAATAAGTGGATGAAGGCTAACTAGGTTGCGTAAGTTCTTTAGTGGGTTCAAAAGTTCTAGTGCTGGGTTCACCAGATTCTTCCTTATGTTCCCTTCCTTCCTTTCTTTCCTAGACTCCATTCTCTTCTATCCAATTGGTTTTAATGAGGGAGGAGGCTCCAATGCTATGTCTGGGATCCACTTCAACCCCAAGCTCTCTAGAGGTGTCTACATTGTACCAAGCCAAGACATCACTAATCACTGTGGTGTATGGAAGGTTTCCTTTGTTAAAACTCCCAATGGTTATCATGTGGAGAAGAACTAGAAAATGGAGGTTAGAATTATTGTTTTGCATTAAGTAGACCATTATACAAAAATCTTCCTTAGTGATTGCAATATGATTGTCTACCCTAGATCTCAAGACATGGGTGACTATCAAATGAAGTAACCTTTCATGTAGATGTAATGATGCAGCTTTGATGTTAACTACTTGGAGGTTGGGGTTTTTGAAGACCACGCTTGCATCACCTAAGAGGTCAATACTCATGTATTCTTCACAATCACCATAGGTCACCCATCCTTGTTTACTTATCATGCATAGGAGTTTGGGAATGACTTCAATCTCAATTCCTCCAACATAGGTCTTGAACATACATTTTTGGATATAATCTCCTATGGTTATTTCACGTATCTTGTCGATTCCCTTTGAAATCCACTATGTTGTTATAGAATAATCCACTATATCAATTCCCTTTTATGTGTGATGCATGCTTTGGTTTTAATGTATGTGGTTTTAACTATAGGTTAAGCATATTAAAATTAGTATAGACTAGTGGGATACACCGATGACTGAGGACGTCAGAATAAAACAACAAGACAACCGGATTGGGTTTGGTGTGTGACCCACAAAGGGAGGGGGAAAATATAAAAAAAAATAAAAAAAAAAGAAGAGAAAAGCCAGACCATCACATGACATGGCATACCACTCCTTAACACATCCATAGGCTTGTATAAGTGAGGGGTCCCAGATCCCATTTAGGTAGAGAGAGAGAGAGAGAGAAAGAGAGTATGAGAAAAGAGAGAGAACCTATCTCATACTCTTACCTTCCAAGAACCCTAATCACAAGTTTCCTTTTTTTCTTACAAAAACCAAACTCAAACTCCATTAAAATCACCATTTAAGCTTGAAATAAACAACCTCCATCCATATATATGCTATCCCTAGTCTCTGGGACGCACTAAGAGGGATAAAGAACATAGAGAACAACCTTGGAGTCTAAAGAAAACTTGGAGAGGAAAACCTAAGAAATTCAAA
The DNA here is from genome assembly GCA_037126225.1 of Dillenia turbinata. Lineage (NCBI taxonomy): Eukaryota > Viridiplantae > Streptophyta > Magnoliopsida > Dilleniales > Dilleniaceae > Dillenia > Dillenia turbinata. The sequence goes on from JBAMMX010000020.1 coordinate 12,210,663, forward strand.
GAAAAAAATTACAAATTTAAGTTAAGTACCATACTTACGTAATTTACTTGATACCTAATCATCATGTATAACATATTTCTTATGCGGTTATGACATTGGAATAAGGATGGAACGGATTAAGGAGTAAAGGAATCACGTTTTTTAACATAAGAGGATGAAAAACTATGAATTCTGCATGCTAGACAGCTTGACAATGTTTCAATATTTAATCAATAGCCTTTTTTGGACAATTGTAAATCAAATGAGGTTTTATTATGATGAAACTAGACTTTTAGAGTTTTAAAAGGACATATGACTCGAAACGTTTGATTGAGAATTTGATTTTTAGTGATTTTTCAAAATGACACGTTTTCTGTAGAAAACTACCCCATTTCTGTCCTGTTTTGACTTGGAAATTTGTTTCAATTTTGAACTGGCTTTTGGGTAGAATTAAGCTGAACTCTGAATATAAAAGTTGTAACCATATATCTTATCTTTAAATGGGCATTTAAATCACCTCAATCTGATGTATGTAGAAGAAATTATTCTAAATTTTCTAAGACTGGTCATGTTATGTTGTGAATTCCAAACTATAACTTTGATTGTCTTGGTTATGGTATTCATGTGTGATTGAAATTTAACCTATGCATAAACATAAAAGTTATAGTTTCTTTAAGTGGGATTGGAATCATCTCAATCCAAGGATTGGAGTTCAACTTATAGCACTTCCCGCTTTTGTTGGAAATTTGTTGAAATAGTTTCTTGGTGTACAATGAGTTGTTAAACTATATCGCATGCATAATTGTAATGTTTGATTGCGACTTTAGTGTAAACCTTGTGATAAGTTGTGGTTTTAGTGGCTATAACATTTTGGGAATCATAGAGAATTATAAAGGGAAATTGAGATCACAAAAATTACCTCCAAAAGCTTTGTGAAACTTGAGTCGCAAAGCTTGAGGAGCACGATTGGTGTATATATCTCCAAAAGCTTTGCAAGACCTGTAAGCGAAGCTTGAGGAGCACGATGGGTGTAGATAATTCCAAAACTTTGGAAGGCGAAGCCTATTGGCGAAACTTAAGAATCTATGAATGTGTCACTTTGTGACAATCACATATATTTTCTTGAAAATGCTTTTGGATAATGCATACTTCTTTGTACCTTTCTACATGTTAGGTTATGATACATTCAAGTATTATGTTTCATATACTTTATATGATGATATTGATATTCTCATACATGCTCTAGCTATTTGCTTGCCATTGGTTGCCCGTGTACTTACTTAGCTTATGTTGACCCTATTGGTGATCTGGGAGCCAAGAGGGAACTAGAGGGTAGAAACCTTTGAGCCAAGGTATTTAGATCCCTACTCATCTTCAACCTTTTTGTTTTGGTTAAGGCATGTAATACATGTGATTTTTTGTTTGGTAAGAGTTATACTATATGTCTAGATATAGTTGGCCGAGGAGAGTCTTATGCATAGTTTTGTTTATATTATGTTTATATGATATGATATGTTGTGCTGGGCAACCACGAGAGCCATTGTTGCCATCTTGTTTGATAATAAAAGTGCTTTATTTGTTTTATCAAGTTTTTATTCTAACCCTAGGTGGCTAAACAATCATTGTTTGACATATGCATTCATCAGATTTTTAGCATATAATATGGTCAGGACTAGAAGATTAAATCAAATAACTCCCGAGGGAGAACATAGAGATGATGAGTAGAGGCGGGAGCCTCTGTCCCAGACTCCAACTATTCAAAGACCTAGGGGCCAAATTTTCAGCAAACTTTGGATGCTTTATTAACTATTGTCAACACCATGTCTAGAGATATATGTAGATTGATAGAAAGACTAAATCAGTCAGGAACCAGGAGTGAGACAGTAGATGTTTCTCCAGCAACTCAAACCACCACTACTCCTTCAGCTGTGGCAGCCCCACCAATTCTAGTTGTATCAGTTCCTTTTGAGTCGGGTCTAGCTAGATCAGATAGATATCAGAGGTCATAAAATATAAAAAGGAAAAAAAGATAGGGGAGCACATTTATATCTTGAAAAAATAGTTAGTTCCAGAAACTAATGACTGAGTTTCAAAAAATGGATCCGATGATCTTTCTAGGGGAGTAATGATCCTCAGGTTGTATAGAGTTAGATTATCGAGATGCAGTGACTCTTTTCTGAGTTTATGGTTGCAGAGGAGTACAAGGTTAGACTTCCTACTCATTTTCTGAAGGAAGTTGCATATGATTGATAGAGTTCAAAATTGAGACTCTAATGTGAGAATAACCTTTGATATGTCTCTTGCGGTGATTTTATTCAGATCTTCCATGAGAGGTATGTACTTACGTTTATTAGAGATCAGAATATGTCTGAGTTTCTAAATTTGAGACAATGTAATGAAACTGTCAATTAGTATAAGAATCGTTTTGCTAGTTTGTCAGTTTATGCTCCTGAGTTATTTGATACAGATGAAAACAGAACAAAGAAGTTTAGAAAATGATTACAATCTTTTATCCAAAGGTATCTAGTAACTCAACATTTTACCACCTATAAGGATTTAGTTAATAATACAAAAGATTTTAAATTTGTTAATGAAGACAGACAAGATGGTTACAAGGGAAAAGGCCAGTGGAAATTCAAACTTCAAACAAAAGGAAGAAATAAGAAAAGAAAAAGTAATATAAGCAAGGTGAGAACTCTCGTAAGAGGCCATCATGTCCGAGTTGTGAAAATCTTCATATAGGACCATGTGAGGAATGGATGAGACTTTGTTTCACAAGTTTTCAATCGGGCCATTATGCTTCACATTACCTTCAAAGGCTTGGGCAGCCACAGCCCGTCTCTCCACTACATGTTGCACTGCCTAAATGACTCATCAATCAATAGTCCCTCTAGTTCCATTGAGGTCAGGACCACCTAGACCAACTCTACAACTATGGCCACAATAAAGACGATCTTAGGGTATGCCACTAGGCCCAAGAGGTCAGGCCAGAGTTCATGTAGTTACTGCTAAGGAGGCTTATGTTTCACCTGATATGATTACAAGTATGATGAAGTTATTTTCTTGTGATGTGCGTGTTTTGATTGATCTAAGTATCACACATTCATTCATTTTATTAGCATTTATCATGCATTTGTTATGTGGGTCCGAACCTCTAAAGCAGTGGTTATGTGTTGCTACACCACTTGGGGATGTGGTTCTTGCTACTGAGATTTATAGAGGTTGCATTATGTGCTTCCAGGGACATGATTTCTATATTAATTTGCTACCATTGGAGTTTATATATCTAGATGTAATTCTCGAAATGGATTGGTTATCAGCTAATTATGCATTAGCTGATTGTCACCGAATGATTGTATGCTTTTTACCACCAGGACAATCATAGATTTTGTTTATTAGTGATAGATTTACCAAAGCTTCAATTGTATTTTTTATTCGAGGGACTAGGATGTTATCCAGAGATTGTCAGGGATATTTATTTTATGTCATAGAAGACAAAAAGAGTAGGCTCAGTTTTTGGTGTACTAGTGATTCGGGAATTCGAGAATGTATTTCCAGATGACTTGCCAGGGTTGCTACTAGTCAGAGAGATAGAGTTCACCATTGATGTGACATTAGATACTATAGTAATTTCTATAGCTCCGTATAAAATGGCACCAGCCAAATTAGAAGAGTTAAAAACTTAGTTACAGGAACTTGTGCACATGGGACTTATTAGTCTGAGCATTTCTCCTTGGGGTGCACCAATTTTATTTGTAAAGAAAAAGGATGGTTCCTTGTAATTGTGTATCGACTACCGAAAATTGAATCAAGTTACCATCAAAAATAAATACCCTTTACCGAGAATTGATGATTTGTTTGATCAGTTGAGAGATGTCACTATTTTCTCTAAACTAGATCTCAAATTGGTTATCATCAGGTTAGGGTTAGAGAGGAAGATATACCTAAGATAGCTTTATGCACCCACTATGGTCACTATGAGTTTCAGGTGATGCTATTTGGATTAACTAATACTCCTGTAGTTTTTATGGATTTGATGAGCCATGTTTTCAAGCACTATCCAGATGACTTCATTGTTGTATTTATTTATGATATTTTGCTTTATTCTAAAGATAGAGCTCAATATAAGCAACATTTTTGTATTGCTTTATAGACTTTGAGGATCAAAAAATTGTATGTCAAACTAAGTAAATGTATATTCTAGCTTAACGAACAACTTTTTTGGGTCGCATTGTCTCTGGTAGAGGACTTTTTATAAATTTAAAGAATTTAAAGAAAATTCTAGCTCTACCTCTAGTATTTGAGAGAGTTCACCCTACCTTTCATGTTTTTATGTTGAGAAAATATGTTGATGATCGTTCATATATAATCAGCTATGAACCACTCCAAGTTACAAAAGATTTAACCTATGTTGAGCAACCGATCCAAATTCAGATTCTTAGGAGTAGAACTTGAGAAACAAGACTATCAGATTGGTAAAAGTTAGGTGGAGACACCAATCTCTGATGAGGCATTTTCAAAGCTAGAATCAGAAATGAGAAAATGGTACCCAAATCTTTTCGAGCATGAGCAATCAAATAGAGGATTGAATCATTTAAGGGGGAAGGGTGTAAAGTCCTACTTGGAAAAATCATTAAAACATGTGTTTGCATTTGCATTTTTTTTTATTTTACTCAGCACATTTAAATTTTTTGCATTACACTGTGCTAAAATTTGTTTAATTTTTTTTTTTTTTGCGCGATACATGCTTTGGTTTTTATGTGTGTGGTTTTAACTATAGGTCGAGTATATTAAAATAAGTATAGACTAGTAGGATATACTGGTAAATGAGAACAATCAAAATAAGATAACAAGAGAACTAAATTATGGTTTGGCATAGGACCCACCAAAAAAAAAGGAGCACACCATCACATGACAATAGACACAACTCCTTGACACAACACTTAGGCTTGTTTAAATGGGGGTCCCATATCCCACTTTGGTAGAGAGAAAGAGAGAGGAATAAAATGTGAGAAGAGAGAGAGAACCTATCTCATGCTTTTCCCTTCCAAGAACCCTAATCATGAGTTCCATTTTTCTCTCACAGAAACCCACCCCAAACTCCATTAAAATCACCATTTAAGCTTGAAATAAACAACCTCCATCCATAGACATTCTATCCTTTGTCTTTGGGAAGCACTAAGGGGTGTAGAGAATATAGTGAACAACCTTGGAGCCCAAAGAAAACTTGAGAAAATGTTAGGAAATTCAAAGAAAAAAATTACAAGTTTAAGGCAAGTATCATGCTTGTGTATGTTTAATTGATGCCTAATGATCATGTATAACATGTCTCTTATGTGGTTATGATATTAGAACAAGAATGGAATGGATTAGGGAAAAAAGAAATCACTTTTTGATTATGAGGGAATGAAAAATTATGAATTCTATATGCTGGACAGCTTGACCAGCTTCAGTATTTAACTGATAACCTTTTTGCATAATTGTAAATCAAATGAGGTTTTTTTATGATGAAAAGATATATGAATCGAAGAGTTTGATTGAGAATTGAATTTTTAGTGATTTTTCAAAATGTCATGTTTTCTACCCAAAAAAAAAAAAAAAAAAAACTACCTTGTTTCTGTCATGTTTCAGTTTTGAACTTTATTTCGATTTTGAACTGCTTTTGGCTAAATTAAGCTAAACTCTGAATATAAAAATTGTAGCCTTATTTCTTATCTTTAAATGGACACTTGAATCACCTCAATCCGATATATGCAAAAGAAGTTATACTAAATTTTCTAAGACTGCTCTTGTTATATTGTGAATTCCATGTTTCAACTTTGGTTGTCTTGGGTTTTCCTACGTGACAAAAATTATAATTCAAGTTATGGTACTTTTACGAAAACTCATTTGTGCTGGAAATTTGTTGAAATAGTTCTTTGGTGTGTTATAAGTTATTAAACTATATAGCATGTATAATTGTGATATTTGATTGCAACTTTTGTGTAAACCTTATGATAAGTTATGGTTTTAATGGTTGTAACATTTTGGGAATCACAAAGAATTATAAAGGGAAAGTGGGATCACAAAAATTACTTCTGAAAGATTTGCGAAGCTTGCAAACAAAATTTGAGGAGCATGGTTGGTGTATGCATCTCCAAAAGCTTTGCAAAGCTTGTAGGCAAAGCTTAAGGAGCATGATTGGTGTATATATCTCCAAAAGCTTTGTGAAACCTACAAGGGAACCTTGGGGAGTATGATTGGTATATATATATCCAAAACCTTTGTGAAGCTTGCGAGCGAAGCTTGGGAAGCATGACGGGTATATATAATTTCAAAACTTTGCAAAACCTATGGACAAAACTTAAGAATCTATGAATGTATTACTTTGTGATAATCGTACATGTTTTCTTGAGAATGTTTTGGGATAATGCATACTTCTTTACACCTTTCTCTATGTTAAGTTATAATACATTCAAATATTATGTTTCACGTACTTTATATGATGATATTGATCTTCACATGCATGTTATACCTATAATGCTAGCCATAGGTCCCCCATGTACTTGATCAGTTTATGTTAACCCTGTTATCTTTATCTTCAGTTGATCGAGGAGCCGAGATGGAACCAGTGGGTAGAAGCCTTTGAGCCAAAGGATTTAGATCCCTACTTTAACCTTTTTGTTTTTGCTAAGGCATGTAATATACGTATTCTTTTGATTAGCATGAGCTATACTATAAATCTAGATATAGTTGTTGGCTAAGGAGAGCCTTATGTATTGTTTTGTTTATATTATGTTTGAATACTCTGATGTGTTGTGCTAAGTGGCCACGAGGGCAACTATTGCCAAGAGGGCCACTATTGCCAACTTGTTTGATAATAAAAGTGTTTTATTTGTTTTATTAGGTTTCTATGCTAACTTTAAGTCGCTAAATAATTACCTAAATATGTGGGACTTTGCCAATATTTTTTTTAAAAAGAACAATAAATTATTTTCTTTTATTATCACCCATGGGGAGGGTGATGTCGCAAATCCAGATGTTGTATTTTAATCAAATTAGTTGCTTCCGCATTTGTCTGTCTATCTCCTTTTGCTTGAGGGTGGGACAAGTAGATAGCAGGTTGTCACAAGTTCTAGTACATACCATGGCCTATATCAAACTTCCAACTACTGGGATATAAGGAACTCTTCCCATCTTTTGCTTCTCTTCATTTATCTTTGCACACTGCTTTATACTCATTTTGAAATGAGATGCAAGAGGACTATCAACTACTTTAGCATCACTCATGCTAAACCTTTGAAGTAATTTCTTAATATACTTCTCTTATGATAGATAAAGCTTCTTTACAGTCCTGTCTTGAGCAATCAACATACCTAAGATTTGTTTTGCATAACCGAAATCTTTCATGGCAACTAACTTACTTAACTATTGCTTTAACCTATTAATTCTTGCAGTATTCTTGCCAACAATTAGAACATCATCAACATAAAGCAAAAAAAAAATGATAAAATCATCATTAGGAAATATGTTCAAAAATACACAATGGTCTAAAGTTCTCTTCTTATAGCTTTGCTTCTCTATTACAAACTCAAACTTCTTATACCATTGTTAAGGTGCCAGCTTTATTTAGTCTGTAAAGACTCTTTTTTAAGTTGCACTCACAATATTTTTTTCCTTTCACTTGGAAACCCTTTGGTTGTTTCATATAAATGTCTTCTTCTAAGTCACCATGAAGAAATGTCCTCTTCACATCCATTAACTTAATCTCCAAGTCTAAGACTATCAGCTAAACCAAGTAGAGTGCAAATCGAGAACATCTTCACAATAGGAGAAAATATCTCACCAAAATTAATTACCTTTCATTGCTCAAATCCTTTCACCGCTAATATTGTTTTGTATCTTGGCTTGGAAGTATGTTCTTCATTCTTGATCTTGTGCACCCACTTATTTTCAAAACTTAAGTCTTCAGGCAATTTCATAACTCTTAAGTGTGGTTATCAAGCAATGACTTCATATCATCTTTCATGGTCTCAATCCAATCAAATTTGTGCTCATCTTCTATTGCCTCTTCAAAAGTTGAAGCCTTCCCACCATCTGTCTCTAAGACATACTCACCTTCAAGAATCTTCTAGGAGGTTGTCTGCTTCTAACAAACCAAAGTGGAGCAGGTGAAGCCTCTATTTCAGGTTATTCATCAATCATATTTTTATCAATTTCATCATAATTAAGATCAACAATCCCATATGCACCATGCTGATCAATATGAGCATTAATTGCATTAGGCATCTCTATTGATATGGAATAAGCAATCTCAAAATCAGTTGAATTGTTATGAAATTTAGGCATTGAATCTTCTTTCCTATCAATATCCTTTAAAGTTTCATTCTCAATAAACTCATCAATATCTAGACTTCTAATCACCTTCTTGTTGATAGGATCATAGAGTTTATATCAAACACATCTTAACCATAGCTAATGAAAACGCATTTTCTAGTCTTAACATCAAGCTTATATCTCTCTTCATTAGGCAAAATAACAAATACTTTGATATTCTTTATTTATTGAAATAGTTTCTTCATGAGTTTTTATTGAAAAAGCTATTTGAAAATCTATCATTCCTATTGAATGGATTGATTCAATTTTTTCTTTTGGTAATGTCTAATTTGAATAGTCTATTGAAAAATATGTTTAATGACTTCTAACTATATCTAATCTATTAGTATTAGAACCTAAAGAAAGCATCTTTCTTATTCTAGCAGCCATATAGTTATGCAAAATATATTAAAACCTAGATTCTCATATAAAATTCTAACTTAATCAGGAGCAACGGGAATAAACTATGCCAAGACCACCCTATCCTATGGGCTAAACCAATGGTCTTACAAGTTTACCAACGTCTCACCAATGTTTAAGCTAAAACTTATCTTTAAATCTAAATGATGCAATATAACGCACTCTTAATATGTATGCTAAAATAATATCAATGCAATCTTATGGCTCTGATACCAAAACAAAACAGGATCGATGAAATCATGAAATAACTTATCAACTTGAAATATAAAAGCTTGAGTAAAGAAACTTACAAAATAATGGATTGATTGAAAACTTCAAAGCGTTATTTAATTTAGGATGAATAATTTACAAGAAGGTTTTGAGGGTGCCCAGTTACAAAGAAGGTGTAGAGAGATTACAAAGGCTATTGTTTTTCGCTCTTCTCTTCCATACAACTTCTTACATATTTATATATGTTAATGTGGCCCATCCACTTCTTGATCCCATATTGATTTTGTTAAAGAAGGTTTCCTCTCTTACTCACATATAAGTAGGACTCTTCAATCCCATATTGGTTGTGAGCAAAGGCCATCCTCCAAGAATCAAGGGTTTTAAAACATCATCAGCTCAAGTGAGTTAGTAAAATGTGTTGCGATCGTTTAAGATCTCATTTTGCTATCTCTTTTATATGATGGTCATTTGGGTCTAGGAATATTTTGTAGTCTTCTTCTTTGATAGTGAAATTCTGCTCCTCCTTTCCTTGTGGACGTAGGTTTTTTTAGCCAAATTACATAAATTTTGTCTCTTTCTTTATTTTATATTCTGTCATTTTATTTTTTCTGTTCATTTAAATTTTGTTTTTTGTTATTTGTCTATTGAGTTATCAAAGAGCCCTCTAGTTAACTTCCTATTCCTCTTGGGCCGGTCTTAATAAACTTGTATCAGAGCTATTTTAGCTATTTTAAAAAAAATTTTGGGCAATTATTTTTTACAACATGACAATAACAAAAGTTGTGGTCAAGAAATTCAACTGGATTGCTATCTTCAGTATGTGGCAACTTAAGATGGAGGTCATTTTGGTTCAGGACGGAGTTAATTTGGCATTACAGGGAGTAGAGGCTAAACTAGCCAATGTGACAGATTCAGAATTTGCTATGATAGATAAAAGAGCGAGATCCGGGATTATTTTGAACCTCTCTAATGAGATTTTATGGGAGGTAGCTATGAAGACCACAACTAAGGTTATGTGGGATAAGTTTAAGGCTTTGTATGTAAAAAAGATAATTGAGAATAGAATTTATCTAAAACAAAGTCTGTATATGCTGCGTATGGCAGAAGTTACATCTATACTCTCTCATCTTGATAAATTTGATTCTATTATTATAAATTTGGAGAATATAGATTCAAAAATTGATGATGAGGATTAAGCTCTTTTGTTATTGTGTTCTCTTCCCAATCCTTTAAATATTTTCGTAATACTATGATTTATGATAAAAAAAACTATTTCATATCAGGAAATAAAATTTATTTTAAAATCTAAGAAGCAGATTGATAGAGACATTACTAGGGAAATTAATAGTGGTCAAACTGATTGCTTGATTGTTAAGGGCAGAACTGATAAAAAAGAATTTGAGAATAGTAAAACTAAGTATAAAAATTTGATATGCAATTATTATCACAAATTGGGACACATTAAGTCCAATTGCTTTAAGTTAAAAAATAACTAAAAGGAAAAATTTAGTGAGAAAAATACTAAAATTATCGATGCTAGTGTTGTGGTAGATAAGAAAAATGGAGATATTTTCTGTATAACTGATAACAGGATAAGGTCTAAAAATGAATGGATATTGGATTCGACTTGTTCTTATCACATGTGTCCCAATAGGGATTTGATTTCTACCTATAAATCTATTAACGGTGGAATTATTTTTATGGAAAATGATACTATTTCTAATGTCGTTGGTAAGGGTATAATTCAAATTAAAATGCATGATGGTATTGTGAGGACGCTCACTGATATTACACATGTTCCTGATTTGAAGAAAAATCTCATCTCTTTAGGCACCATAGAGGCTTTTAGGTACAAATACATAGCTAAAGGTAAAGTTATGAAAGTGTTTTATGGTGCTCTTGTTGTTATGAAAGGTTACAGATTTGGTAAATTGTATTTTTTACATGGATCTACTATTATTAGTTCAGTTGTAGCCTCATCATTAATGTTTGATTCTGACATTTGTTCAGATTTGTGGAGACCATATCGTATTCAGTTTAAGGTATCAGGTATTTATTTACCTTCATTGATGGTTATTTGAGAAACATGTTTGATAGTTTTGTCTTCTTCTAGAAGTTAAATGATGGATCATTTGTTTATTTGCTATCTCATGTTGATAACATGCTTGTTGTTACCAAGAATTTGTTAGAAATATTCACTTTGAAGTTATAATTAAATAGTGAATTTGTTATGAAAAATTTGGGAGCAGTTAAGAAAATTTTTGGTTTGGAAATTAAGAGAGATCATGGAGTTGAAAAATTATTCTTGACCCAAAATAATTATTTTGAAAGTTTTGGCATGAAAAATGCTAAGTTCATGAGTACTCCGTTTGTTAGCCTTTATCGGCTATTTCCTACTCAGGTATTACAGTTAATTGAAGAGGAAGATTTTATGGCATAGGTTCTATATTTTAGTACAATTGGCAGTATGGTGTTTGTAATCATTTGTTCAAGTTTAGACGACAATTTTGCAGAGTTGTTTATGAAACCTCCTTCAGTCTACAAATTCAAGCAATGCTTAGATTTGTTTTGTTTGGTATCCGCTGCTGCTGATTAGTCCATTGGGGTTTTTATGGAGAAGGTGGAGCTATCTATTATTTGTTAATGTTGGGATTCGTCAAGGTGGAGATTTGTTAATGTGGCTCATCCACTTTTTGATCCCACATTGATTTTGTTGAAGAAGGTTTCCTCTCTTGCTCACATATAAGTAGGACTCTCCATAGTTGTAAGCAAAGGCTATCCTCCAAGAATCAAGTAGAAGTATAAGGCCTTTGTGATGGTTTTTAAACATCATCAGATCAAGTGAGTTAGTAAAATGTGTTGCTATATTTTAAGATCTCATTTTGCTATCTCTTTTGTATGATGGTCATTTGGGCCTAGGAATACTTTCATAAGGTATTTGTAGTCTTTTTCTTTGATAGTGAAATTCTACTCCTCCCTTACCCGTGGACGTAGGTCTATTTAACTGAACCATATAAATTTTGTCTCTTTCTTTATTTTATATTCTGTCATTTTATCTTTCTTATTCATTTAAATTCTATCTTTTGTTATTTGTCTATTAGGTTATCAAAGAGCTCTCTGGTTAACTTCTTATTCGTCCTGGGCCGATCTTAACAATATAAGAGCATATTCTCCTTTTGATGTTTTGAGTTGGCATTATACCAACTTGGCCATTCTTCATTTGTTGGACACGTAGGATATTCCATCCACCATTATGGAAAAGTTGGATTCCATTCTTTTTCTGCTTTTTTGTACAACCATATCATCTTTTTATCTTGAATTTCTAATGGATTTTGATCAGGTGCAGAATCTTTAATTTTACAAAAAATCGTAACTCATCTGTCTTTTTGTTTCTGTCTTCATCGGGTCCTCTTGGATGTATCGTTGCTCTTGCTAAATTTTCAATAGTAATCTTTTTCTTGTTCTTGAATTTTTTTTCTCTCTATTGATACCAACATGACTTCTTTTGATTCTCTTAATCTTCATTATCATCTTCATGATTTGAAATTAGAAAAATTCATAAGGTCTTAGGAATATTGAACATAGGCATTGGAGGATGATCCTTGTGATGATCTTGCTTCTGATTTTGCTTTTTTCTCAGTTCTTTCCCTTAAATATTTAAGCAAATCTTCTTCATCTCTTAGAAACTAAAGAAGTGAAGCTTGTTTGGCTGAAATTTTTTCACTTGATTCTTCTTTGGGATTTTTCTAAGAATCAGTGAGCATAATAGGTCTTTTTGATCCTGACTTTGTCATTGATGATAAAGGAATTTGGAATGGAGGACAAATTTGAGAAATTACTAATTTAAGCTTTCCCCCCATTTCCAAAAAAGTTTTAATATTTTGAATGGAACAAATATCTACTAAAAAAGTAGACCACCACTTGATTTTGTATTCACAAATTAAAAATAAGGGAAATGGATTTGGAAGAACTTCTCCTTTAGGTAATCCCACTATAAATCTTTCTTTCCAAAAGACTTCATTATTATCATGAATACTTGAGTTAGAAAAACATATTTATACCATCTATAATCTGATAGATGAGGAAATCTCAAATTTGTTAACATTATTTTTTTTATGACATTAGTTCTTGCGGATTTCCAATAAAATACATTCTTATAGCATATATTAAAAAGTCACATGAATTATTTTCTTCTATCAAATTTCCTCTATTATATTCTACCAGTTGAGTATGGCTCAATATTAATGTTTTATCTTCCAGAGTTAAAGTATAATTTCACCAATTTTTTAATTGTCCTGAAAAACCTGTAATTATTGCATAAGCTATTTCTACCTATTGTATTCTTGCATGATGAGCTTTATATGCTATTCTACAAATTCTCATTTCTTGTAAAGTATAGACTTATAGCGAGATTACCAAAATTATTTGTAGAAAGAATTACAAATAAATTAAAAGAAGCCTCCGGTAGAGAAGATATTCTTTCTAAAGAAATGATATTTGGATAATTATTTGCTTTTATTAAAAAGGAAGGATTAGCATTATGTTCTGAATTAAAATTTCAAGTAAAATATGGAAAAGATAAAATGAGAAAGGAATTTGGATATTTTTCTGATGCCTTTGGAATGCAGAAAATTTAGGCTCTCAATAATCCAGCCAGTGAAAGCAAATATTTGACCCTTTTCATCAATATTTTGTTCATCCTCTTAGCCAAGCCATTTAGTTCTGGAGTTTTTTTATGGAGATTTTTTATGTCTAATGTCTTGCCCTTTATAATACACATTAAATGGCCATGTGTATTTTCCCACATTATCAACGCTGTTGGTAAATATGCCCATGAGAGACTTTTACCATGAGTTAAAAATTTAAATTGAGGATTGTGGGATAATAGGTCCCAACCACCCTAATAACCTCCCTTTCTCTCTCTCTAATATGTAGTGTGGTAAAATTTTTCTTCATACGTAGGAGACGCTTAAGGAATAGAGATTAACCTCTCTATGGAGATATTAAGTGTAGAGAAGGGACAATGGTGAATGGCCTAGTATTGAGAGAGAATTCTCTAGAGTGAGAATATTATCGAGGGATTAAGAAATTTTCACGTAGGAAAATTTCTCTCGTCGTTATAATCATCGGACTATAGATTCAGGTGTCGTGGATCCGTGGTAGTGGTAGTTCAATTGACTTCGTAATCACTATCCCGACTGTGCAATTGTTCGAGGGATTTGCCATTCGTTTTGATTGATTTTTGGAGGCCTTATACATCGAGGTACAAACCCGAGATTTGGTTTATTTAAATTTTCAAAAATTATTCATTGCTTCCGCTGTGTGTTTGTACATCTAATAGATCTAATATTGATATCAGAGCATTGTTACATATATTAAAAAAAAATTTGGATTTTATTTTGGCCATGAAAAATATAGGGTATAAAAAATTTAGGTTTCAGATCACGGATAAGTTTCGTGAATCCAATTATACTATGATGCTGCCTATCACTCGTAGATCACAAATATAATTTTTGTTGAATTTTTTAGCACATTTGGGGCATGAATTGTTGGGTTGAAATATTCGGCCTAAATAGTGACCGAACCCTTGGATTTTAGATTTGTCGAGGTCAAAGACAAATTGATCTATACAAATGCTTGAAATGTATTCCTAATAACCTAATCTACATTCTAGTGTATGAATTGAGTGTTGCCGTCACTAGAAATTGGGTTTTCCGGCAAGGCCGAGAAGGGCCGCAACTATAAAGTCATGATTCAGATAGATTGGGGCTTTAATCCTCCAAAACATCAAGTTTAGGATGATGGAGGAGGTCCGAATAACATTTTCCAGTCGAAAAACGACGTTAAAAGTGGCTGGAATGGTGTTTTCCGGCAACCGAGTAGAGAGGACCCGGTTGTAAGCCAGTCGGGCAAAAAAGAAATACCCCAAACCTACAGGCACAAGCTTCACACACGTGCAGAGGCGCATTAGTGTAGCGGGTTCGGGTGCATGAGATCCATGCGTGAGTGAGGCACGGGTGGGTTGGGCGGTCTGAATCGGTTTCGACCCAGATCCACATCTCGACCTGCATCCCCGACTCGGGACACGACCCGATGCCCGTGAGAGGCGTGAGCAATGCTCTACATGTCTAGTGCATATGCCAACGTGCAGGTCACGTATAGTGGTGTGTGGACCCTTCGATGGCATGTAGGCTTGGCTATAAATGAAGATTTTCATTTTTTTTAGGGTCTCATGCTATTTAATGTGACTTTAGTGGGTTTTGTGTGCAGAATTCATATCCGAATGGTAAGATGCAACTCCAAATTGTAGTCTATGGTGTCCGTTGATTCATACGCTCACTTTGGGGTCAATACTCAAATCATTTTGAATTTGTTGATTCGAATGATGCACAAAATTGTGAAAATAAGCATCATAATTCACTATCATCTATAAGATTGTTTCAAAAATTTTCGTATTAGTTTTTTGCAAGGGGGATAAACTAAATGGTGACGACTACGGGATTTTACACCGGTAGATTCAGTTTGTTCTTGAGAAGCAAGGTCTATCTGAGATTCTAAAATACAATATGGTGGACTCCAGGAGGGTACCACACCTCAGTTAGACAGGATTAGGAGGTGTTACATGCATGGAAGAGGAAGGATGGCCAAGTTAGGATAATCCTCCTAAGAAACATGCACGACGATATGATCCCGGTTGATGAGTAATATCGTATGGCTATATCGGTTTGGCTCACCCTAAAAAGAGCATTGCGGTTCTCTTACAACTCCTGAGGTGAGGATGCAAACTTATAAGTTAATAACTTATGAGAAAAGTGTTGATCATATAATGATATAGCATTTGACGCAAATGTCAAGAATGATCGCCGAGTTAGGGAATACGGATGAGCCCATTTCGGATATGTTTTCAAGTACTGGATGTGATCCAGTCCTTACCTGATTAATAGGAGCAATGAAAACCTATTTAACACACAACGAGAGTATTCGTACTTTCGCTAATGTGAATAGCTACTGTGAACTTAAGTAGAACCGTTTGGAGGCAAATAGGCCAAACTCTGGTCATGTTTATGCAGTGGAGTCGTGTAAAGACTCTCGTGGCACCAAACACGAATAGCATAAGTGTGTGAAAAAGACTCAAAGTTTAGGTAAGAAGAAACCATCAAAGAAATCCGACAACAAAGTATTAAAGCGCTGAAAGAATGATTTAGATAAAATCAAGATGTAATGCTACATCTGTAGTAGATTTGGTTATTTTGCTTGTAATTGTGATGAGCGGAAGCTATCTCTTTCTTCTTTACGTGGTTTGAAATGCTCACTGTTTTCTTTCCTTCGTGGATTTAGACTCAGGAGCCACCGACCATGTAGCTCAAGATAGGAGTGCGTATCTTGAGTTCCACCGAGTAAGGCCTTAGGTAAGAGGATTTACGTGGGGAATGGAGCATTTGTCATTATTAGAGGGAGTGGCACTTGCAAGTTGGAGTTGCAAAGTGGCCAAACTCTGTACATTCTTTACGCTCCAAATATTCGATGGAATTTGATCTTAGCCTGGGATATGTTTTGTTATTTGGAAATTTTATAGTTTCTATTCGTTACGACAAGTTCTTTGATTTGTTATGATTTAGTCCATGATGGACTATATGCACTGGATGTGATTCTTTGTAATAGTGTTTATTGTTATCCTCCTAGGGTGAGAAAGGCTGCACTAGTTAGCAGTGAGTGGTCCATTAGATCCGCTAACCTTGGTAAAGTTGTCTATGTGTGAGTTTTGCCTACCCAACAAAACTACAAAAAAAAACCATTTGACAAGGCAATGAGAGCTGGGACTCCATTACAATTGATCCACTCCATTGTCTGTGGCCTATGTAAATGAGAATCCGAAATGGAGCTGTATACTTTATTACGTTCACGGATGATTACATGCATGTCGGTTGAGTCTATCTGATATCGCACAAGTCTAAAGCATTGGAATGTTTCAAAAGTTTTATTAGAGAGATTGAGAATTAGTTAGACTTGAGAATAAGGATTCTCAAAACCGAATGGGGGCGCGAGTATTTGTCTGAACAACTTGAAGAGCTCTATTTCGAGAAGGTATTACAAGATAGCTGAATAATTCTACTACTCCTCAACGGAGTGAAGTAGCCAAGAGAAGGAATAGGACCCTTTTTGAGATAGTCAGGTCTATGATAGCATAGACCAATTTGTGTTTCTCCCATTGGGAGATGCATTATTGGCTACAGTTTACGTCCTCAACCGTGTTCCATCAAAGTTCGCAGTCAGTACCCCATATGAGCTTTGGATAGGAAGATAGCCTAACCTTAGCCACTTGAGGTCATGGGGTTGTGCAGTGTATGTTCACGATTTCTCGCATCCACACAACAAGTTAGGCCCATGAGAAAAGGAATATATCTTTATGAGATACTAAGAACACTCCAAGGGGAATATGTTCTAGGTGAGCATACGAATGACACTATCACTAAGATTAAGTCTCGTGATACTGTGTTTCTTGAAAGTGATTTCCCTAAGAGAGGTAAAATCAATTGGAACTTTACCTTCAATAAAATGGATGAGCCTTGTAGCTTAACTGAGTCCAGCAGTAGGACCTAAGAACCTATTACGAATTTTGGTCCTAGTGGGAGCGATATATCTAAAGGTAAAGAGGTTCCCTCCTCCTCGTAGGAGCATTCGTGGACATTTACTTAAACGTTATTTCCCGATTGAGTATGAGTCCCTCATTGTTACTCCTAAGGATGATGAGGAACCCAAAATAGTCCAAAAGGCTCTCGTGGGTTCTGTGACGAACCGTTGGTTGAAGGTCATGGATGAAGAGATGGATTCAATAAGAATCAACTGAGTTTGAGATCTAGTTGATTTGCCTGAGGGTAGAAAGGTTATTGAGAACGAGTGAGTTCTCAAGATCAAGAGAAAGATCGACGGGTTGATAGGGAGGTATAAGGATTGTCTGATAACCAAGGATTACACTCAGACTAAGGGATATGGATTTGGAGTTACACCAGATGGACGTTGAGACTACCTTCCTGAGTGGAAGTTTGGGTGAGGAGATTTATATGGAATAGCCATCTAGCTTTATTCATATAGATCGGGAGGATAATGTCTATCGACTTCAGAAATCGATAAATGACCTTAAGCTTCCATCCAGGCAGTAGTACTTGAGATTTCACGATGAGGTGATATCTTATAGTTTCGTGATAATTGAGGAGGACCATTGCGTGTACCTTATACATTTTTCTGACTCCTTTTTGAACATGTCCTTATGTATAGATGACATTCTATTGACTGGGAACAATAGAGAGTATCTGATGACCATCATGACGTGTTATTATCGAGTTTTGGTATGAAAGACATGGGTGAAGCTTAGTTCTTCCTCGGAGTTAAGATCCAAAAGGATCGCTCGAGACTGGTGTTGGCTCTTTCACAAGAGTCATACATCAGGGAGGTTCGCGAGCGTTTCGGGATAAGCGATCGCAACCCCATAGATCCTCCTATCACTAATGGTGAAGCCCTAAGTCTTGACATATGGCTTAAAACTCAGGGAAAGATAGGAGAGATGAGTAAAATCCCTTATCCTAGTGTAGTAGACAGTCTAATGTATGCAGTGTTATGTACATAACCAGACGTTTGTTTTGCAGTCAGTCTGGTGAGTAGATATCAATCGAATCCTAGAAAAGATCACCGAAAAGCAGTGAAAAGGATTCTGAGATATCTCAAGAGAACTGTAGACCTCTCTTTGTGTTGTGAAGGAGGTGATTTACGTCTCATTGGATATTCAGACGCCGACTGGAGTGGCAATCTAGATTGATGCAAATCAACATCAAGTTGTAGTTGTCTTGTGGAGTAGCAAGAAGCAAACCTATGTATCTTTATCTATGATAGAGGCTGAGCTTGTGGTATACTCAGTAGCAGTTTAGGAGAGTGTTTAGCTTCGGTGATTTCTAGATGATTTAGAGGTTATGACAGATAGCAGGAGGCCAGTGGATGATTTATTGTGATAATCAGGCTGCCATAGCATATATCTGAGACCCTAAATATCATAGTAGGATCAAACATATTGATATCTGATACCACTTTCTGAAAGACATCATCAAGAAAGGTAAGGTGACAATTAAGTACACTTTTATATAATATGGTGGCTAATCCCTTCACCAAATCCATTGCGAGAGGATCCCTTATGAGATATAGAAATCATTGGGTTTATGTGTACTTTGATATTTCTCACTATGTACTGATGATGCTTATTGTTTTGTATATATATGTCATTTGTGTATGATTCAGTCACTTATTTGTTACACTTATTTATTGTCATATATTCTATATTGAGATAAAAGATATGTTAGGCAGGTGTGGTCAACTCTCTCACATGAATAACCATCTCCAGCTCTAAGTAAACGGGGATGAAATGGTTTCTAGTTGTAAGAGGCTTTGAGAATGGCTCTGCTAGAATATAAGTCATCCTGATATGTGTTTAGAATAAGATCATATGTGATATGACCAATATGGACATACCCACATCCATGTTGCCTATAAGTAGACAGGTTTGAGATCTCATATATCACCTGCAACTAGTGATATTGTCTCTGAGGTACTCTCTCTGTGATTTTTGGGTAAAATCTTATGTATAGACTTAGTCTCATACCTACACAGTGTTAGAGAAATCTGACAGATATACTTTTGAGAGATGGGGGAATAACATTATGGCACGTGTTTCATACCATATGTGATAAGACAACTAGGGATAGTGATAGCTATATTACATAAGATAATGATATGATCTTAATCCCCGTTCCCACTATGTGAGACCTAAGATTTATTAGGTGGGATATCTTGTACCCTTACTATTTTCAGCTCTTTCTAGAAGTTTTGGTTCAATGTTTGCTAGTTTAGTCTATTTACTTATGACTTGAAAGATAAATTGAGGTTTAAAAGACAGGTCTAGGAAAGCAGATAAATTGAGGCTGATAGATTTAAGTTTGAGAAAATGAAGACCAATTGATATTACATCATTATGTTGTATTCACCGGCTAACCTATTATGTTTGTCCATGTTGGGATTGAAACGTAATAGTGAATACATAGTCAAACACTAATTAGGGATCACTTTCGATAAGGAAAGTGGCTCGACGGATGTAATTATATTGAGTCTGGGGTAAAACGAGTTCTTTTGGTACTAACAGTGGCTTCTCGGTCATCCTAACAGATGCATCGAGAAATATGCTTGCAGGTGTATTTGCCATCGCACAACGCCCAATCTTATATGAAAGTTCAGTAGGGTGATGTGGTAGATTATATGAGTTGTGATCTTATGATGGAAGTAAAATGCCCTCACGTGCAAGTGGGAAATGTTGGTAAATATGTCCATGAGGGGCTTTTACCATGAGTTAAAAATTTAAATTGAGGATTGTGGGATAATGGGTAACCACCCATTATCCCAACCACCCTAATAACCTCCCTTTCTCTCTCTCTAATGTGTAGTGTGGTAACATTTTTCTTCTCACATAGCAAATATTTAATGAATAGAGATTAACCTCTCCATGGTGATATTTAAGTGTAGAGAAGGGACGATGGTGAATGGCCTAGTATTGAGAGAGAATTCTCAAGAGTGAGAATATTATCGAGGGATTAAGAAATTTTCACGTAGGAAAATTTCTCTCATCATTATTATCATCGGACTATGGATTAAGATGTCATGAATTTGTAGTAGTGATTCGATTGAGTTCGTGATCACTATCTCAACCATGCAATTGTTCGAGGGATTTGCCATTTGTTTCGATTGATTTTTTGAGGCCCTATACGTCAAGGTATACACTCAAGATTTGGTCTATTTAAATTTTCAAAAATTTTTCATTGCTTCCGCTATGTATTTGTGTATCTAATAGATCTAACAAATGTAAATACACTTTAGATTCTTTCATGTCTCTCTTTCAACAAAAGCTTAAAATTGTTTGAACATATTCAACACTTGGTCTTTTGACTTCATGGTATAAACTGTGATATCCACCCCTAGGGGCATTTTATTAATTCTTGAAATTTTGGGGATTGTCTTTGAACTACTTAATAAATTGAAAGGTCAAATGGAAAATTTTAAAAATTGAATAGAATATTAGCCGGACCTAATTTTTTGTCCTCATCTATTCAACTTCATTTTTCTTCTTTCTTCTCTTTTACCTTTCTCTCTCTAAAATTTTCTCCTAACTGTTAAGGCTCCAATCAAGCCAATCAAGAGAAAATTGCTAGGAGGAACCATGAGGGACATCAAGGAGTTTCAACCCAAGGTAATACCGATAAATTTGAGCAAATTTAAGATTGAAAATTTTGGGGTTTTAGGTTTTAGGGAAAAATTGGAATACTTATATAATGGGTCAATTGAAGGATTATTCATATGGATCCGATATTATTGAATTGTTAGAAAATTTTCTAGGGCTAGGAAATTAATTTTCATGGATCGTATATGAGTTCATTTATGAGCAAAACCCTAAATCTATTTCTTGAGATTATTGGTGCGAATCTAGTTATTAGGATTTTATTTTAAATCTTTTGATTTATTTTCTTAGGTGGGGAATTAGTTTCAAATTGAGTTGGTTAAGTTAATCTTGGGATAGACTCACGATTCGAGGTAAGTATTTTATATACTCTCTATATTTTGAAAATGGTTTTTACAAATATAATGCTTTTGAACTGCTATGTTAAATAAAAAAAATGGCATGAATTTATGTATTTTATGATTTGGCTATTAAATATGGTGTGGTCACTGACTGATATTTTATGAAATAATTTGACTGAACTCTTGGTTACTTGTTAACTATTGACGGGACTAGTCCCACTATTTGATATAAACGTTTGAACACCACCTAGTGGTGTGTTGTTAGGATATGAATGTTTGGCTTACCTGACGGGATAAACAGTCAGGACTGGATATCCAGATCATCAATGGAAGACAAGGTGTACCAAGGATTTTCTTTTTGGAGCATATAAATGTTGAATTGTTATCCCATGAATTAATGTTTTTGATATAGTTGACCACCCTTTTCGAATGTTATGATTATGAAAATATTATTATAATATTGTCAAATTTATTATGATATTCTAACATGTTCAGGCCAATAGAGAAGTATATAAAATGCTTATTGAGTGAAGTTTCACTCACTCCTCTTTTATTAATATTTTGCAAAGGGAGAAGATTACTTTGAGGAGGAGTATGGAAATATTTGGAAGCTTTAGAAATCTAGACTCATAAAATGTTACTTATATTTTATATTTAGTAGTTATGTTGAAAACTTTTATGAAAAGTTAGGAACATTGGATTGTATTTTGTTGGATTCGATATGAGGATATGTATGGCTGATTTTATGGAACCTATAAATGCACTTTGTTGATTTTTTTTATTTGATGGCATGATATAGTAGATGTTTTGATATTTAGATGCCTTGTAAATTGTGATTAATTTACAGTTCACGGCGATATTATATCCCGGGTACGAGGCGTGCCATTTTAATGGTATCAGAGCTTAAAAATGGATCTTATCATTAGGTTATGAGTTTAAACTTTGGTGATGTTATTTGAGGAAATTAGCTTGTATGTTGGACAAGAATTTGGGATTTGGTCGATTTAAACTTCGGGGTGGCCAACCTTAGTGTCGATTGACCTGATTCCTATTTTGGTGTTCGAATACTAATGAGTTATTTTTCTGGAGGATTGGGACCAAACTATTTGACTTTTGGCAAAGGTTCTAGTTTAGGCTAGAAGTTGTCCTCTTGCAACTTCTCGGTTGTAGAATAAATATTCATTGAATTTATTGCTTTTAAAGATTAAGCGTGAGAATATTCAACCTCTAACTATAGCAGCAAAGGATGCCGATCCAAGATTTAGCATTTTGTTGATACTTTTGGGTACACCTTCTTTAGGAGTAGTGCTTGATATGTGAAAGCATGTGACCATGAGTCCTGCATAAGTTACTCGGCATACAGAAGTCCAAAATTGTCTGTACATATGCTAAAGATAGTCAAAATGATACTGTTCAAAATGATACTGTTGAGTTTCATAAAGTTAAGCAAAAGGTTGGTGCTCTTATAACCTTGTGGAAAGTGTTTAATAGGAGAGTCTGTGGCTTCTTTGTGATGGAATCATGGACAAAAAGGAAAAGCATGATTTCCTTTCTATCGAAGAGTATGAATTTACTAGAAAGATACAATGTTGAAGTCGTTTTTGAACCTAAACTGATTACACAAAAAAAAAAATGCATCTAGGGATTGGAGCACTTAGATGCAAGTTGACTCATTACTGGACTGAACCTGGCCAAGTTTAATAGCCAAATTATGTTATAGTCACAATTATAGATATGATGTTAATGTCCATTCTAAAGTCTTAAAGCAAGAGACACAACTTGGTGCAGCTTTAAAATGCAAATCTTTAAACAATTTCTTTTACTTTTTTTTTAAGCTCCAGCCCCTAGTGGAGTATATCTTTTTCAGAGATTTTTATTCTCACACCTAGGAGCCATGATTTTGGGAATGATGCCTTTGTTATTTAGTTTGAGTTAAGTTGAGTGGCATTTGGCCCAAAGTCTATTGATACTAAAAGTTGATAAAATTAAAGGGGGTAGTGAAGGTATGAACCCAATAGAAACAGGTAAGTTGGAATTTGCAGATATAATGGGTGTCACTAGTTTCATTATGGGATAAAGGCTATCAAAAAGTATCTTAGGAGAAATGGGAATATCCAAAGAACTTGGAGAGATTCAGAAGTGCAAAAAACAGCCAATTAATGTTACTTAATCACATAAAACAAGGATAAATAGTGAGTTTAATTACTGTTTGGTCATATGTATCCGATATGTAAAGGGTTAAAGAGATTTGCTAAGGTATGAGATAATAAATGTACCTTATTCCATCAGCTCAAGTTTTTGGATCAATTGGTTATCTTACAGGGTATGAGCGCATGAAGGTCACTAAGTTCAAAATTCACTTGCTTAAGAGTCTACATGTTTGGAACTTTTTTTTTTATAAGTCATTGCAAGACAGCATATGAGTGAGAGTATTAGAATATAATTATGAAAATATTTGTGTATCTCAAGTTAAGCATTTGAAGAAATTGGTTATTTATCAAAATTGATGCAAGCATAGAAACCTCTCAAGGGTGAATGTGAATGTTACCTGACATATGTGGTTGAAATTAGCAACAAAGAAAGTCTGAAACTTGAGGACATTTTGATAGTTTAGGAGTTTTCCGATGTCTTTCAGGAACAATTACCAAGACTACCACTAAAAAGAGAAATAAATTTCAAAATCAATCTAGTGCCCCAGGTAGAACCTATCTCCAAGATACCATATAGAATGGCTCCAGCAGAATTGGAAGAACTCAAAAGGCAGTTGCAAAAACTTCTGGACAAAAAGTTTATTCAGCCAAGAGTTTGACCATGGTGTACACCATTGTTATTTGTGAAGAAAAAAAGATGGTAGTATACGGCTAAGCATAGATTACCAAGAGTTGAATAGGATTACTATCAAAAATAAATATTTGTTACTGAGAATTGATTGACTTGTTTGATCAATTGAAAGGTGCCAAGGTGTTCTCCAAAATTGACCTTTGATTGGGTTATCATCAATTACGAATTAAGAATGAGGATATCCCCAAAAGTGCTTTTCAAATGAGGTATGGTCACTATGAATTCCTTATTATATCATTTAGACTAACTAATGCTCCTGAAGCTTTAATAGATTTGATGAATAGGGTATTTAAGGAATAATTAGACCAATTGGTGGTGATATTCATTGATGATATATCAATGTACTCTCCAAATGAGAAGGACCATGAAGAACATTTGAGAGAAGTGTTGCAAATCTTAAGGCAAGAGAAACGTTATGTGAAATTTAACAAATGTGAGATTCGGTTGAAGAGCATGCCTTTTCTCAGGCATGTGATATCAGAGGAAGGGGTATTTGTTAATCAAAGAATGTAGAGACAATCGTGGAGTGGCCTAGACCAACTAATGTACCAGATATAGCAAGCAATAGGGACAAACCTCAATGTCAGTTTAGCTTACCATCAACAAACAGGTGGCCAATCGGAGCATACTATTCAAATATTAGAAGATATACTATAAGCATGCATCATGAATTTTGGAGGTAATGGGGAAGATAACATGATGTAAACCGAGTTTTCTTATAACAATAGCTACCATAGCAGTATTGGCATGGCACCATTTGAGGTCTTGTATAGACATAAGTGTAGATTACCTTTGTATTAGGATGGGTTTGGTGAAAGGAGAATTATTGGACCAGAAATTGTGCAAGCCACCCTTTAAAAACTAAAAATAGTCAAAGAAAAAATGAATGCAGCTCAAGATCGACAAAAAAAAAAAGAAAAGAAAAGCTGGCAGACTTGAAACGAAGAGCCTTAGAGTTTGAATGCGGTAACGAGGTGTATCTTAAAGTTTCACTGAACAAAGGAGTTATGAGATTTAGGGGGGAAAACTGAGAAGTTAGTCCGAGATATATAGGACCTTTTGAGATTCTAGATCAAGTAGGATACTTAGCATATTGATTAGCTTTACCACATGCCTTGTCGAAAATTCATAATGTCTTTCACGTTTCACAATAGAGAAAGTATGTTTCTGATCCTAGTCATGTCTTAGAATACGACCAATGATGAGGTACCTACTAAAATCATGGATCGCAAGGAGCAAGTATTGAGAAGACGAATTATTCCTTATGTCAAAGTCCAATGGTCTAATCACAAGGTTAGAAAGGCTACATGGGAACTTGAAGAAGAAATGTGTAACAAATATCCGCAATTATTTGAGAACCAAGATACATCAAGTTTCAAGGCCAAAACTTTTGTAAGGAGGGGAGAATGTGATATCCACCCCTAGGGGAATTTTATTAATTCTTGAAATTTTGGGGATTGTCTTTGAACAACTTAATAAATTGAAGGATCAAATGGAAAATTTTAAAAATTGAATAGAATATTAGCCAGCCCTAATTTTTTGTCCTCATCTATTCAACTTCATTTTTCTTCTTTCTTCCCTTTTACCTTTCTCTCTCTAAAATTTTCTCCTAACTGTTAAGTCTCCAATCAAGCCAATCAAGAGAAAATTGCTAAGAGGAACCATGAGGGACATCAAGGAGTTTCAACGCAAGGTAATACTAATAAATTTGAGCAAATTTAAGATTGAAAATTTTTGGGTTTTAGGTTTTAAGGAAAAATTGGGATACTTATATTATGGGTCAATTGAAGGATTATTCATATGGATCCGGTGTTATTGAATTGTAAAAAAATTTTCTAGGGCTAGGAAGTTAATTTTGATGGATCGTATATGAGTTCATTTTTTAGCAGTTGAGATTACTTGTGCAATTTTAGTTATTAGGATTTTGTTTTAAACCTTTTGATTTATTTTCTTAGGTGGGGAATTAGTTTCAAATTGAGTTGGTTGAGTTAATTTTGGGATAGACTCACGATTCAAGGTAGGTATTTTATATACTCTCTATATTTTGAAAATGGTTTTTACAAATATAATACTTTTGAACTGCTACGTTAAATAAAAAAATTGGCATGAGTTTATGTATTTTATGATTTGGCTATTCAATATGATGTGGTCACTGACTGATACTTTATGAAATAATTTAATTGAACTCTTGGTTACTTGTTAACTGTTGATTGGACTAGTCCCACTATTTGATATGAACGTTTGAACACCACCTAGCTGTGTGTTGCTAGGATACGAATGTTTGGCCTACTTGATGGGATAAACAATCAGGACTGGATATCCAGATTGTCAATGGAAGACAAGGTATACCAAGGATTTTCTTTTCAGAGTATATAAATGTTGAATTGTTATTCCATGATTTGATGTTTTTGATATGGTTGAACACCTTTTTCGAATGTTATGATTATGAAAATATTATTATAATATTATCAAATTTATTATGATATTCTAACATGCTCAGCCCAGTAACGAAGTATATAGAATACTTATTGAGCAAAGTTTCACTCACTCCTCTTTTATTAATATTTTGCAAAGGGCAAAGATTACTTTGAAGATGAGTATGGAAATATTTGGAAGTTTGAGAAGAAATCTAGAATCATAAAATGTTACTTATATTTTATATTTAGTAGTTATGTTGAAAACTTTTATGAAAAGTTATGAACAGCGGATTGTATTTTGTTGGGTTCGATATGAGGATATGTATGACTGATTTTATGAAACCTATAAATGCGCTTCGTAGATTTTTTTTTATTTGATAACATGACATAGTAGATGTTTTGATATTTAGATGTTTTGTGAATTGTAGTTAATTTATAGTTCACGGCGATATTATGTCCCAAGTTCTGGGCGTGACATAAACCTAAGTCTTTCTAGAGTAATCATCAATAAAAGTCATAAAATAAGAAGAGCCACCTAGTGTTTGTGTCTTTATAGGAGCACACACATTGGAATGTACAAGGTCAAGTATTTCAGCTCTCTTTGAAGGTGGATGAGATTTAAATGAAACCATATTCTGCTTCCCACAATGATCACATTTCTCCAAAGATACATTGTTACCTCTACTCATTCTTTTTAGCTAACATAGCCATGTCTTTTACACTCATATGACATAAATGTTGTGCCACAATTCACAATCATCAATAATTACTATGTTTGTAAAATCAAGAAGCACTTAGCTTGAGTCAAGTAAAGGGATGAGCGTTTCTTACCTCTGGCCACAAGCGTGGAACCCCATTTTTCATGTGAGAATACACTATCATAGCCTTCGTCACAAAGTCTGCCCACAGACATAAGTTTTAAATGAATATATTTGAAATAACTTCACACATTCAAGGATAAGCTTGGTTCCATTTGACATCTCCGAACTTATGTCTCCTATACTAACATATTTTGCTAGAGTATTTTTGAGTCATTCTTGCATCTCTAAAATCACAATGAGTGTAAATAGTAAAAAAATCCCTTCTAGAGGTAGCATGAGCTTAGGTACTCTTGTCAACTACCCATGTGATCAAACTTTCAGCAAGGCTTATATCATCAAACTCTTGAAGCATAAGAAAGCCGTTCGTGGTGGTATTGACTTTATCTTCTTCAAGATTTTCTTCTTTCTTTTTCCCTTTATCTTTATTTCCCTTGTTGTCCTTCTTGAGTTTCCATCAATACTTTTGGATATGTCCCTTCTTACCATAATAAGTGCACTCAACATCTTTGTACATGCTATAGACTTGCTTTTATTTTGATTCTGTAATTCGAGAATCTGCTCTTGCCTCTCCCCTAAACTCAGTAACCAAAGTTTCGGATTGTGAGAAACTACTATGTGACTTCTTTGTTATCTCTTCATTTAACACACTACTTTTGGCAAGATCAATAGTGACGACACCATCTGCAACAGTATTAGACTCGGATACTTTAAACATTTATCATGAATCTTGTGAGGAATAAGAAGCATCAGTCCTCACATTTCAGCATCAAGTTTAAGACTCATTTCATTAAGCCTATTAACAATATCATGAAATGAATTCAACTGATCAGTCATAGGATCACATCTTCATATTTCAATGACATCAATTGTTTCATCAAAATCATTTTATTATTTCCAGTCTTTCAGACATATAATTGTTCAAGCTAATTCCACAAAATTCTAGCATTCGTTTCTTCGCACGCAAGAATCAACACACCATCTTCTACCTATTACTGCATAAACCAATAAACTTGTTTATTCAACAAAATACATTCTTCATTTGTTTTATCTTTGGGATTTTAAGCCTTAAAAATGGGTAAATAATAATTTTTCACATACAATAACTCCTTCATCCAAAATGAGGTGTAAATTTAGTGACAACCATCAGGATATTAAAGAAACGATTAAATTGGAAGGAAAAGAATACCCAAAAAGCAAAAAGTTTAGATATCTTGGTTCTATCATAAAAAATGATGACAATATAGATGGAAATGTCAATAATAGAATTCAAACGGGCTGGATGAAATGGAAAAAAACATCCGGAGTGTTCTATGATCACACAATGCCATTATATTTAAAGGAAAAATTCTATAGGACCACAGTAAGACCTACTATATTATATAACACTGAATGCTGAGCCATTAAACAGCAATAAGAGCAAAAAAATGGCTATAGCTGAAATGAGAATGTTTAGGTGGATGTGTGACAAAACTAGAAATGATAGAATTAGAAACGACGAGATACGTAATAAACTGGGAGTCAGTTCAATTGTAGACAAAATGCGAGAATATAGTCTGAGATAGTTTGGACAGACCTATAGACGCACTTATTAGGAAGGTAGAGAATTTAAATATATGAGAATTAATAAAAATTAGAGGTAGTTCATTGAAAACTTTGGTGCAATACATTCGTAAGGATATGATAGTGATGAATTTAGTTGAGGAGATGGCTTTAGATAGGAATGAATGGTGTAGGAGAATCCGCACAAAC
This sequence comes from Dillenia turbinata, assembly GCA_037126225.1. Taxonomy (NCBI): domain Eukaryota; kingdom Viridiplantae; phylum Streptophyta; class Magnoliopsida; order Dilleniales; family Dilleniaceae; genus Dillenia; species Dillenia turbinata. The sequence continues at coordinate 12,240,067 of JBAMMX010000020.1, forward strand.
TAAATCTCTTTTTTTTTTTTTACGATTTCATTATTTGTCTCTCATATGACCGACCCCAAATTTTGAGACAAAAGACATAGGTTGTTGTTGTTGTTGTATACAATAACTCCTTCATGATCTTGTCTTTCCATAAGCTGTAATTTTGTCCATTCAATATAATCATTTTACTTGTGCACGCTTATATTAGTCACAACAAGATAAATGTACACTACTAAATGAATAAGGATATAATGCCACTTTGATGGGAAGATCACACAACTACGTTCATAAATTTTTCTTACTTGTTGAATCAAGAAAATAACTGAGTAAACTGATCGCAGCACAAGTGAAAAAATAATCACAATAACTCATAAAATAAATTAAACAGAATAAACAACACGAGCACTAAGATTTAATGTGGAAAACCTCTCCCCAGATGGAAGAGTAAAAACCACAAGATCAAAACCCAAAAATCTCCACTAAATCAACCAAAAGATCTTCCAAGAGTTTACTCTAAATGATAATGAACAAAAGCTTCCAAAACTTCTTTTGAAAACTACAATTGATTGGCTAATTAACTCATAGTGGTTCAAGCAAAAGTTAATGAAAAACAACAATTTTTGACATTTTACACATAGGAGAGATATCAAAAGTCCAACATTTAAGTGATTTTATGTATTGTTGGAAGGGTAAAAATGTCTCCAAAGTATTTTTGCAGAATGCTTTAAACACCAAGTGATCTTATGTTGAGTGTTTTACAATATTTTGTGAAGACTAGTCCAAAGACACAGTAAACCATCAATGAGACAACTAAGTTCCTATTAGATGTGCCCACGTGGGGCCATTTAATATTGATTTACCATAGTAAATAATTTGAAATGCTAATGGGGTAATGGGTAGTTACCCATTACCCACTCTCCCCTATTTTCTCTCCACATGACTCCTATGGGAGTTAAAACTTTTTGGTTATTGGGTTGTGTGGGATGTGCGTTGAACATTCAATATAGAGAACCAACGCAGAGTTTGAGAGAAACTGAGACTTGTACCATTTGTTGAGGGTGAGAATAATTGTTGAGTAGAACAATTATTCAAAGGGATTTCCGATCAACGTAAAGTCACCGGGTTAAAGGGTTGGATCGTTGTGGCATTGCGGTGATAGTTCGATTTACGTGACTATCATCCCGACTACGAGATATTCATATTGGGAGTTCGCGGTTCCGACGATTTTTGCATCACCGGTTGAGGTATATCGCGAACCCTAAACTTTTACGATTCTGAAAATTAATTTAATGCTTCCGCTGCGTGTTGAGTCACGAATATACTTCTAACATTGGTATCAGAGCGTGTTAGAATTTTTAAATAATTTTTCGGAATAAAAATTTGGGTATAAAAATATAGGGTATAAAATTTGGGGTTCGGATCACGGATGAGTTTCGTGAATCCAATTATACCACTGTGTTACCCAACTCACGTAGAACACGAAAATAATTTTTTCGTAATTTTTTGGGCACGTTTAGGCCATAAAAATTCCGGTTGAAGCATTCGGCCGTGAATAGTAACCGAACACTTCAACCCCAAATTTGACGAGATTTAGGTCAAATTGATGCATAAAAATGGTAGATCTGTGTTTGGTGTTGTTAGATCTACATTTTGGTATATATAATGCATGTGTTTGATGCCGGAAATTGAGATTTTCGGATATGGGGTCGGAAAATAAACGCAGTTGCAGAAACCGCGCGAGGAAGACGAAGGCGCGTGCTGGACATGCGCGAGCAGGCGCGTGTTGGCCAGCAGGCGGGGAGAGTGCTTTACACGCGCGAGAAGGCGCGTCTGAGCACAGCTTCCCCAGCGCGTGATTATCACGCGCGAGTAGGCGCGTGAAATGTCGGGTCTGACAGTGGGTCAGACCCGACCCGATCATACCCGACCCGAACCGGGGATCCGGACCGGGTTCCGGGTCCCGACCCGGACCTGCGTCCGGATCCGGCCCAGTGGACGCGGGCGCGCGCGTGTGAGCGCGTCGCCCGTGCGTCCGCGCGTCAGGCGCGTCTGCGGACGCGCACCGAGCGCGTGCAGGCGCGTGCCTGACGCGCAGCGCATCATACACGCGCCCAGGCGGCCTTCCCGGCGCGTGGGGGCGCGTGAGACGCGCCGCCGTGAGCCTGGCGGCGCGTGAACCCTTCCGACGGCGCGTAGGTCGTCCTAAAATTGGAATTTTCTGATTTTTTGAGGGTTTTGTGATAAAAAGTGACTAATTGTGGGTTTTTATGTACTGAATCCTATTCCGAATGGTGAGATGCAATCACGGATGTGGTGTATGGTGTCCGTTGACTCATACGCTCGTCTTGGGATCTGTATTCGAGTCATTTTGGTTTTGGTGATTCGTAGGGTACATAAAATTGTGAACTAAGCATCAATATGTCACTAATGTCTCTTTTTCTGTGTGACAGAGACATGGCTGCAACGAAGACTGTCGTTCTAGATCTCGTAAAGGGAGACAAGCTGAACGGTGACAACTATGACATTTGGCACCGGAAGGTTCAGTTTGTCTTCGAGGAACAAGAACTCGGGGAAGTTCTTAAGAACGAGATGGTGGACCCCGGGGAGGGTACCACGGCACAAGCGCGACGGGATCAGGAGGTGTATCGTGCTTGGAAAAAGAAGGATGGCCAAGCGAGGGTGATCCTTCTTAGCAGCATGCACGATGAGTTGATTCCCATCTATGAGCAGTATCCTACTGCACAGTCGATCTGGCATGCTCTGAGAGAGCACTATGGCGCCCCGTCAGCTCCTAAGTTGAGGATGTTGACTTATAAATTCATCACTTACAAGAAGAGGCACGATCATACTATGAAACAACATTTAATGCATATGTCGAGTATGATCGCCTCTCTGAAGAGTATGGGGGAGCCGATGTCTGATGAACTTCAGGTACTGGGTGTGATCCAGTCTTTGTTTGACTCCTGGGATGTGGTTAAGACCTATCTCACGCACACTGAGAGTATTCGTACTTTCATGGACGTGAGTAGGCATTGTGAGCTCGAGGAGGAGCGACAGGAGGTGGCTAGGTCTTCTTATGCTCATGCTAACATTGCGGAGTCGAGTAAGGGCTCCCGAGGAGTAAAGCGCAAGTGGCGCAAGCATGAGAAGAAGGCCAAGGGCCAAGGCAAGAAGAAGCAATCTGCCAAGACCGATGACAGAGGACAGAAACGCAAGAAGAAGGAGCTCGATAAGAGCAAGCTCCAATGCTACGTGTGTGGCAAGACTGGGCATTTCGCACGCGAGTGTGGCGAGCGAAAGGTAAGTCCTTCTTCTTTACATGGTTTGAGTTACGTGTCATCTAGTGTGATGCTCGCTAACTCTTCTCCTTTGTGGATTGTAGACTCAGGAGCCACGGACCATGTAGCTCGGGACAGGAGCGCATACGTGGAGTTCCGCCGATTGAGTCCCCAGGCGAGGAGGCTGTACGTGGGGAATGGAGCATTTATTGAAGTGAAAGGGATTGGCACTTGCAAGCTATTGCTGCGAAGTGACCAAGTCTTGTATCTTCATGATGTGTTGTATGCTCCTGAGATTAGGCGGAATCTTGTATCTGTCCGATGTTTGGATTTGTTAGGATATTCTGTGCTTTTGGAAAACTCTAGAGTTTCCATTTCATATGACAGTTCTTTGATTTGTTCCGGTTTGGTCCATGAGGGACTTTATGTACTGGATTTGATTTCATTTTATGAGATTTATTCTTCATCTACTATTGCTTTTGCATCTGATAGTGCAGTGGATGATGTGAATGTATGGCATAGTAGGCTTGGCCATATAGGGCAAGAGAGGATGACCCGGTTAGCTACGAGTGGCTTGTTGGGCCCGCTAACCAAGGTCCAGTTGCCCGTGTGTGAGTTTTGCCTTGCGGGCAAAGCCACTAGAAAACCATTTGGGAAAGCAATGAGAGCTGGGACTCCATTGCAATTGGTCCATTCCGACATTTGCGGACCTATGAATGTGAGAGCCCGAAACGGAGCAACGTATTTCATTACGTTCATAGACGACTACACGCGTTTCGGTTACGTCTACCTGATCTCGCACAAGTCTGAGGCACTAGAGTGCTTCAGGAGGTTTATCAGCGAGGTTGAAAATCAGTTAGACATGAGAGTGAAAACTCTCAGAACCGATCGGGGGCGCGAGTATCTGTCTGAGCAGTTCAAAGAGCTCTGTTTCGATAGAGGCATTACTAGACAGTTGACTATTCCTGCTACTCCTCAGCAGAACGGAGTAGCCGAGAGAAGGAATAGGACTCTGTTGGAGATGGTGAGGTCGATGATGGCGCAGGCCAACTTACCTATCTCCCATTGGGGGGATGCGTTGTTGACTGCAACCTACGTCCTTAACCGTGTTCCGACGAAGTCCGTAGTCAGCACCCCATATGAGCTTTGGACAGGGAGACAGCCTGACCTTAGCCACTTGAGACCATGGGGTTGCGCCGCGTATGTTCATGATTCCTCGCATCAGTACGGCAAGTTAGGCCCGCGAGGAAAGAAGTGTATCTTTATTAGATACTCCCGAACGTCCAAGGGACATGTGTTCCTAGGAGAACATACGGACGGCACGCGCACTGAGATAGAGTCTCGTGATGCCACTTTTCTCGAGAGTGATTTCCCTAAGAGAGGAGAAATCGATCGAGACTTCACCTTCTATGAGATGGATGAGCCTAACGGCTCAGCCGATCCCGATGGGCGGGACTCAAGAGCCGATTATGGATCTTGGTCCTAGTGGGAGCGGTCTATCTGAAGGTGTGGAGGCTCTCTCTCCTCGTAGGAGTACTCGAGGACATATGCCTCGACGTCGTTTCCCGATTGAGGATGAGATCCTCATCGTGACTCCCGAGGATGACGAAGAGCCGAGAACTATACAGGAGGCTCTCGAGGGTTCGGCAAAGGACCATTGGTTACAGGCCTTGCATGAGGAAATGGAATCAATGAGAGTCAACGAAGTCTGGGAACTAGTTGACTTACCTGAGGATAGAAAGGCAATTGGGAACAAGTGGGTTCTCAAAATTAAAAGAAAGGCCGACGGATCGATTGAGAGGTACAAAGCCCGTCTGGTAGCCAAGGGTTACACGCAGACTAAGGGCATTGACTACGAGGAGACTTTCTCCCCAGTAGTTAAGTTTACTTCGATCCGTCTACTTTTGGCGATTGTTGCTAGTCTGGATCTAGAGTTACACCAGATGGACGTAAAGACTGCCTTCCTTAACGGGAGCCTGGATGAGGAGATCTACATGGAATAGCCCCCCGGGTTCGTTCTAGTAGGTCAGGAGAACAAGGTCTGTCGACTTCGGAAGTCGATATACGGCCTTAAGCAATCATCCAGGCGGTGGTACCTAAGATTTCACGATGAGGTGATATCTTACGGTTTTACGATGGTCGAGGAGGATCATTGTGTCTATCTAATTCGGTCAGATAACTCTTTTGTGATCCTGTCGTTGTATGTGGATGACATAATGTTGGCTGGGAACGACATTCAGTATTTAATGACCATCAAAGCGTGGTTGTCATCCAGCTTCGACATGAAAGACATGGGTGAAGCTGAGTTCATCCTCGGAGTTCAGATCCAGAGGGATCGCTTGAGAAAAATGTTATCTCTTTCACAAGAGACCTACATTAAGAAAATTCTCGAGCGTTTTGGGATGAGTGATTGTAATCCCATAGATACTCCGATCGCCAAAGGTGAAGGCCTGAGCCTGGAAATGTGTCCGAAAACTCAGGAAGAAGTAAGGGAAATGCGTAAAGTACCTTACTCCAGGCGTGAGGGAAGTTTAATGTACGCAATGTTGTGTACTAGACCGGACATTTGTTATGCGGTTGGTTCGGTGAGTAGATATCAGGCAAATCCTGGAAGGGGTCACTGGAGAGCAGTGAAAAGGATTTTCCGATATCTAAAGGGAACTGCAAACTTCTCCTTGAGTTACGGGGGAGGTGATTTGCGCCTTGTGGGCTATTCAGACGCCGACTGGGGAGGCGATTTGGATAAGCGCAAATCGACATCAGGTTTTGCTTTCTTGCTCAATGGCGGGGCCATCTCTTGGAGCAGTAAGAAGCAAACCTGTGTAGCTCTATCTACGATGGAGGCTGAGTTCGTGGCATGCTCAGTTGCAGTTCAGGAGAGTGTTTGGCTCCGTAGACTACTTGATGACTTAGGGATTGTAGCGGATAGTGAGAGGCCAGTCATGATTTACTGTGATAATCAGGCCGCTATCGCTTACACACGAGACCCTAAGTTTCATAGTAGGACCAAACACATTGACACCAGATATCATTATGTTAGAGACATCATCGAGAAGGGTGAAGTGACCGTCAAGTACATTTCGACACACAGCATGGTGGCTGACCCCTTCACCAAACCCATTACTAGAGACTCCTTTCTAGGGCATAGAGAGTCATTGGGTTTGAGTATTTTCTGACATTTCTCAGTTTGTACTTAATGATGACATTGATGCTTATTGTTTTTATATATATATGATTATAGTGCATTTTTCAGTCACTTTTGTGTTATATTTACATTTAATGCACTTGCTTTCATTGTCATATATATATTTTGTGATGTGATAATAGATATGTCAGGCGAGGTCGACTCTCTCACACGAGTGACCACCTCCAGCTCTGAGTGAGCGGGGATGAGACGGCTTCTAGCTGTAAGAGGCTTTGAGAGTGGCCCTGCTAGAACATAAGTCGCCCTGATACGTGTTCAGGATGAGGTCATATGCGATATGACCGACATGGACGTACCCACATCCATGTAGCCTGTGAGTAGCCAGGTTTGAGATATCAGATATCACCTGCGTTTTGTGATATTGTCTCTGAGGTACTCTCTCTGAGATCTCTGGGTAAAGTCTTATGTGTAGACTGAGTCCCTATACCTGCACAGTGTTAGAGAAATCTGACATATGCCCTTTTTTGAGAGATGGGGGAATAACACTGTGACACGTGTTTCATACCACGTGTGAAAAGACGACTTGGGATAGTGGGAGCTATATTACTTGAGACATTAAATTAAAATTTATCCCCGAGCCCCACTGTGTGAGACCCGAGATCCATTGGGTGGGATCTCTTGTGCCCTTATTACTTTCGGCTGTTTCTTGAGGTTTTGATTCAGTGTTTGCTACTTTAGTCTGTTTACCGATGGCCCGGAAGATAAATTGAGGTCTGAGGGACAGGTCTAGGAAAGCAGCTGAGTTGAGACCAATAGATTCGAGTTTGGGAAAGGAAGACCAATTGACACTGCATCACTGTTTTGTATTCACCGACCGGTCTTTTATGTTCGTCCATGTAGGGATTTGAACATAATAGTGAATACATAGTCGAGCGATATCTGGGGATTACTTTCGATGAGGAAAGTAGCTCGATGGATGCAATTTGTCTTGGATCTGGGGTACTGCGAGCTTTCTTTTGATACTAACGGTGACTACTCGATCATCCTAACAGGTGTATCGAGAAGTCTTTGTTTGCAGGTGTACTCGCTAGTCGCACGACGACCAACCCTGTATGAAAACCTTGTAGGGTGATATAGTAGATTGCATGAGTTGTGATCTAATGACGGAAGTAAAACGCCCTCGTGTGCAAGTGGGAGATATTAGATGTGCCCACGTGGGGCCATTTAATATTGATTTACCATAGTAAATAATTTGAAATGCTAATGGGGTAATGGGTAGTTACCCATTACCCACTCTCCCCTATTTTCTCTCCACATGACTCCTATGGGAGTTAAAACTTTTTGGTTATTGGGTTGTGTGGGATGTGCGTTGAACATTCAATATAGAGAACCAACGCAGAGTTTGAGAGAAACTGAGACTTGTACCATTTGTTGAGGGTGAGAATAATTGTTGAGTAGAACAATTATTCAAAGGGATTTCCGATCAACGTAAAGTCACCGGGTTAAAGGGTTGGATCGTTGTGGCATTGCGGTGATAGTTCGATTTACGTGACTATCATCCCGACTACGAGATATTCATATTGGGAGTTCGCGGTTCCGACGATTTTTGCATCACCGGTTGAGGTATATCGCGAACCCTAAACTTTTATGATTCCGAAAATTAATTTAATGCTTCCGCTGCGTGTTGAGTCACGAATATACTTCTAACAGTTCCAAAGCACAACATTGTTATTGACTGACAAACAATGGGCGCAGTAGTGTGCAAATGAGACCGAATCATATTTGGAGAGAAATTTTGGATCTTACTCGATGTGCTCCCCTAACAGAAAAACATAGGAGCCCATGTTTATTTATCAACAGTAACACACATGTTCTTGAGCAAACTGGGGAGACTTGAACACACCAAATGCTAGAAAAGGAAGGGTCCTTGTGCCACTTTGCTAGAAAAGGCTGGCGGTAGTCATCTACCCAAATGCTTAGTTCCATTTTGCGGTATTTCTCAACCTTTTTACTGTTAAATCTTATATCAATTAATTCAATTTTTAGAATATAGTATACATATAGGAGTCCTAAAACGTAGGACCTAACTTTCAAGGTAAGAGTCAGTTCCCTCCTAATGTGATATCAAAACCATATTAAAATCAAGTCAATTCTGACCGATTCATATATGTGGAGTTAGATCTACTCTCGAGTGTTAAGTACAATATAAACTAACTCAAATTTTATGACATTTTATACAAATTTTAAAAAATCTCCACCATAACAATTAATTATTAAGTTAAAACTTTAACCTCCTCGTAATGTTTACTATATAGAGTTGATTACACGCCAATGGTATTCTAGAAAATGTAACTTGCTGTGGTTTTTCTCCATTTTATTTTATTTTATCTTAATATTTTTAAATAAAATAAATTTTTTTAATAAAAAATAGAGTTTTTATTAAAGAAATTATATTCTTGTAGAAATAGGTTAGAACTCATCTAACCTCAGGAGAAGCTTGATCTCAAATTTCCCAAAAAGAAATAAATGGGTTCGGGACTGAAACGAATGCAAATAGCCAAACAAGTTTAGCATTCCAGGTTCTCAAAACCTTTGTGATGTCCGCCCTTCTCCAAAACCAATTGCAAGACACCTAAACTACCCAATACAAATCTCAAAAGACCCCCTGTCTTCCCTCATCCTATTAGTTCTTTACCAGCCATCCCTATCCTTCTCTTAGAGCTTAAATGATAGTGCAGTGTCCTATATGATCTTCTTGCATGATCCATTGAACTCTCTTCGGTCTCCCAAGCCCAATAGAAATTTTTTCAATGTTAGCCAACAATTTTGGATTTTTCTCTTGTTTAACATTTTCTTAGAGCATTTTAGGACATTGATGATAGGAGAGGAAACTAGAACAAATTATGTCTCTTCTAAATTAGTACTCTCAGGTGCATATTTTCTGTTTTCAAAATGTAACTCAACACACTAAATTAATTAATATTTATATAAAAATTCTTATATTTTTTATATTAACATATTTTCTCATATTTAATAAATTATTTATTTATTTAATTATAACTATTATTTTCTATTTTATGTCTTATGATTAATTATTGTATATTTAACCATTTTAAATTCTTATTATAAAGATGCGTATTCTATTACTTCTATAATATAATTAATATTTTCATAAAAGGTTTTAAATATTTTTAATGTTTACATGTTTTCTCACGTTTTCGTTTTCTTTCTTTTTCTTATGACTTTCACTCATTCTCTCTCTTTAAAAACCAGAAAATAGCTCAAACTGATTATAGAAATATCTCTTAAAGTTAAAAATTTTTCCCAACCCAATCCAGGAAAAAAAAAAAAAAGGAAAGAACAATTTTTGCAGAAATAAATTTGATCTTCTAAATTATGACTCAACTCTACCGAAAGAGGTTCTTCACCCAACCAATCATGCTTAAAGCACCTTATAGTTTCCCGCAACCCAGTCATAGAACAAAAGCTCTGTATCCAATGGTCCGCCAAGTAACAGGGCTACTCTGAAATCGTTGAAATCTCCATAATGTGGTAAAGTTCAAACATTTGCTACAACATCATACCTCCCTGCTCAATCGTAACATGCTTAGTTACTCTTCCTCATGATAACCATAAAAACATGCATATATAATTATTAACAACAAATACTTACTAGCTTAGTAGGGCATACAACTCTTTCTTCAAAAATCCTTATCTTCTCCACAAACCCAAAACCCTCAAACTACAAAAGGGTTGGTACTCGGAACTAAAAAGAAAGTGCTTGCTCTCCTCTCAATCCCGCCAAAGAAAATGAAGGACACTCGGCACCTTTTTGATTGATTGAAACTAAGCATGTCTCTTTAATAAATACAAACAGAAATAGATTTGATTATGGATTATACTAATTTATCAATAATTATTAAAAAAAAATTAATAAAAACACTCAACATGATGATTTCTTAGAAAACTAAGCAAGATCTCAAGTTCTACTTTTGTGTATGGCAAAAGCAGGCGCGAGAAGAGTTTGCCGCTTAAGGATACAACCTAATTCAAATCGGATTTAACCCGTGGTTAAAAAATTATAAAAAAGAAAAACACTAATAGAGCTCAGGCTAGTAGAGTAAGATTTTAAAGGAATCTCCAAATAATCATTATACCATCCGGGCTGCGATCATCTTAGGAGGTAAAATCTGCGCGCTTGCAGACACCAAAAGCTTGCTTCCTATGTAACTTGAGTCTATTGTACATGAAACAACTGGCAACACATAAGGCTTCTGCACTAAACCTGAATGGCAGGACCAGAATACGTTCCCTGGTGCATAGACAGATCAGGTGGCGTTCCCATTTCTATCAGCCATGCATACTCTTCCCCCTTTCCATCACCACTTATTTCAGTCTCATTTTCTCTTGCTGCAAGTGTTGAGAATGAACCAATTAGGTTTATTATCATCTCCATAAAGTCAGCTGCTATGTATACAAGGTAAGGAAAGAGGTGTTTACATACAAGTAATGGAATATGGATAGTCACTGTAGTATGTACATTTCCTACCAGCAGCTTCTAAGTAAGGAGGAGCAAGAATGTCAAGCACAGCACATGAGGTGACTGCAGTGAAGCAATGCAGATTCCCTCCAGTTTTAGGGTACAATATTGAGGTTCCACTTTCGGGTGTCACAACTCTATCTGCCACCATCTTGGCCAACCTTCCTGCAAAAGTTGTGCTTTCATCAGACTTGGATAACTGAGTTGAGAAAGCATACAGAAAGTCAAAGTCACCCACCAACCCCCCAAAGGAAGCCCAAAATGCATAGCCCTGTGCTCAGCTAAAGGTGGTGAAGTTCACCAAGACACCCCTCCCCAACCGGACAGAGAGAGAGAGAGCAAGAGAAAAGAGAAGAAAAGAAAACTGTAAAACCGCTAATACATCCAGTCTGTTTCCCATGTACATACAACCACACACTGATACTTGACCCTTAGAAGAACATTATTGCATCTCTCACCGTGACAGGTCCTGTCCAAATGAAAGACCCTGTTGATTCACATAGCTGGGAGATTATTTATGGGACTTGTAAAAAGCAAATGGGGGAGGGTGATGATCCAAATTACTAGGTTATTTGCCCTAATGTTGAGAACCAACTCAATCTGCTTGGATCGCTAACTGCAAAGTTCTAGTTTTAGAATTACACAAAAACCAATAGTAATGCACTCTCCTATATTGTTCCACTTCCACATCATTTCTCACATCTTACTGCACTGGTTTGATGCAAATAAATCTAAGTAATCCACATAAATTTGCATTCATAATTTGGGATTTCTAATGACTCTTCATTTGTTTAAAATGGTTAACATCTTCAATGCAGAAACATTGGGAATCATGGACAACATACACCCACCCTGCTACATGAAACTGGCATCCTGAAATGTCTTGTAAGAGTTTGGAATAATAACCTGGTCCCTTGCTTCTTTGGATCCTCATAGGCTCAACCCAATCATATGCTTTCACATGCATGGATCCATACAAAACTTTGCTTAAAACTGTCATCCCAGGATGGTCATGGAGAGGAATCACCGAGGAAGAAGGCAAACAGAATATACACATCTGCAACATAAGATCGTATATACATGTCACAGGCCTGCTTTGTATTTGGGGTTTCAAAGACTACCAAGAAAACAGTTGTTTTCTAATGTTAAACTAACAACTAATTAAATAAAGCTTGTTGTGCAGATCTTCTACACTATCATTGGTTCCTAATTTGAAATCAGGGTGCTTTTTGGGAAGTGAGGTTCAAGAGAAATGTCCAATTTTAGAAATTACCAAGCTCCTAATAAAATAACGAAGAATTGAAAGGAATTTCCATGTTTAAAAATGAAATCACACAGTTGGAGTATTTTGAAAGAAAAGAAAATTCCGATAGCCAGAACACGCATAATTTTCTTTCATAAAATTAAGTAATGATACATTTAACAGCAGCATTGAATATTCACCTGTCTTTCAATGCATGGGGATCAATGCATTAAACAAGCACTCTGCCTTAGTCCATCCATCAACTTTCATAAGACATCCTTTAGTCCATCCATCAACTTTCATAAAACATCCTAAGATATGGTTTACTAGTTAAAATAAATAATTTTCTATTTACTTGTTGCTCTAGTCATCTGAAGGCTATTCATAAGAATAAAACATAAAATTAATTTTTAAAAAAAATAAAAAAAAAAAAAACTGACATAGTTGAGGAGACACTTCTAAATGTGCATTTAACACTGAACTTTACCCATAACAAAGTGTGAAGCACTAAAAATAGGCAGGATATCTAAAGACTAGATGTGAAAAGAAAAAGGACCCAAAAATTGGCCAACAAACACCAATTGATGAACCCAATGTGAAAGATAGGAAACAAGACAATGCATTCACAAAATTCTTCAAATACTTCTCGCGTGCATTGGGGGGGGGGGTGCGTGTGTTGATGAAACTTACTGTGAAACTATCACACTCATAAATATCAACATAAGTTATAGGTTGAGCCCATCGAGCCACTCGATTAAACCGGTTGAGCCCGAAAAATCCATGACCTCTATCATCCTCAGAGTTTTCCACCCTAAGCCCAACATCAGCAGGACCAATCGTATCTGCAAAACAGATTATACACACATATACAAACCTAAGAAACAGAGCAAACAAAACCCCCTTTTGAAATTTCGCATAATTTGCAAAAATTATTGGTTCAAATCAAAATTTTTCATTGCTAGTTAAAAACCCATAAACCCTAAATAAAAATAAAAAGGGGGAATTCAAGAGAAGCAATTGTGTTTTATCTCCACCAGACTAAATATATTTCTCAGCAATTACTAAGTCCCAAAAGTTTTAGGATATTCAGACATATAACGTAAGCAACAGAAAAAAAAAAAAAAATCAACCCCTTTTGCAATTAGACATAATTTGCACATTTAAATGGTTCAATTGAATCAAAATAGCATAATTAATCGAGAGAAAGAGAGAGAGAGGCATACCCATGAGAGAAGAAATCTTTTGAATGGCAAGGGAGGAAGGAGGAGGAGTTGCGGAAGGTGAAAAGGTCTTCTTGGATAGATCGAACAAAGCTTGAATTGAAGAAATTTTCATCGTCATTTTGAGTCTTCAAGAACCCCAAATTAATCTACTGCTACTCTACTGCATATCCACACTGTTACTGTTTAATCCTTGAGTGAGAGTCGAGAGGGACGAAGAAGACCCCTCGATCTTAGCCCATGTTTATTTATTTATTTATTTTTATTTGCGTTAATCACAATCCCCCCCCCCCCCGGTTCCCTTTCTAGTTTTACAAGATTTCAACTTACTCTCTGTAGTTTTAAAACTATCAATCTACCCCTTTACAGTTGACATATTGATAAGTCAACCCCTCCCACAATTAGCATGTTGTATCCTTATAGTTTATTTCCTTAAAAATATAGAAACAAAAAATTGAATTTCCACGTGTAATAAATGATATTTTTACCTTTTCTTTTTTTCATTCTTTCCTTTCCTCTCTCGGCTAAACTTTTTTATTTTTTTGCCATGGTTTTGTCCCCTCAGACGATGATGCGTAAATAGAAACACCACATGGCTTGGCTTGCAGTATGCGGGTTATTGGTATTAATAATTTTTTTAATACATACAATCATGAAAATCATAAAAATATATATATAAAAATTTAAATATTAAATTTTTAAAAAAATATTTAAATATTAAATTTTTAAAAAAATATTTAAATAAAAATTCTTTACTGTTCAGCTAACCCTGTCAATATTAATAATTAGATAACAAATAAACTATTCATAATTTTTATTGATATTAAGAATTAGTGAAAATATTTTAATGGGAACTGTTATACAAATGTAGTTCATATCTATAATTTATTTGATATATCTAATATTATTGAATTTTAAATGATTAGATTCTAACTTTCACCGTTTTATCAGTATCAATACCTTATGCTATGAGAACTACAAAGAATTTTATAAATAATAATAATAATAATAATAATAATAATAATAATAATAATAATAATAATAATAATAATAATAATAATAATAATAATAATAATAATAATACAGGTCAACTTGAATTCACTTATTTTCATATTTGAAAATTTGATTTAATTAATTTCTTAGTTCTTCTCTTAAATTCAAGGATTGTCACGCATAATAATCATTGACGATAAGACTCGGTTGTTCCCCATGAGTGTAATGATGTTATTGTCAAGTTAGAACCACTGGTTTCTCTTGGAATTCATGAGTTCTAGTCTCCTTCTCATGAGATGTATCATTTCTTGATGTGATTTTGGAATATGATGGTACATGATCCAACAACCCATAATCATAAAACTCTCTTAATCTACTAAGCTCATTAGGCCTAGGGGATCCTCGATAAACACACAAAATAACCGAACTCCAACATACTCAGCTACTGCTTGGTCAAACACTCTCGGCCACTGCTTGGTCAAATACCCTCCTGGTCGCTCCTTTACCTCTCTTGATACACCTTGCCCGACCATCCTCACTCGGTATAATTTGCTCACTCAACCTCCAGGTCACTTGACCCTACTGTCTTTCAGCCTCTCAGTCGCTCTATCTCCTTACCAAGATCTCTCTGCTACTACAGAAGTAATCTCCCATTATGCAATATCTTCAATAAATCGAATCAGGGTCATGATTAACTAATAAGAAAGAAAATCTCTAACAAATTCAAAACTTCTTTAATCCAATACAAATCTCCTATAATCTCACCCGATAATGAAAAAAAAATTTTAGGATAACTTAAACCTTCCTTAATCTTAAGGGACTTCAAGTCTCCTAAAACTCTTCGACTACGATCCTTTTGATTTAGGAAGATTTCAGACAATCTGTCCACAAGGTAAGTAGAGTTTCTACATCTCTTACCATGTAGATGCACACTATATATACTAAGTAGAGGCAGTTTATAAAAGGTACACATAATATACTCAACTTTACACCTATCACACAGAGGCAACATAGGGTTCAGGCTGTCTCAGTCTTTCATTCCCTCATTACTCTTTCTGATTTGAGTATTGAAATTTCATCAGTTGAAACCACTTTCAACGGGCTTTTGTAATTCTCCTTATCTAAGAAGATCTAACGAGCACATCGACATCAGTTCCCAATTCGAGTCAAAAGAGCAGTATACTTGTGGAGTTAAAACTAACTTTAATAGATTGGTGTCATATGTGGGAACAGACTAATTTCTCACCCAAACATACTTTACACCCTATTTTATTACCATTCTTGTCGCTATGCCGCCCAAAAGAAAGAACGGAGACACCTATGCTGGTGAGAAGTTGGATTTATGCGTTATAGAGAAGTTTGAGTATGACAATTGATGTAGTTTGGGTATAAAAATTAGTGATCTATAGATATGAGTATTAAAAATAGGTAAGGTGGGGGGCTAAAAGTATGTCGCGTCTTCAAATCATGACATATGTGGGTCAATTTTTAAATTATTTCTATCACTGTGTTATTTTAAGAACTTTTTAGGGGGAAAAAAAAGGTATTTCCGTACAAAGCTCAATCATGGTAAATATCTCCATTCTTATTATTTTTTTAAACAAAAAGTTATTTCAATATCATCAAATTTATGCGATCTGTGTGACTATTAGAATCAACATTTGAAGAGTCTAGGGTTTTCTCTTTCATAATTTCAGCTATATTTTCTGTCTGAGAAATTAGGGTTTCAAATTTAATTATATTTTCCCTGTAATATGCCAAGGTCTCAATCTCAATCAACATAGTGCTTTTTGATTAAGGGACTTTTCTTAAAATTCATGTGCTTTTTTCAAACCTAATTTAAGAATTTTCAAACCAGATCATGGGCTCATAAAACTTTGGGCATTACCATGACAAGCCTTTGGGCTAAGTAACACCATTTTCCCCCTACTCCTTATGTCACTTCAAAGGTGAGGCATAACGAGTAAGTTAAAAAGGTGGGCACTTGGAAGGTCATGAAAATGTAAATACGCTCAACTCTTAAGTGAATGACCGCGGAATAAATACTTCGTGGGAAGTTAAAGAGATTAAAGCCCCTTATTTACTATGCACGTTCCTTATTAAACCGTTTCATCTTTCGAAGATTGTGAAGATCACTTCTCTTTGGCTATAAATAGGGGCCGCATGGCCCAACATTGACTCAGAGCTTTTGATTCAGCAAGATCATTTTGCCATGAGTCTATTTTTCTAAGAGGTTTCCCAATGATGAGTTTTAAGTCACAAAGCATTGTGGCTTAAAGAGTTTATGTCGATGCGAGTCTCCATTAAGGATGGGACTGTTGATGTGAGGTTCCGTCATGCCATTCGGTGTTCAAACGTCATGATAGACTTTGTCTAGGTTCTCATTAGAGTTTATGACCATGAGGAGCATAAGGTATTCCTCGATGGAAACTCTCTTCTCAAGGTTAGAACTATCGCCTGATGTAAGCTGCAGTAGACAATTGGGGCATTTTCATTGGTCTTCCTTTAGGTCGGGTGATAGGAAGTGTCGAGAGGTGGCGAGAGACTGAGTGTAACAGAGGTTTTGAAACCTGATGCATCCTTACAGTCTCTTTTTGGTCATCTCCCACCTTTTTAGAGTCCTTTCCGACTTCTGCAGGAAAGGCAGCTTTTTCCCTTTTTAATTCCACTGCACCGGGTTTGATGGGTTACAGAAATTTCAGCAGTCTTCTTGTCCAGACTTATTTTATTATAGATTCCTCATGTACTACTTATATTATAGTTCGGTCCAAATTAGGGACTTGTAAAATTTCTTTTTGCCCTGTATTTAACTGTGTTCTGATATGTACTTATCGAATTGAAATAAAAGAAGAGTCTTTCATTACTTGTCTTCATTCTCTTAATGGTTGCTTAGTTCGTTAGTAGTTTGTCGATATGCACAATGAAGGCCAAATCGTTGAGTGATAGTTTTAATCAATAGGAATTGGCTGGTGGAAGATTTCATAATCTGTTAACTTCTTACTGAATGTTTATCTCATCATTTTCAATCTGTTGGCTAGTACTACACCAATAGGGCCTATCCGATAGGAAACTCAATGAGTGACTAACTTACTGACATGGGTGCTGTTACCCCTTCATTCACCACGTGGCCTGTATTTAAGAGTATGAACTTGCTCGAGTAAAGGATCCTTATCCTTCTCGTGTGTAAGAGATCTACCGAGTGAGTGGGACTTGCACGTCTGTTTAAGAACACTTTCGTTCGATAGGTGGGGCGACATCTGCCAGTCTTGAGAGATAAATCTCTAACAATAAATTCTGCTCGGGAGGACTGGGTGACACTGACCTATTCGGGGAGATAGATCCCTTATTGCTGATACGCTCCAACCGATAGGACACTCGATAGAGAATTTAATTGGTAGGACAAGCCGTGTCCACCCGAATGGGAGATACTTCCCCTATCAGCGACACGCTACATTCATTAGGAACTAACCGATAGAATAGGCTGTACCTACCTGCTTGAGAGTTATTTCCCTTGTTGACAGCACGTTACATTCATTAAGAACTAACTAATAGGATGGGTAGTACCTACTCGTCTATGAGTTATTTCCCTTATTGATGGCATGTTTCATTCATTAAGAACTAACCGATAGGATGGGTCATGCCTACCCATCTGAGAGTTATTTGCCTTATAAACAGCATGCTACTTTGTTAGGAACTAACCGATAGGATGGGCCGTATCTACCTACTTGGGAGTTATTTCCCTTGTAAATGACATGCTACGTTTGTTAGGAACTAACCGATATGATGGGTTATGCCTACTCGTCTGGGAGTTATTTCTCTTATTAACATCACGCTTCATTCATTAGGAGCTAACAGATAGATAAGCAATAAAGTGAAGCAGAAAGTCATAAAGATCTTACTCGATAGGTGACTCATATGCTTAAGAGAGGCGGCGATGCTTATTGGTAGTAGATGTGTAGGTTTTCCGAATTCTAAGTTTCGGTCATAGTCAAACCATCTAGATTATTGAGGTGATAAGTTCATGGGTAGACTTCTGAGTGTATTTGATAAGGATCTTCCTAGTTTGGTGCGAGCTTCCCCCTGATTGACGTTGCCCGGTAGTCTCTACTTTTCTTAGGACTAGATCGCCTAGCCTGAATATTCTAATTTTAACCCGCTTGTTGTAATATTGAGCCATTTGCTGTTGATACATGACCATTCAGGCAAACGTAGATTCTTATAGTTCTGGAAATAGATCTAACTGCTCTCACAAAGCATGTTCGTTTTATATCTCATGGTATTGGTCTACCCGAAGCAAGTGGATTCTTATTTCCACAAGTGTGATAGTTTCACTCCCATATCAAATTGAAAGGTGTTTCATCGGTTGCCAATCGAGGTATAGTGTGGTAGGCCCAAAGGATACTATATAGTTCGTCTGCCCATCATCCTTTAGCTTTATCCAATGTTGTTTTTAGCCCTTGTAAGATTGTCTTATTCGTTATCTTCGCGAGTCCGTTGGTTTGTGGGTGAGTAATTGATGTAAAATGATGTTGAATTTCCAGCTTGCTACAGAATTCTTGGAAATCTTTGTTGTCGAACTGTTTTTCATTATCAGGGATAAGGACGTGGGGTATGTTGAATCTAGTGACGATATGAGTCCACACGAATGTTTGAACTTTTGTGGCTGTTGTCTGGGCTAGCAGTTCAGATTCCCCTTACTTAGTAAAGTAGTCGATTGTTACGATGAGAAAATTTCACTATCCAGTGGCCGACGGGAACGGCCTAAGGATATCCATTCCCCACTAAGCGAATGGTTAGGGGATCACTATCGGACTAAGCTCGGTGAAAGGTAATTGGTCGGTGAAAGGTAATTGGGGCATCGAAGAGAAACGTCAGCATTTGTCCTATCTTTTAACGTAATTATCAAAGTTGGTCTTTATAGTTGACCAGTAGTACCCTTGATGTAGGGTCTTATTAACTAGATTTCGAGCACCCAACTGGTTATCGCATATTCCTTTATAGATTTCTCAAATGACGTAGTCTCCTTCTTCAGGGGTTAGGCACTTCAAGTATAGGTGAGTGAAGGATTTTTGGTATAGATTCCCGTCAATGACGGCATAGTAAGTGACCTTTTGTTTTAATTTAGCTGCTTCTAATGGTGATTCTAACAAATTATTATGTTTCAAATATGCTTTTATGGGATATTTCCAACTCGGGGGTTGGTTCACTATAAGGATTTTCTCAGGTTCATCGATTCTAGGACATGGTAAGCTATCGATGTAGACCGTTCGGCTAGTGACAACCGACTTTGAGCTGGCCAGCTTAGAGAGCGTATCAGCTCGCACATTTTCTGATCGAAGGATTTATTGTATGTTCATTTTGTCTAACTTACTCATTGTTTCACATAGTTTGCTCAAGTACTTGGCCATAGTCGAGTCCTTAGTCTCATAAACCCTCTTGATTTGTTTAATGACCAACTGCCTGTAGGTGAACACTCGAACACTTTAGGCCCCCAGAGATATTGCAATTCGTAGTCTTGTCAGCAGAGTTTCGTACTCGACTTGATTATTAGTGGCTCTAAAATCAAAACGAATGGCGTACTCTGCTTTGAAACTGTTAGGACCCTTGAGAATGAGCCCAGCACCACTCCCAACTGGAACACGAAGGGTGCTTTTGAGGATGAAGTCCGAGAGGGCTTGTCCTTTGATGGCAGGTCTCGGTTAGCATTAAATGTCGAACTCATCCAACTCTACTCTCCATTTGATGAGACGACTGGAGGTATCCCTTTTTTGAAGGATTTATTTCAATGGCTGGTCAGTGAGTGCTTGATAGTGTGGGCCTGAAAATATAACAGAAGGCGTCTAGCTGAGACGACCAAAGCATAAGCTATCTTTTCTATTAGCCGATAGTTAATTTTGGATTCCTGGAGTATTCGGTTGAGATAGTAGACCAGTTTCTGGATAGTAGATTCCTGTCTCACAATAACAGAGCAAAGTGTTCAGTCAGAGATAGAAAAGTATAGGTATAGTTTCTCACCAGGGATAGGATGAGAGAGCAATGAGGGTGACATGAGATATTTCTTGAGCTACTCGAAGGCTATTTGGCATTCGGCCATCCAAATGAACTTTTGGGATTTCTTCAAAGAGTCAAATATGAGCTTATGCTTTTTCCCTACCTTCGACATGAATCGACTTAGGGCTGATATTCTGCCTATGAGACGTTGCACCTCCTTTAATGTTTGTGGTGATGACATGTCTAGTATGGCCTGTATTTTTTCAGAGTTTGCCTCGATTCCTCGGTTAGTGATCACAAAGCCTAAGAACTGTCCAGATATGATTCCAAATGTGCACTTTGTTGGCTTCAACTGCATGTTGTAATGCTCTAATGTTTGAAAAGTTTCTTCGAGATCCGAAACATGGTCCTCCACGCTGGTGCTCTTAACAACCATATCGTCAACGTATATCTCCACATTTCTACCGAGTTGCTCATTGAAAACCTTGTTGACTAGTCATTGAAAAGTTGTTCCAACATTTTTCAAGCCAAACGGCATAACCCTGTAGCAATACGTGCCAAGCTCAGTGATAGAACTCATTTTTTTTACTCATCTTCTGATTCCATGCATATTTGATTATAGCCAAAATAGGCATTCATAAAACTTAAGAGTTGGTGACCCGAGAAATTCAGCTTGTCAATGTTGGAGAGCGGGTAACTATCATTTGGACATGCTTTGTTAAGATCTATAAAGTCTACATACATCCTCCATTTGTCATTGGCTTTTTTCACTAGGACCACATTAGCCAATAACCACTCAGGGTATTTGACTTCGCAGATAAATCCAGCCATCAAGAGCTTTTGGACTTCTTCGTATATGGCCCATTGGCATTCTATGACAAACACCCTCTTCTTTTGTTTAACTAGCTTGTGGTTGGCGTTGACTGTCAATTTGTGAATTATAATTGATAGGTGAATACCTGGCATGTCTTGGGGAGATCAAGCAATAATTCTGGAATGCCACCGTAGGCACTTGACAATCGTTTCTCATAGATGCGTTGGCAAGTTGGCACCGATCCGAACGGTCTGACCGAGGTCATCGGTTAGGGGGAACCTCAATCACTTTTTCCATAGGCTCTGGATTGGTCATTTCTTTAGTATCGTCTCTGATTCTGGAAAGCTATCCCATCCACCCTTAGCTGAGAATAGATCATAGGCATCAGGATCACTATAGAGGGTAACAATTCCCTACGATATTCTAAACTTGATCTTCATATATTTCGTACTAGATAGTGCCTCTAATTTGTCCAAGCTAGGGTAATCTAGAATGACGTTGTAAGGAGAGAGCAATTTTACCACGTGGAAAGCAATTTCAATGACCGCATGATTGGGGACGTTCCTAAGGTCATTGTGAGGGAGATGACACCCTCTGGATATATGCATTCATCCAAGAGTCCCGTAAGAGACCCCATAGGGGGTTGAAGATGAGATGAGTTAAGACCCATTCCTTGGAAGGTATCCTAAAAGAGAAAGTTGTAATCTACTCCTTGATCAATGAGGACCCTCTTAACAGAGTAAAATTCTACTTTGATAGTAATTACTAGAGGGTTGTTGCAATTAGGATCAACTATGGTCAGATCATCATCATCAAAACTGATAATTGGTCTCTTTTATTTGGCCATTGCCAGGACTAGAATAAGTAATGAGGAGTAAAAGGTACGCTTGCTTGGAGAATCAATCTGTTTCCCACGGACAATGCTAATCTGTTGGAAGTGGGTCATGTCGCCATAGATATTCGCATCTTTGGCTCGAGCGGGAGACCTGATCACTGCTCCACTTGATTAAGTAAAATCTACAAACGACTGTCGGAAGATACTCCAATAGGGGATGCTCTGACACTCAAGTCAGAAAGAGCAGTTTTCGAAAGGAATAAAACAGACTGAGCTAGAGATGGCTGAGAATAGAAGCCCTATGTAAATTTGTGTGTCAAGTGTGTTGTTCCAAGAGAGTGTACCTAGGCTGTGGCATGAAGGATGTTATTATAGGCCTATGTCTTGTGAGTCATGTGCGTATGGGATGTTACAACTCTAGTTTTCTTGTGGAAACGTCAAATATTCTCAAAAGATCTAGGATTTTTATCTTTTAGGAAGTCTAACAAATTAAGGAGATTGTTTCCTTATCGATTTGGTCATAAAGATCTCCTTCCTTATCTAGGAAACATGCCTTACAACCAATAGAAAATGTACTTCGATACGAATCTTAATTAAATATTACCTTTAGTCAGTGAGGATAAGCTATCGAGAGGTGTAAAGATGTTTAGCCTCCTGTCAAGGTTGTCAGTCACGAAATGATAAGGAATGTATCATCTTGGATTTATCGAATGTTGAATACCGATAAAGGCCTCATCTTGTTGTGAAATACTGACCAGATCATGAGCTCCTAAGACTTTGGGCATTACCATAACGAGCCTTTTGGCTAAGTAACATCAACAACAATGATGAAGAATGGTGCAGATAGCGACTTCAAAGTTAGAGAAATCAAAGGTGATGAAGATTCACGGTGACTATTCAAAATCAATGGTGAAATCAAACAAGAGGCAACAACAACGAAGTCGAAGCGGTGATTGAATGAAGACAACGAACAAATGGTGGCTGATGATGAATTGAACTTGTGACGACCACTAAAATTCGTCTCTACATATGCGAAGACCAAGATGAGCAATTTTAATAAATTCTTCATCTTTCTTAAATTTTATACTAAGAAACTCGTTTTTCTCAAAAAGAAAAAAAAAGGAAAAAAAAAAAAGGAGCAACCAAAAATGTATCATCTTCTTCATCTGTCCATATGTTGTTCAATATCTCCGATCTTTGTTTCAACTTTACTCTCTATTTGTTGTTCAGCCTTCAGATCCACCAAATTCATCACTAGAGACTTAACATTTTCATCATCGCTGTTCACTCTCACATTCGCCATCAGTTGCTTAGTTTGACATACGAACAGTCGCCTTCAGTTTTCATCGACTTCTTCACTTCGAGTCTTGATTTTAGTCTTTGATCATTGTCTATTCGTCTTTCTCTTCACATCCCAAAAGTTCTGTCTTCATAAATTAACAAAACTTCACCGCTGCTCAACACCAATTGTTTCAATTATTCTTCAGTTTTCTTCAATTTCACTTCCTCCACTGCCAATTCATCATCTTTAATAATCATCGACTTCAATTCCAATCATGATTCGTCTTTGTTAGAAATAGAGTATGATGCCAGGGAAGAATCCAGAGAAGATTGCTCCAAACTCTCATCCATGGTAGCTCTTATGACTCAATCTCCAAAAATGGGAGATGGTCAACTTTCTTTTTAGATAGAGTTCTAGATACCCAAGCCTTGAAAGCATGAAGGACTTAGAGAGAATTGTTCTAAGACCATGAAAAGTGCTAGATATCCGGGAACAGCGATAGTGGAAGAATAAAAGAACTTTCTTCCTATTTATGAAAAAATGTATTACAAAGAATAAGTGGGCCAAATGCCCAAGTAAAAGGGTACTAATGCCGTGAACAAATGTGATTTGAGAGAGAAGAGAGACAATGCCCAGAACATAAGAGATTGAGAGGGAAGTGGGGAGGAGAGGACTATTCCAACCAGAAAGAAAACTACCCTTTTGATCCTTCTGAACTATTCCAACTAGAGAGAAGATTGTTCTCTAGCCTTTTGATCCTTCTCCATCTTTCTCCTCCTCAATTCTTCTCAATACATTCACCAAGCTCTCAAATTCTCTTAATACATTTTAAATTCTTCTCAATGACATTACATTCAAATGGAAGGGGGGAGACATATTTATAGCGAAAGAAGGCCAACTAGCCGATAGAGAAAGGAAGAGGGAGAGAACTAGCTGTTAGAAGTTTTCTGCCCAATCTGCCCGCCACTTCTTGGGCTAAACTTTATTCATTTTGGGCTTTTTGACACATTTTGGACCTTGAAATGTGTGGGCTATGCTGGAATAAATGCAGGCCACAGCTTCAATAGATTGGGCCCTAAGTGTTCTGGACATTTCCTGGACTGTCTGGACTTCTCCTGGGCTATGTTATGTACTTCTCCCCAACTGGATTTGAGCTGCATTTTGACTCATGTCGAGCCTGCAATACTGGAAATAATGCCCAATGCATCTCGATGTAAACAAAAAAATAATAATAATAATAATGCCCAATGCTTCAAATGCTTAAGATTGAATTGTTGCACTAATGGCGTCCAGGATGCCATCTTTGACTGCTCCTCTTCTTGATTTCCAATAGTTTTCGCGTTGGCATGTTCATTGCTTCCTCCGCGGACTTCGATTTTATGTGTCTTCGATTGCCATTTGCACCCTTTCGCAATTCGATTGCTTCGCACTGTACAAGGGCGTTGGTGTGGGTGGTGGTTTCAAAAGTGAGTGAAGAGGAGTGAAATCTTGATCCGGAGAGAGAAAGCTCAAGATAGATTTTTGAGAGAGGGATTAAGAGAGAGAAAGAAATAAATTTTTTTTTCCTTTTTCCATTTGGTTTTAATTTTTAATTATTTTAATTTTTCTTTTTGCAGTTAAAAATTTAACAGAATCAATGGATGGATTAAAATTGTAGTTTTTCATAATTTAGAAAAGGTTTTTTTTTTTTTTTTTGAAGTTTAGGATTTTTGTATTTTGTTTATAATTCAGGGGGCCATTTTTACACCTTTTCTTATTTGTAATGACGATATTTGGTATTTTTTGATAATGGGATTATAATGTTGTATAATTTTGTACATATATAAGGATTAAAATTTTCACAAATTTGTTTTAGTTTAGTCTGTTATAACTGTCTACTCGGATCACTAATTATTAAAAATATATAGGGGTTTCAGTAACTAACACCACAATGTTAAATCCGAAATATCAATTGTGAGTGCTTTCTGTTGCTAATTCTCAATGTTGCATGCCTAAAGAAACTTTAGCAAAAGAAGTTGAATTTTCTTTGTTTTACTTCATAAGAGATGACAAATTTTTTTACTTTTTTTTATTTTAAAGACAGTTTTATCAAGCTTGGACGTGGTGCACTTGAGAGCATCTTTTAGCACTGAGCACTTTATTTTCTTGCTGGACAATTGTGCTTGGATGTTGAAGGAGAGCTTAAATACTACTAGTTACATCTGATGACTTCTCTGTCCTTGATTCTCTTATGTGTAGGGTATTGTTTACATCCGGAACATGGTCCATTCAGCATTGGTTGAGCGGTTGGATATGTGGGAGAAATATTTCCTCCGACATTGTTTTGGAATTCCAGAAGGATTTCGCTTTCCTGATCCTCTAAGACTTCACTGTCTACCTCCAACTTGAAGCAGCTCCTTTTTGTTTTGTGTTCCCTCTCCTGAAGTGGTTAAACTTGGTGCCAAGGATATAGTGGTATCTTAGGTATGAATGGCTGAAAACATGCACTTCTTGCTGTTGAAACCATGGACTTGTTTCAAGGTGCCAAGTTTTGATAAGCAGTTGTTATCACAACCATAATGACAATAATGTTACTTCCAACATTGCATCGGGTTTGTAGTTCAATTGCTAAATTGGGACTGGTAAGTGCTAAACTTGCTTTCATGACCAATTTCAGTGCCATGCCCTAACATAACTTGACCTAGTAATTTGTGCATGGATTGAATCGGAAATTCTTTTAAAAAGCTCCAACTAGAATGGGTGTTCAGCTTGTGAAAGTTGGCTGCTGTTGTAGACCAATTTATATGCCCATTGTGGAAAAGATGAGACTCACATGGCTTTAGCAAATAGTTGGTGTTCAGTTCTGTTTGTGTAAACTTCCTTGGTGCTCTTCCTGGGATTTTGTTTCTTCTTTCTTGTGAGCCAAATTCCTTTCTTTTCCGATCCAAAAAAATAAAGAAAAGTTTCCTGAGATACTCTCTGTACATTTGAGCAGAGGTGCAAAAAGCTGCGTCGCAACTTCGCATGAAACTTGAAAAGCTGAAGTCTAAAAGGATGGAAGAGATGCTACGGTCTAGAATGGAGGCCATATTCAATCAAGACCAAAATTTTTCTGCTAACAATGTTGGCAAGGGTAATGTCAAGTTTTTGATATGCTGCCTCCGCAATTTGAATTATTTTAACGAAAACTACACTATACTGCACCGCCCAAACTGATGCTTGTTCTGTAAGCTTATTAAGCCCAAAGTTGGAAGATCTTCAAGAATTTGCTGCAAGCATGATGGATGTGTAGCTCGAGATTATTTTCCATCAACTAGCAGGAAAGGTTTCCTCTGTATGTCAATTGTATCACTAAAGTAAAATTACACTAATGTATTTCTGTCGTCATTTTCTATAGTGTTTATCATTACCATTAAGACTCCATCACCTGACTGTACCCCCCCCCCTTCCTTGTCATGGAGCAAAAAAAAGTAAGAACAGAATTTTCTTCATTTGATATGTTCATTCAGCTTACGTTTTATTTCGTACCATACTCTTTTCTCTATCCACTTACGTTTTACCCCAAGTGGGACTCCAAAGGACAGGCTCCGACTCTAGGTAGTGGTTATTGGGAAAGTTTCCACACATTTTCTTTTCTTTAATAGCCTTGTGCAGAAACTGCACACCTATCCCATTCTATGGCCATTGCCGTGGCCATTGAAGAACGAAATTTTTAAATTTTATGACAGACGCTCAGATGATACAGCGTTCACTTTGATAAGCATTCTTTGAGCAACTCATGAAGGGCAATGGAAGCTTAGTCGGAGGCTAATTACAGAAGCCATGAAATAACCATGGAGGCAATTAGGCTATTTTTGTTGATGACAATGTGTTGTGTCCACTCATCGCAGGTCTAAAGAGAAAGAATGAGAAAGAGAGATTTAGAGAGAGAAAATATTACTCCACCAAAAAAAAAAAAAAATTCTGTTCCAATACATATTCTGTTCTTATACGTTCTACAACATATAGCACTTGCAGATGCTCGTTAACTTCAGTGATCAATGTCCGTATATAATGTGATACAGGTTGGACTTGAGCATATAAAAGGATTTAGCTTGTGGACCTTTAAGCAAGGATCTCTGGACATCATCCAAGATGATCTCTAAAACAACAACAAATGAGCCATCATTGCTGCATCCCTGATGCAGTATGAGAGCCATACATACATCTTGGATATATGTAGCAACAGCAACACACAAATACCCTAGGGTTGCAGCATGGCTCACTTTATTTAATGAATAGAGCTTATAGAGCCCTTCAGACTACAATGAAAAGAGCAAGCACTCAAGCTCCCACCATTGGAATCCCTTATCATGCATATATACTCAGAGGATTTCAACTAAGGACAAGGCCATATAGATAACACTATTAATACAATCGCATTCACAAGTTACCCTTTATTATGCAAAATATTCAGATGCTTCCAGT
Organism: Dillenia turbinata; assembly: GCA_037126225.1. Lineage (NCBI taxonomy): Eukaryota > Viridiplantae > Streptophyta > Magnoliopsida > Dilleniales > Dilleniaceae > Dillenia > Dillenia turbinata. Next base: position 12,267,833 of record JBAMMX010000020.1, read on the forward strand.
TTCCACAGCTCAGAGCAAACAAACAAAGCTTACTGATTTCCAGCTACAGGGCTATTCAGACCTTTCTTGAAATCATCCCATCCTCTTACCCATGGCTGACCAGGCACAGCCCGAGTTTCAGGAGCAGCATAACTCTTGAGGTTACTCATCACTCTCTCACACACAGCAGAGAACACCTGTAATGCCAACATGTTATTTCCCATCAAATTTTAAACTAAGCACAATATCACTTATCAGACGTGTATAAAAAACTAGATACATATTTTATGCATTGTATCTCACAGGATTTATACGTATTGCCTCAGGTGGGTCCTCCTGGTTGGTGAGCCACTTCCATAAGTCAGGGTTCTCCTGCAAAAAGTGAGAATATGAGTAGAAATACAAGAAGAAGAATTTTTCCATTGCCAAACAGAAAACAGAAACACAATCCTGAGGGGAAACTATCAGCCACAGCAAGAAAAGATGGAAATGGACAAAAGAAGAGTAGTCCTAGCAGCCAAATCTGGTCTCCAATGCTTTTCTGCAGTGATCCAACGGTAGGCACACTGGCATCATTGCTAGAGTGCAAACCAAGTTGTAATTAAGCTAAAAGGTCTTGGTTGTTACAAAACCATCAAAAGCACCCAAGAAAGGCACCATGTTCAAGACAAATTGTTTAATCCAGATTTAGCACATGGTTTACTATTACGATATGACAAATAATTCAAGCAAGTGAGATAAGGTATTTCAATTCAAACAAGGAAAAAAAAAAGGCGAGTTTTGAGTGAATAAGGTCTAAACAGCTAAGAATAGAATGTTGAGAAGTATAGCAAAAGCAATGATGCTAGACATACAACAACAACAACAGCCTCCTAAGCCTTAATCCCAAATTTTGGGATCGGCCATTTGAGAGACAAATATAGGTTGACAACAAGCGTAAAATCATACAAAACAAAAAAACAACAAAAACAAAACAAAAAACAAAAACAACAAAAAACAAAAAACAAAAAACAAAAAACAAAAACAAAAAAAAAAACAAAAAAACAAAAATACAAAAATACAAAAAAAAAACAATACAAAACAGAACAAAAAAAAAAAGAAACCCTCCACAAGATGGTCAGTTCCTTACTTCATCCCAAAATTCAAAATAAGAAACTCAGCAGTAGTGCCAAGCAGCCCAAGAAATTAGTAGCATTATTGTTTTCAAATTGTTATATCAACTAGCTTTATGCAGTTGCAGTGACACTGTTAATATTTCACAAGTAGACAAAGTGGGGAAAAAAGCTAACAGGAAAAAGAATACTTAATCATAGCGAAAAAGTGGAAAAATGCCAGCAGGAATTCATAAATCACCTTCAGGAAATTTATCTTTAATTTGTAAGACTCATCGGAATAGTAGCAGAAAAATCAAATCAGCTAAACTAATCATTGTATTGCTCCTTTGCCATGAAGGTACAAAGGCCACGCTTTGTGGATTGCCACAAAATGCCAAGAAATTAAGTTTATCGGGACCAAATTGGAACCTGAATGATGAACAAGAACATGCCAAGAAAATGAAGAACATACCACTGACGTTAAAAAGTTAGCATACAAAATTTTTTAGCACCACCTTAAGTGTATTGTATTTTCAGACAAGTACTTTCAAACCAGTTGAATGGAGGTTCACATGCATCATCTACCACTTTTGGTCCATTGGATCACTAGATTTTTGTGGCAGCTTCTTTCATAATGATAAAAATTCAATGCAACTGCAAAAACATCCCGGCACATTTAAACCATAGCAGTAAATACCAAACTGGTAACCATAACGGTTTTCCTATTGTATAGTACACCTTCGTATTGGAGCATCTCAGCATACTGTAAAGGATCCTATATATAGTGTAAAAAATATATTTTACACACTAAAAGCTTTTAAAGTATAAACTCTAATTCAAATATTCAATACTAAATAAATTTCAAATGGTTTAATAAAAACAAAATGTCAAAATAAAATAAAATGGAAAATTTAAAATAAGTTCTAAAGTTCTAAATAAAATTGTTTAAAGTATATAGTGTTGGAATATTTTAAATTTTCTTTTTAGACATTTTGTAATGATCTAAACTTTAACATTTATTTTGAAATGCATGACATTTTGTTTATATTGAACAATTTGAAAATTGTTTAGCATTGGACATTTGAGTAAGTATATATTCATCTTAATTTTTAAATTATTGATTTAAACTTATAATGTGTAAATATATATGCACACTTTTTTTTGCACTATATATAGGATCCCAGTACAATACGCCAAGACCGCCAAGGTACTCTGGTACCAAGATGTTTCATACAATAACAAAACAGGTACAGTCACCAGTATGACATTCACAACTATGCTTTAAACCCTTGTACGCTTCTAAATTCTCTGGGAAGCAGAGATTTACTTCTTGTTCTTCTTTGTGTGCTCTTCCTTCTATTCTATATCTAATTTACTCTCTTTATTTTCCTTGATATAATCTCAAACGAATAAATCATACTGGCCATCACATAGAACAAATGTAGTCATGTTACAACCACAAATGACAGTACAGTTTTAAAATGGTAAATGAGTGATTAAAAAAAAATCAGATGGAATGCTGTGCTAGTAATAGCAGGATTATCGCCCGGGGGGGGGGGGGGGAGAGAGAGAGAGGACAACCAGGTCAAGAACTTGAACAAGTGCCCTGATTCCATTTTCATCCAAAGAGTGGATATGCTGCTCCACCCAAGTTCCCAAGACCAAGTCCAGCTCAAGGAAGCCCCCTTGTTTGCTTCTGTATAACAATCTGTTCAATAATAAAGTGTAAATGCATCAAGCAAACCAACAACAATAACAATATTGATAACAATGATAATAACAATTATTATTATTATAATCATCATCATCATCACCATCATCATCATTAATAAGAAAGCGAAGGCCAAAGCATTAAGTAAGGGAGAGGAAATGAATTAACTGGGGAAGGGGAAAAAAAAAGGAGGAACCTGTTGAATAAGCGCCTTTTGCTTTCTTCAGTTGAGAGATCAATCTCAGCAGCAGTACCAGAAGACGTAAATGAGCAACAAGTAACCCGATCAAGGTGGAACCTCCTAAGACTGGTTGTTATCTTGTGTTTGGGACTGCATATGCATTGGATATGAGATGGGATCAGATAATTTCCCCCCAAACTTTTGGTTGTTACCATGCAGGTACTCAAGCTTTCTCTAGTCTTGATGGCACCCATAAGAACTTTCCTCACCTTCTCACACAGTTAAAACAACTATTTCCAAATTTGTATCAAATATGTTAAAAGCAAAAATCATGGTCACAGTTACAAATACAAGAAACACTCCAAATCCAGAGAGACTAATCTGTGCTCAATTCTCCAAATCAGTGGATTTTTTGGGGCAATGGAGAATGATCAACAAGGAATTTTTCAACCTATTTAAAGCCCCCTTATGGTGACAGAAATAATTGAGAAATCAGTGACATACTCCATGTATGCTTGTGAGACAGACACACATGCAGAGACAGAGAGAGAGAGTGCGTGCGTATGCGAAAAATGAATGGTAGAGCGAAGGAAGACCAATACAGTGCAGAGGCATATCTCAGTCAGGCAGAAAGACTGGATCAAGAAAGCATTTAAAAAATAAAATAAAATAAAATAAAATAAAATAAAATAAAATAAAATAAAATAAAATAAAACTATGTTAAATGGGAAACTTGCAGAGATTCAGGTTTGTAACCATCCCATAAGGAATGAGAGAGAGAAGGGGGGAGGGAGAAGCAAAATATGCACCTCAAACTGAAAGAGGCATTATTTGGAGAAGATCCAAGAAGACGGTGGATTTGGAGGCTGGCCTGGGTTGCCCTTCTACCAATACCACGAATCATATTGTTCATCTTGTGTTTGCTTTTGCATCCAACACCAAAGTCCTTGATCTCTGAACCATTCAACAACAGTAAATGATATGCATTGCCAGATTTGATTCTCTACAATATTCATAAATTTGGGATTTTTGGACTATAAATTTAACACAGCCAATGATTTGATATCATATCAGAAGACTACGTTACAAACTAGGGATGGAGCCAGAAAATGTCATTAAGGGAGGTAGAGTGCAGTACAAGATTTATAACACAGGATACAAGATGCAAAAGCAGTGATGCTTTTTCTTCTAAATCAAAGAAAGAATTTGCAATAAACTGTAGGGTTTCTCAGCAAATTGTGAGGTTCAGATCAACACTGCAGGGTCCCCTGCCTATAAACCACAACTAAAATTTCCAAAAAAGTACATACTTCAGACACCAGCAAACTTTATATGCATCAGCCAAGAACAGGAAAAAGAAAAACCCCAAAATCCCATGCCCTAATTTCAACAGCTGACCCACCTAAATCAACCAGCTCTCTCTCTCTCTCTCTCTCTCTCTCTCTCTCTCTCTCTCTCTCTCTCTCTCTCTCTCTCTCCTCTTTCTAGGATTACAAGAGACATAAAAACACCTGAATAAACGATTAAGGATGTCATCAATTTCAATTCTAAAGACAAAACCAAAACCAAAACCAACAATAAAAGAATTTCACGTCTCGAATTTGAATTTTCTTGTGACTTTCAATTATAACAAATATCCTAATTTGACAAAATAGGTTTTAGAATATGATGAGAATACTAAAATTAATTTCTAATTTCTCTTTTTTTCCAATAACAAGAATCCAAAACCAATAATCTAACCTAAACCACATTTCGCCGTCGTAGAGAGAGAGAGAGAGAGAGAGGACTCACAAATGAGAGAGCGTAGAAATGGAGACAGAGATGGAAAAGAAGGAAGAGGAAACGGCAGTTAGGTAGTCGCTCGCCGTCGCCGGTAGTGGTCTTTGGTGGAGTCGATTCGACAGGGAGAGGGTTTACTGTTTAGTTAGACGGGGTTGGGCGTACGTGGGAAGAGAGAGAGAGAGAGAGAGAGAGAGAGAGAGGAGATAGGAAGAGAGAAGAGAGAGGGACAGGCGTAAGTGGGCTGAGTGGGTATGCCCAAAAAATAAAATAAAATAAATAATAATATTAATATTAATATTAATATTAATAATATTCCATTTGTTTCTTCTTGAAGGTCTCTTAGATTGTGAAGAAGTACAATCATTGGATTTATTTCAATCCGATTTACCGTACGAAAGAATTTCACAAAGAAGATTTTATGAATTAAATAAGTCATGAACTAATTAATTTATAAATATACGTTCCCCTCTCTTTACTTCTATATTAAATCAAAAAATATTTTATATACCAAATAAATTTTTTATATTAAATTTATAAAATATTTTAATCATCAAAATTTATTCAAATTTAAAAATTTCAAATTGACAAATATGACATCAATTTCAATTCTCTTTTGCTATAAATTTTGTCTCGAGATAGAGAGATCCAAGAGTACAGATGTTGAAGTGTGAAAGGAAGAGAATTGAGGTTCGAATTATGTGAAATTCGACAAAAATCGGTTTTTTTAATTTTATTTGAAGTAAATAACAAAACTATCTTATAGACTATTTTTTAAAAAAAATATTATATCAAATAAAATAATAAAATCGTTAATTTAAATGAAATATTAAATAAATGAAAAATATTACTCTATATATTAATCGTATCTACAAAAATTATAATTGTGTAAAAATTATAGGTGAAACTCATTCCACGATCATCCAAAATTTTGTGAGTTTTGAAGTATTTTATACAAAAATTAAATATCTAATTTTGAAAAAAAAAAAATCAAAAACCTGGACTGACCTCAAATTATTATTATTATTTTTTTAAAGTCTAATTTTGGATGATACTTACTGCAAAATTGAAAGGTTAATCAACCTTCAGTTTTAAATCAAAGGGGGAGTGAATGGCGAATACTAAGATTGTACGGAAATGAAAATGTAAGCTAATGTATAAATATAAATATTTTTATATAAATATTTAATTATTGTATAAAAATAATAAAATATCCATACTTTATAATAAAAAACTAAAACCATTACATATGCAATTATTTATTATGAGAAAAATAAGATAAAAAATAATTAAATAAATAATTTATTAAATATGAAAAAATTTGTAAATGAAGGGCAGACTTGACGCAATTGTGGAGTCTCTCCATTGTATCTTGGAGGTCCGGGGTTCGAATCATTCTCCTTGCAAAAAAAGCTAGGGGAAGACTGTCTAGATATTCCTTTTCCCAAAATTTATAATATGATAAATTCAATACTAGATACGCCCTTATAAAAAATTTTGTAAATATAGAAAATAATGCTAAAACTACCAAATGAATAATCCATCTTAACAAGTTCTTTAAATTTTTTAAAATATATTTTGATTGTTTTAGAAGTATTTAATATTTTATTTTATTTTATTTTAAATTTATTTAATCTATCTAATATTATTTTACGATCATAATACAACACTGCAATTTGTGGGGGTGAGTTGTTGAATATCTTTTGTCCCATCGAGTTTTGATAAATCAGCAACTTCGAAGATCTACAAGGATTTGGAAAGTAAGACTCAACATCGAAAATCCAAGATTAAGGAGAACAAATCGATCGTTCTTTCTTTGTTTCGATAATTATATTAAAACTAAATAAATTTAATTTAAGTTAAATTTTTAAAAGATAAAACTTAATATATGTTTTCTTTATATACATAAAATTTAAATACAATTTTTTTCCATTCGTTTTTGTCTCCTTTTTATTTTAGGATTTCGATTGCACTTCTTTTTTTCTATAACTCACGTGACCCCACTCTCTCTCATTTTTTTCTGTCTACTTTTTTTTTCATTGATTTCTCTCTTTTTTTAAGTCCGGGTCTTCTTTTTTTTTTTTCATCCAAGTCTTTTTTTTTTAATCAAGTCCTTTATTTTTTTCCACTTTTTTTCCGTTCGTTTTGCCCCCTTTTTTATTTTAAAACTCTGATTAAATTTTTTTTTCTATATATCTATATATCTAAATAAATCTTTTAAAAGGGTTTGTGTCGTCAAGTCATGTGACTGCTCATAAGTCCGTGATCATGCTCTTTACTTTTTTAAATATTAATATTATATAAATATGTTTTAACATTTTAATTTATCTATATATAAACTAAAAAGATTCTTGTGAAGTCACATGAGTGTCGACCACTCACATAACCCCACTCAATCTCCTTTTTCTTTTCATTGATTTCATTTTTTTTTTTGCAATCCAAGTCTTTTTTTTTTTCATTCAAACCCTTTTTTTTTTTATCAAATCCTTTCTTTTTTTCTACTTTTTTTTCTATTCGTTTTTATTTCATTTTTTATTTTAGAACTCTGATTGAACTTTTTTTATATATCTATATATTTAAATAAATCCTTAAAATGGATTTGTGCGATCACGTGTGGTCGTCAAGTTACATAACCGCACAAACCCATGATCATACTCCTTATTTTTTAAAATATTAATATTATATAAATATTTTTTAACATTTCAATTTAATATATTTAATGTTAAATAAATATTTAAGTATTTAAATTAATTATTTAATTTTTTTGTTATTATAAAATTTTAAATTAAATATTAATATTTATAAATTTTCTTAAATTATTTTTAAATATTATACGAATATTAATATTATATAAATATTTTTATCATTCTAATTTAATATATTTAATGTTAAATAAATATTTAAGTATTTAAATGTTTTTTTCTTATAGATTTTGAAATTAAATATTAATATTTATAATTTTACTTAAATTAAATTATTGAATATAGTTTTAGTTTATTTTTTAATATTTTAATATTTTGCGTTACAATTTATTTATTTTTTTTCAATATCAAATATATAAACATTAATATTAAAAGATTTGATATTTCAAATTATCAATTGTATTATAAAAATATTTAAATTTTAGAATTAATTTTAAATTTTTTATATCTAAAAAAATTTAAATTAAATATTAATATTTATGAGTTTTTCACAATTAAATTATTAAATATTATAATTTTAGATTAATTTTTTTCTTAAAAATCAGCATTTCCTTTTTTCCATCATTCAAAAAACAACATTTCTTTTTGTTATTATAAAATTATACGTTTCTTTTTTTATATACTGGTGGTTCAAAAAAATGCACACGCAAATGTATAACCCTTTAAAAAGTAACATTCCATTTTTCTTTCCCACTTCCCCTCGATTGTGTACTTCATAGTCTAACGACATATTCTTAAAGTTTTTTCTTTTCATTTTTTTATATATTTTTCTTCAATTTTTGGAGTGTTGTCTATTTATCATATTATTTTAAAATTTAGATTTAGAATTTAAATATTTAAATTTTTAACAATCGAAAACTCAATATTTTTTTAAAAAATTTTAACAGATTGTCGAAACCCTCAAAATTAATACTGATTCCCCGATATGATAAATTTATAACAATAGTGATATCAGGTCGAATTCCAAGAGAACTAAATTGATTTTATTTCTTAGTTAAATGTTAAAAAATAAAAATAGAGGATTTGTCAAATAAATTTTTAAATTAAAAATAACTAAAAAAAAGAGATAAATTAACAATGAAAATAATAAATATTGAAAGAAAATCTATCTACCAAAACTCTAACTCATGAGCTCACCATATTCAATTGTTTCATCGATCATTGGTTAAAAATATTTTTCTTACAATTCAAACATTTAATTTTAGATTTATTAGGATAGTCGTAATAAATTTTATATTTTTTTTAAATTAATTGACCAAACCCAGCATCCAATCAAACTTATCATTAATCATTTGGCACGATAGCGTTCTATATCAATATAATAACAGTATTAAGATTTATAAAAACAGTTAAACCAAAATATAAATAATTGAGATAACCGTAATTATTTAATTTTGTTCTGTTAAACATGAATACCGGTAAAAGACCCATAAACAAAAATAATATAATTGCTACTTATACCATTCATTCATGACAATTACAGATCACTAAAATCCTATATAGTAATAGAAAAATTAATATTGAATTAAATTATCAAATTAACCGATACTAAATTTTCATGTAAATAAAATCAAGAATCAATGAATACTTAAATTAAAAATGTAAGAATTTAAATGAAATATCTAACCTCACAGTGAAGATAATCGAATAAAAATTATCCTTGAATCAGAAAAATAAATTAATCACTCATGGTGATGAGTATTTAACAAAATAAAATAAAATAAAAAAATAAAAGAAAAAAATATTCTATGAGAGGAAGAAGAGGACTACCCAGCAGTAGCCGTCCTTGTGTCCCTTTTATAATAAACAGTAGCGGTCCCTATTTGGAAATTCTGAATGTGAACCTTTCATTTTTTCTTTTTCTGTTTTTTTTGAATGTTGAGAATGTATCTCTTGCCTTCAATATGCAGCCGCATCATAAGAAATTCCTGAAGAATAATGCAACTTCTTGTTTTCTTGGAAAGAAAATAATAACTGCCACCTGCCTTCTTGAGGAGTTATAAAATTGGTGAATAGCTTCTTTCCTTTCATGTGCAGCAGCAGTCGGTTCTCCTCTTGGAATTGTAAAAATAGTGGCCTAACACAATTGAAAGTTTCCCTTTCCTACTTCTAATTCAAATAGAAGTCTTCAAAATTAGATAGATTACAAAACTTTCCTCCTACTAAAAATAAAAACTCTACTTAAATATTGAATTAAAATTCAAATCATTCTCTTCAAAGTTCAATAAGATGTCTTGACCTAATTAGTTCCAAAATTACCTCATTAAACTCAATTTGCTCCAAGTCTTCAAATTCAATCTCTTAAAAATAAAGATCATCAAAAACCAACTATTAGGGTATCAAATAATTCAAATTTAAACCATAATAACAATAATAAATTCAATAAATTTCATATTATCAATTGTGTTAATATTAAAAACTTAATAAATTATAATTATTTTTAATTATTTTTTCACAGCACATACCGCACAACGCGCAATGTGTTTTCCACCTTCTAGTACCCTTTAAAAGGGGCTTGTGGAGTCACTTGAGTGACGACTACTCACGTGACCCCACTCACCCCACTCTCTCTCTCCATTTTTTTTCGTCCGCGCTTTTTTTTTTTTGATTTTGCTTCTCTCCCTTCTTTTTTTTGGTAACTTTTTTTTGCATTGATTTCGCTTTTTTTTTTTTACAATCTGAGTTTTTTTTTTCATCGAAGCTCTTCTTTTTGTTTTCCATTTTTTTCCTGTTCGTTTTTATCCCATTTTTTATTTTAGAACTCTAATAGCACTTTTTTTTTTCTATAACTCATATGATCCCACTCTCTCTCTCCTTTTTTTTTTTCATCTACTTTTTTTTCCATTGATTTCGCCTTTTTTTTTTTTACAATCCGAGTCTTTCTTTCATCCAAGTCCTATTTTTTTACCAACTCCTTCCTTTTTTTTTTCCAATTTTTTTCTCGTTAGTTTTTATCCCATTTTTATTTTAGAATTCTGAATGCTTTTTTTTTTTTCTATATATCTATATATCTAAGTAAATTCTTAAAGGGGACTTGTGCGGTCACGTGTGGTCGTCAAGTCACGTGATCGCTTACAGCCTCGTGATCATGCTCATTGCCTTTTTAAATATTAACATTATATAAATATTTTTTAACATTTTAATTTTTATATATAAAAAATTGAAAGGATCTTGTGAAATCACGTGAGTGATGACCATTCACGTGACCCCATTATTTCTCTTCTTTTTTTGTTTGTCCATTTTTTTTCATTGAATTCATCTTTTTTCTTTTTTTTTTTACAATTCAGGTCTTTTTTCAATCAAAGTTCTTTTTTTTACCAACCCCTTCCTTTTTTTCACTTTTTTTTTCTAGTTGTTTTTGTCCCCTTCTCCATTTTAGAACTCCAATTATATTTTTTTTTCTATATATCTATATATGTAAAAAAATTCTTAAAAATAACTTATACGACCATATGTGATCGTGAAGTCACGTGACCACACAACCCCATAATCATGTTTCTTATCTTTTTAAATATTAACATTATATAACTATTCTTTAGTATTTAATTTAATATATTTAATGTTGAATAAATATTTAAGTATTTAAATTAAATATTTAATTTTTTTTATTATCATAAAATTTTAAATTAAATATTAATATTTATAAATTTTCTTAAATTATTTTTAAATATCATAAAAATATTAATATTATATAAATATTTTTATCATTCTAATTTAATATATTTAATGTTAAATAAATATTTAAATATTTAAATATTTTTTTCTTATAGATTTTGAAATTAAATATTAATATTTATAATTTTACTTAAATTTAATTATTGAATATAGTTTTAATTTAATTTTTAATATTTTAATATTTTGTGTTACAATTTTTTTATTTAAATATCAAATATTAAAATATTTGATATTTCAAAATATCATTTGTACTATATAAATATTTAAATTTTAAATTTGATTTCAAATTTTTTATATCTAAAAAAGTTTAAATTAAAATTTAATATTTATAAATTTTTTATGGTGAAATTATTAAATATTATAATTTTAAATTAATTTTTTTCTTAAAAATCAATATTTCCTTTTTCCCTCCTTCAAAAAACATTTCTTTTTATTATTATAAATTTATACGTATCTTTTTTATATTTTTGTGATTCCTAAAAATACACATGTAAATCTATAACCCTTTAAAAAGCAACATTTCATTTTTCTTTTCCTCACTTCCCCTCAATTGCGTGTTTCGCAGTCCAACGACATATTCTTAAAGTTTTTTTTTTCATTTTTTATATATTTTGGATTTTTTCAATTTTCGGGATATCATCTATCTATCAAATTATTTTAAAATTTATATTTAGATTTTAGATTTTTAATTCTTTTACGATCGAAATCTCAATACATTTTTTTTATTGTGTTAATATTAAAAACTTAATAAATTATAATTATTTTTAATTATTTTTTTTACGATATACACCGCGCAGTGTTGTTCCCCGCCTGCTGGTTTTTGCAAATATGAGTTATTTCGGCACAACATGGCATCTCAAGAACTACTCCATTACCTGGAATATGGGCAAAAGCATTAAAAATATTCAAAAATTTCACTCATTATTTTGCAATCCATCGTTTTCAGATACCAGCAACAATTAAATTACAAGAAGATGTGTGTCAAAATTCAGAATGAAAGTCCTTTTGCATCGTGTCAAAAGCCTAGGAAGCGATAAGTAAACTTTAACACAATGACTTATGTTGATCAAAACTTCCATAAAGAGTACTTGCAAAGATATATGTGATAAATAACTTTAGACAGATCAAATTACTATAAAATGCTTCAGCCAACAGATCCCAACTCCATTTTCCTTTAATTTCTTCTCAGTTTTCATTTCCGCTACTACAAAAAGCTCAAAGGCTAGTCAAACAGTACCTGCAATTCCAAATCCAGGGGGAATGGATACTAGTAGAATAGAGATGGAACATGCATGAGAGTGAGATAACTAGTCTTATAACTATTAATAAAAAGATTAAGTCTTGTTTGCGACCGTTCAGCTCCTGTCAGCAAAATACCCCTTAAATACTATTTTTCTGATAAAGAAAATAAAGGGATAAGTAGATACTTGACAGTTTTTAAATAAATTGCCGACAATTAAATGGTAACTATCCTCTAACCTCAAATTCTAATTTGTCTATTAAAATCTTTCTTTTCAAAAGATAAACTTCTAATCTTTTATGTATTTTCAGTTTCGTGCACATGAAGTGTGCATTCATAGCCTAGTTAAAAAACGATCCAACTACAAGAGAGGATATACATGGTGTGAAGGAGCAAATAAGGCTGTGATGAGCAAAACTTACAATACCCAGTTAATGATTCTACAAGAGGCTCTCCAAGTTAAGCTCCACAAAAGAGCAGGGATCTGGGATGTCGAAGTTGTTCAACACCTGAAAGAAGATAAACAAGGATTTAGGTGAACTTAACACCCCTTTCTTTCCCTGTTTTGAAAGACTAGCTAAAAGCAAGATATAAGACATTGGCAAAGAGCTTAATAAAGAAGAAAGAAAAACACAAAATTGCATGTCAATCAGAAACTCACTTCCCAATGGACATCTGCCAAAAGACACCAAAGCAACAAAAAAGTTCCCACGCCCCAGCACCAAACAAGACTTTAAGAAGTTAAAACTGAAACACAGTTTTGAACTTCAAAACAACCATGGGTTAAGCACCACTAAGGACAACAATTTGAATGCAGAAACATTAACCAAAGAGGGTAATTGAAAAAGATTCACATATTCAAGCAAACAATAAGCAGTAGATTTGCTAAATCACACCACAAACCAAAAGAACATCAATGGTCTCAACTGGAAACGGCCTAAACATTATTTTTATAGCATTCTGAACCAATTGAGAAGCTAAGCAATATACAGACGCTTGACCAAATAAATAAAAACCTAAGATTCCAATGTTTGATGACCACAGCCCGACTAGTGTAAGCATACTCCATAATAACCAGATGATGTTAACAAAGACAACATCAAGTGAAAATCCTGATGCAACTCTTTAAATGCAACCAAGCAATCATATTTAACAGATTATCCAAGAATGAAGATTAGTGTACCTCTGGATGCACGATTCCAAATGTCCCTATTTGTTTCCCTTTATAAATTATGTGAGCTTGTCGGCCGGGGAGAAACTCAGGCTCCTACAGTAATTCCCCATATGGTCCACATTACTGATGTTTCAACTAGTAGCTTAAAGATCCATAATATGAAGAAATAAACGCACCTCTGAACGCTGAATATAATAGCCTGAAGTGTCACCAACAGCAACAAATGGAGTGCCTACTACCTCCATTATTCTGTCCACCAGGCCATGAATCAACTGCATGACACAAGTTATACAAGGATCAACAGGTTTTCTATATACCACAAAACAGAGAATATACAACTTTGCAAAGCCCTTTTTGATAATCATTTTGTCCAGGAACGATGGATCGTCCTCACTTTTGTTATATCTAGCCTATGGAGCATAAAGGGAAAATAATGCAACCTTACTGTATAACTCCATAGTAACCCTATTAAACAAACTTAAATGCCTAATTTATGCCCTCACAAAATGAATGATCAAGGGATCGATCAAGTAAGATTTCTCATTCTTCTAAATTGGAATTGGAGCTGCACATTCCTTTGTTTTTTAAAGTGCATTATTCTCCTTTTGGGAATTATCCTAATGGGAAACGGAACACTTTGAACATTAAAAGATGACTGAATTAGTCTATCAAATCATCTCCAAACTGCTTTAGAGCTACATAAGCATCACACTGAAGGTAACTGTTAGCATTCTAGACCAGTCACAACCCCCAAAGAAACTGAAAAGATCTTAGATTTGCATCTTTAACCAAACTTTTTTTTTCCCCAAACCAATGGTTCTGTTAGCAGTACCAACATAAGTCAACAGAGTAAAGTACTGGCTCAGATCAAAAACCCAAAAAGAAAAAAAGAAAAAACCATATTAGTGACCACTCTCTTGCATTGGGTAACACAACTGCTTGATCGAATTACCATAATCACATGTTCGTTGTAGTCCACATTAGAACAAGTTAATTGCATTTCTCAACTCACAACTAGACTTATCTGCCACACATTCATATCATCTTTATTTCCTACAAATTGCAGGTTGCAGAGCACTCCCATACCCGACATGCAAAAAGTAGGGGTAAGCTTATCATACAACTCATTATTTCGAATAGTAATAGCACTACACCACCTGTGGATGCATACGTACATATCAGGATCTTATTATAGAATTTTAGCATAAGCAACAGATATTCATGGACAAAATGAATTCTACAAAATAGTTGTCAACTATTAATAAAAAGACCATGTAAAGCCTTGAGCTTTACTTTAGAACCACTTTTCTTGGCTGTTTGCACCAATTCAGCCATGATATTCAAATATTTCGTTGATTATACTTCCAATTTTCCCTCTTTTTATCTTTTGTAGATATATAGTTGTTTGCTGCATTTTGTTGGACATTTCTAAAAAGGATCTTGTCTCCGTTGTGTTTGTTCTTAGACACACTTCTCAGACACAATATGAAAGAACACTTTGTAACTTAAAGTAGCGTAAAATTTTTAAGACTTTTCTGTGTCATCATTTCCATGTCATGTTGTGCTTCATAGGTTGTCCCTTTCTCTTCTTTTCTTTCTTATGCCAAACACTTCTGTACTTTTATTTAACTAGGTTTTCAATTCCAACGGTGGCACTGGTGCTTCCAAATTCCCTTTTCTTGACTTGCCAAAATAACTTATTGCTATGTCTTTGCCACTACTGCTTTTCCCTCATTAATCAAGCTCCAAATACGATCATGAATCCTTGAAGTCAGTAATCACCTTCTCTAATTTGAAATACTTAGAAAACTCAGCTTTTTGACTTCCGCAAAGTTAAAACATTAATTGAAGAAAAGGGTAAAGCTTTAATATGCTAAATCTGGAGGCTGTGAAGATAAATAAATAACTAAAAAGTTGAAATTTGCACAATAAGCTATCATTGGACAATGGCCATATAATATTACCTCAAATCCTGAATTAGAACCACAATACAATGCTGCAATTTGGCGGCGATTTGCAGCACTAACATCTTTTGTCTCATCCAGTCTTGATATATCACCAACTTCAAAAATCTACACAAGGATTTGGAAAGGTAAGACTCAATTAAAATGTGATCCATCATTAATCAAGAATAACATAACCAATGGTAGGAACAACATTAAAAGTGCTGAAGTAGATCAAATTAAAAGATGCATACAGAAAAGAACTAATTGATCAGTTCAGTAAATAAGAACTGCATGACCACATGGTGGAACAACAAATTAATAATGATGACCCCGTCAAAGCATTTCCAGCCAACACCCCCCAGCCCCAAGATAAAAGGTAATAATAAACCCAACACATGCACACCAAGAAATAAATAAATAAACATAGACAGCTAATGGTAAAACAACTTGCAAGCGAGCGACTATCTGGTGGTCTCGGCCTATGTGCTCCCTTCCCCATTTTTCATTAAGGAAAAATGGCATCACGGGTCATTTTTTTGTGTTTATTGTGAGTTCGTACCGCTGCACCCGGCCCACCAGATAATTTCCCTTGCTAGTTGCGTCAACAAGCTAAAACCAGCCAATACCTTTAAACGTCATGTATATAGAAAAATATATCCGATTAGAAAGAAAGTGTGTTTGCAAAGTATCTACATTTTGAAACTTGTAAGTTACCTTTATGGGCTTAGGGTGATCTTTGTTGTGCCCAATAGTTTTTAAGATGCCCGGCATAAGACTTGTTCGAACAACCTGTGCCAAGGTTACAAAGAAGTCATACTCCATTCATCATCAAACAGGTAGAGCCATCAACACAGATCCCAATTACACTTCTGTGAATTTTTTTTATCCTTCACTAAAGTTTTTGTACATACTCCCACAAGAACCACAAGTGAGGGACTTGAAACCAATATATAATTCCAAAAAATCAGCATAATAAGTAGGTCTGCTACCACATTTTTCAATACTGCACTCATCAAGGCCATAGAAACAAAAGCTAGAATAGTGAATGGAAGGAGCTCTCCACTCCAAAGTTTACGCCACCAAAATATCAGAACGCCTGTTTGCTGAATTCAACATAACAAGTTTACATGTAACAGAAATATCGAAATGCTTCGCTAATAAGAAACTGAAACATTCACACTCAAGCACATAAAATGTGTGGTTCATGCCCAGATCTTCTAACCACATCGAAGAGAGACCAGGGGATAGAAACTATTAAAGTTTACAGAAACAAAATCCATGTGATTAAAAGAATTTACAATGATATTACATAGCTTTAGTAACTGAGAACAACTACATGGTGGAACAAACAAACCTCAAAGTCAGCAGAGCGAGGATTTGCAATGATCACTGCGGTTGATCCATCATCTTTGTGATTCAACATGTCAAAGTTTTCTTTCTTAGAGCATAATATCCAGGTCAAAACCTCAGTAAATCCATTCATTGCGATCTGAAAATAGGATAATAGTCAACCCAAAAACAACATAAAAAATATGGCACTGTAACTCATGAAAGCGGTATCAACAAGCAAGTAACATAGTCAATTAAAATAAACAAAGAGAAAGAATACAGTAAGAGAGATGGATTATTTAATGATCTCAGAAAAACAGACCATAGAGCACAACTTTAATACTATCACCAGAAAAATGAACTCAAGAATGGCAATTTTACATATCAAACAGCACCAGCAAAAGGAACAAAGGTTGAATGTGAGGAAAAGTTCAAACAAAAATGCTGCAAACTTAAGACAACCTCAGATGACGTTTGAAATCCTAAAAAGTTCTCACAGACCTATGATGGAATAAAAAATAAAAATAAAATATTTCCACATGGCAAACAAGAGATTGCCACTATATGAAAGGACTGCTTTAGGACACCATTTAATTTCAAATCAAGAAAGAGAAAATAAGAAAGAAAATTGTTGAGAAAATTCAGAAAGCACATGCAACAATAAATAAAAAATAAAATAACAGCATCTTCTTAATTCCCCCCACCTCTTGTCTGATAAGATCACTAAGTTGATTTAGAGACAATGGGATCAAAGATGCTGGCCTCCTCTTTGGAATGTTATTGAACCCATAGGAAATTGCAACATCCTAGCGAAATGGAGCTTCCTTTAAGAAATGTATGTGATTAAACAAGAGGGAAATAAAAAATGCATTGGTAAATAGTAAAGGAGTTGATACAAAACCTCCACTACATCACACGGATGAAGAACATCACTCCTGGTAGGCGGTACAGATACAGTAAAGATGCAATCTTTGTCCCCTGATTTAGCCACCTCAGCATGCAGTTGCATTTTTTTTAAGAAGGTGGTGACCTGAAGATCACAAAAGAAGATGAACTGCAACTTTATTTTCCTTTTTCGACATGAAATATTAACAAACACAGATGAACTTGTTACAAATCATTCTGAAGTGCTCAAAGGTTAACAGACTCTGCATTGCATTATATATGACTTTTATAAGAAATATTATGAAGAAAGGTTCTAATAAAATTAATTAAGAAATGTTAGAAGATTAAAGAAATAAAAACAAGAACACATTTTGAACAAGGGTCCTAATAGTAATCTAAATTTTCGCATGTTTGAGAGATACAAGAAAATGCAAGTCCAACAATTGCTTTGCTACAACTAGATGTGATGACAAAATCTCAATACAACACGTGAATCTTAGATTTGAAGGCAATCACTTTGTGAAAAAAATGCTAGAGGTCAGAAATTAAGGATAAAACAATCCAACGAGCATAAATTCTTCCTACAATCTCAGTTTTGGGTATCATGTTTGATAATTTCGGTATTAAGAACAAGACAAAATGCATTTTGGGTGAAACAAGGGTAAATTCATCCTCAATATGCAAAAAGGGAAATAGACACGTTCAAACACCACCCAAAAAAGAAAACTAAATAAATAAATAAATCTCAAGGAGTTTAAGTCAATGACTATATAACAAAGGAAACATGCCAATGATGCCACTCAACTGGTGGTCACCATAGAAGCAACTTCACGAGAACAAAAAAAGAACAAATTAAAGCAGCTTCCAATGTGGTCTGACCTGATCTGGCTCCAAAGAGGTACCAATGTAACCAGAAATGTAAGCGAGGGGAACTTCCATTTTGTAGACAGACAAATCAGGATAGACTTCTGATTTCCCATCACTATACACCACTTCAACAGGCTCCACCTCGAACTTTCTCTTGCAGTATAATGAAAACATGGTCACCTAGAGAACAATGGGAACCACCAAATAATTGAAAAGCAATCTCAACACCAAACATGAAACAAATGCAGTTGGAGTTCCTGCAGTACCATTGTGTTCAAAACAATTTTGGCTTTGGTCATATCAGTGGCGGTGCACTCAATAAATACATTCTTTGTCTTCAGAGTTATAGCCGAATGTGCACCATTAATTATAGGAGGTAAAGACAGCACAGTCCTGCAGTATATTTTTCAGAAGAGCAGACATAAACCTATATATCAGATGCTGTAAGTTAGGAGGTCAAAAAAAAAAGAAAAAAAAGAAACCATTACATAGAAAAGATGAGGATAATGGATAAAGGAACAAGAGCTACAAAACTGCGATAGTTATAAAAGAATCTTTATATACTGATGCTTAAATCTGGAAACCAAGTATAACCCAACAGCAAAGACAAAATATTGTTGAAAATTTTGAATTCTGCATGGCAAAGAGATTTTAACAGGAAACAACCATTTTTTTTCCGTAACAATCATGAACCTCAATTTATGTGGAACAGTGTTATCAAGGGAAGGATTATTGTACCTTTTACTATCATATATAATCGGAAACACTGGAGATTTCTCAATTATATGCAAGAACTTCTTCAATTTCAAATCTGACTGCAAGGTTTTATTCAGAAGATCTGTGTCAAAATATGGACTTCTGGAAGGGGGAAAAAAGTCTAATAATGGCTATTACAGTGAGGAGAGACAGTAAACAAAACAATAGCAATACATCTGATCGGTGTTCACCTTGTAAAACTCCATTAGCTCATCAGCTCTGAAACTTTTGCTCTGCTTTACAAAAACACAATATGAGTAAGCAGTCAATTTTAGTATGAAAACACAGCTCAGAAATGAGAGACATGTACGGAAATAGCATTGTTTTTTTTTATATAAAAAAAAAAAAAAAAAAAAAAAAAAAAAAAACATCAACAACAACATAGATTGGGAAAAAATTTCAATCTTGGCACACATATGTCCAGTTTTTAAATGTCCAGTTTTCAAGACTCGACATGTTTAAAAAATTGAATGAACAGTACATGTCGAGTCTTGGAAGTCTCGACATGTACATGTCCCGATCCTTCTCTTCAATGGCAACTAGCGCTGTCTTCTTCTATCACAGAAGGTAAAATCCCCCTCCCTCCCTCCTTCCCTGTGGCTCCACTAATATTGTTGGCATACAGAGTTCAAGGCAACAGACGTAGCTTCAAATCACTGACTTCAGGAGCTGTGAGAAGCAAAACTGTCGAAGACGAACAAGAGTCGTTTGTGAAGTCACCTGAAAAAGTTGATGATGATCTCAAGAGCAGAATTTTTAGGCTTAGGCTGCCCAAGTGAAGCGCCACAAATGTTCTTCAAGACTTGTATATGTCGAGTCTTCAAGACTTACTGTTCATTCGCATGTTGAGTATTGAAGATTCGACATATTTGGAATTTTTTTCCCATCTATGTTTTAAAATTTTTTTAAAAAACAATACTATTTCCGTACATGTCTCTAGAAATGATGATTCAAACCAGGAATGAACAAGGAAACTCTCAGATGACATGGATAGATGTTCAGTATGTATCTCAACAGTACCCCTGCTGGTTTAACCACCATAAATGTATAAACATAATTAATCCAACCAGAAATTCATAGATAAATGCACCCAAAAAGGTGGGTTCCCAAAGAAAAATTGATCTTAGCTATTTAATACTTCTCTTTCTTGAAATAAGAAAGCTCATTAATGAAAGTGCTGATAAGAAGGATGTTCTACAACTCAAGACAGAGATGCTTCATCCTTTAGGCTATTGTGAGGATCAAATTTGAAACATAAACAAAAATAAGCATAAAATTCAGACACCACTAAAGATTACCTGCTTTAAAGGCACAAAATTTATATCTGCAGGAGGCTGAGCCTGGAAAAGAAGACCGAAGTGAGTAAACAGAAGTCGATTTCTTTTCATGTAATAATAACAGTAAAATGAGAGTATCTAATTTCAGAAAATTAAACTTGATGCATACAACCCAAATGAACAACAAACATGCTTTGTCAACCCATCAACAAAAGATCCAATTTCAGGTCATCAGAAAAGCTAGGAACCAGTTGTCAAAAGTATTTTTCAGCTGTAAAAAGCAACATTGCTAATGAGAAACTCATAGCCAGGACCTCCAATTATCATGAATACATAATCACATGTAAATGAATATCTACGTAAAAAATAAAAGAATATAAAATTTTTGAAAAAATAAGGATAGGGAAAAGAAACAAGAAATCAGAAACAATACATATTAAGTGCAGAAAAGTGGTCCAGCATCCTACTAACTAATCTCTCTCTGTGGTTGCTATTCTTACAAAATGAAAAATCTAAAATATTAAACTTCTATGAAAGGCTAAAAACTTTGAAATGCAAACATCATAGACGTAAAATCTACAAATGCGATGAATGGAATCACCCTTGCAAGATGTTATATCTTTAAATGAAGCCAGGAAGCATTGTGAATGTCATATCTAATTAAAGTAAAATCTAGACTCAGACAGTTTACATGAACAAAAGACATGTCCAGCAATCCTGATACAACCTATTACTAACTAAAAGCCACATTACCCTATGCTTACATTCCACAACCAATTCTCTTGGGAAATTTTGCACAACTATTTTTCTACAGAAGATATCCATAAAAATCAAGTAACCACAATAAAGAACTCCTTCATATTGAGATTAGAGAAATTTTCTTTGAACTAATAACACGGAAGTTCTTTCTGTCCCATGTAGGGAAGACAGAGGTCAGATCAGGTTCAAGCGTGCTGAGCACCTATAATGTATATAAGGCAAACTTGTACCTAAGCTCTTTACTGAACAGGTCATGCATTTCAAACCCAAACCAACCCCTTTAAAATATGCAAAACCAATGACCTGCTTGTCAAATCTGCCACTATTTAACAAAAATTTAAATAATTTTCCAATACAAATCGGTGCTGTTGAGACAAACCAAATTCACCCACTTAAATAAGTGGGTCAAATAACTTGACCCAAACCCACAACCCATAAAAATAGTGGGCCATTTGAGCTGGTAAATGGCTTGGGATAAAAATTGCCACTCCTAGTCCCAAGCATCAGAAATCACATTTTATCCTTCAAGCTTACATGCTAAACATGGAGACATTCTAAATCAAGATGACAAACATTCTAAATCAAGATGACAAACAGGGCCATGTTATCACCAAAATAAAACCGGAGAACAACATATAGATATTTTGAATTGAGACTACAAAGATATCATATTGCAATGGCCTAGAAGGAACATAAAAGCAATTCTCCACCATCTACTCTCCAAAAGGACATCGACAGGTTCTCCCACCAAATATCTATTGTCCCAAGCACCTAAGCAATCTCTTAAATTAGAGAAAAGATAAAAGAGAAAGATAATTAATAATCTCTGCTCAACTTAGAATAAGTTACAGGCAGAAAAGGTCAATTTTGCTACAAAAATTTTCTAAATTCAAACTTTCTTTTAACAAAAAAGA
Organism: Dillenia turbinata; assembly: GCA_037126225.1. Lineage (NCBI taxonomy): Eukaryota > Viridiplantae > Streptophyta > Magnoliopsida > Dilleniales > Dilleniaceae > Dillenia > Dillenia turbinata. The sequence continues at coordinate 12,290,101 of JBAMMX010000020.1, forward strand.
GAAGGAAATACCAGGATCCCTATGGTTTCTCTTTCTTTAAAGAGGTGCTAGTAATATGGGACACTAGAAATGGTCTTGTAGTAGAGATTATGTCACCCAAAAAGTTTTCAGGATTGTCCAAAGGAAAATTTTATTCTGCATAATGCTGACAGTGACATATTATCCAACGCAATGTTGAATTAATGCACTTTATTATTATTATTATGTAATTATTTTTTTATTTTTTTATTATTTTATATTATTATTTTTTTAATTATTTTTTCAAGATTGTCCAAAGGAAAATTTTATTCTGCGTAATGCTGACTGTGACATATTATCCTTCGGAATGTTGAATTAATGCACTTTTTTATTTATTTTGTTTTTGTTTTTGTTATTGTTTTAAGTTTCTATGAACAGTTTATTTTTTCTTCTTGCTTTTCATTATTTTTATTTTTTAGTTTTATCTTCTCTATTTTTACTTTCAAACTTTAATTTCATGTTATTTTATTTTATTTTATTATTGTTTGTCTCTCTTCTCTCCTATATTGGTCTCTCAAACGGCTGCCCCCCAAAATTTGAGATTAAGGCTCAATTCAATTTGTTGTTGTTGTTGTTGTAATGCTGACTGTAACATAATTGGATTTTCTACTGAATGATATAGGATCCAGGAATAATGATAGTACCATGGAACAACTAAATAAAATTAGAAATTACCTCATATGTGAAAGGCCCACATATTGTATCCAAGTCATGAGTCCCAATAGCAACTAAGGTTCTTTGCCTGCAACAAGATACAAATAAAATCCTACGGCGTTAGATAAAGAAGATTTCTAGAAACCTTTTTGTAACAGCAGAACAAGTAAAAGACAAGAAGCAACTAAATGTCATTAAAATCTACTTGGAATAAGAGTAGGGACTTCCAACTCTAATGTATTTATATAATGTAACATACACACATATATAAGAGCAATAAGGAGGTGGTTCCAAGTACAATCCATAATAGAGGAGTCACTTAAGCTTTCTCTGGGTGTTGGCCCACAAAATGAGATAAAACATAAATCAGGTGTATCCTACTGATTCTCATATTTCTCTCTTTAGGTTTGATTTTAATCATGTATGTAGCATTTCTCTCTTTAGGCTTGATGCTATTCATGTATGTAGCACGACTAAAGCCTCACACAAAGAGTTATAAAATCATGCGGTAGGTATTGTAACAAATGGTGGAAGAAATAGAATATCTTGCTCATACAAGTAAACCTTCTGTACCATGGCAGTTTTGTGTCCAGAAAAAAGTGTCCAAAAGCAAAGGGATCTAAGCTAAATATCAATACAGGATACAAAGATATTTCTACATCCTCAGAAATTTTTAGATTCCTACAGCCCCCCCCCCCAAAAAAAAAAAGAGAAAAAAATAGGTTGAGGGATTAAGCAGATAATTTTACTCTTCATTGTACAACATTTTACCCCTCTCTAAGCCCACCTATCAAAATAAATTACATCCTTTTGAGGCACCTAAACAATGTGGAGTAACAAGAAAATCATCTGCCACAAGCGTCTTGTCCAGTCCAAGAACAATGAAGTAACAAATGATGGACTCTCTCTAAATCCCTTTACAGAACGCATATCTATTAACTAGTGTATACCCTCTTTGTTAATGATTGCCTTGGATTAAAATTCTTCCCCAAATCACTTACCAATTTGAAGTGGCAACTTCCCAAGTTGATTTCCAAGGAAAAATCATCTTTCATAGCCCCAAAAATTTCAACCATAAGAGGCTAGAACAAGCTTTTGACCTCAAAGGCCCCACTTTGGCTTCATCACCAGGCCGCTGGATCTTCTTGTTTTCAGTACACTTGAGTTCCTATCAAGACATCATAGAATCTGAGAAAATTCTCCAATTCCCAATCATTGACATGTCTCACAAAATCAATCCTCCGGTGCATGATCTACCATTTCATGCCACCATAACTTGGATCATTCCTTTCTTGTCCTATCCCAAATAAATCTAGAAAGAGTTTCTTTAAAGAAGGGCCACAACACCACTTCAGAAAAGATCCTAGTGCCATCCCAGCAACCATATCTAAGATGAAGTAAATACAAGGAAAAGTTTATGGCCAGAACTATCCATTTTTTATAATCAATTAGCACAAGACGACAAAATTGCCCTCAAAGAAACCATCATCAATTCGATTTGCATGCCAAGATTAACAAACTGTAAGGTCCAATTAGCAAAAAAATCTGGTCATTTCAGTCCTATAAGTTTTGATGCCTATGAGTTTTGCTTTAATAGTTATCTTTATCAATCTAGAAATACATAACCATGAAGAATTAGAATATTGCTGAAACCAACCTTTGAGCTTAATCTGGTGCAGAAAACAGAAAGAGCTGTGATTGCTCTACAGAAACCAGTTATCTAGACTGCAGTTAAATCTATATTTCCAAGTAATCATTTTGCTACTTTAAAAGACTTAGCATTTTCGTATTTTTCCTGTATCCTAGCAAGCTAACATCTCATAACAGGTGAGAATTTGTATAGGAATTGATATAGGTAAGAGTGTTAACCTATTGATACCACAGTATCATGTGCCTTGAGGATTAAATAAAATTATTCCAGAAAAAAACATCTATACACTGATTCAGCATAGGTAAGAATATTCAAGCATCTCAAAATATATATCTCATTTGCCTCAACTAAAACTATTCTCACTCAACACTTTCTTCTTTGAAAGAAAAGAAGAGGAAAGTCATTCAAGGACCCAGAAGATGCAAAAACAATATGAGCAGAAACAAGAGATGAAGAATACACGCAGCACCAAAACTACATCCACAAAAGCTCAATAAAAATGATGGCAACGACAACATTAAAAGGAAAAAAAAGAAAAAACCCGGTACGAGAGCCTTTTGTTAACCAATTTTCCTAATATTGACTCTCTCTACCAATTCTCTTCAACCCAAAGCGCCCAAAAAAAAAAAAAAAAAAAAAAAAACTGCTAAAGGGATTAAATAACCTCAGAAAGATGCACTCCTCTCCAGGCATACAGCTCCCAATGAGGCATATTTGTACTTGACCAGCTCAAAAAAAAAAAGTCAAAATTAGAAAAGGAAAAAGGAAAAAAAAAAGTTCTCTTGAATGTAATCCAGCTAACTCCTGCTCCTATCTTTTGTTTTCAACCATCCGTTCTTGGTAGTCAACTAATTTCCACCAAACTAAATGTCTATACATGTCAGAATAGTTATCATTGCAGTTCTTAAACCTTTTCTCACCATAGTTGAAACTTCAACTATATGATGCCCCAAAAGCTCCCATATGTCGTTTCCACCCAATTAGAATTCTTATAAGCTACACTATCCTCAATTTGTATTCCTTAGAAATGCCAATCCTAAAAAACTAAGGCTGTGACTACCCAATACAAACTCTCATCTCTTTCACTTCCAATGCATGTAACCAACTAAATTCTACTAATTTTGTACAGCATACAATTTGTTTAGTTTACAACTTCTGAAACCTAAAGTATTTAATCATTTCTCTAATAACTTATGATACACAAACCCATCTTATTTTACAAGTACTAGCAGAAAATAACTTACAAATCATTGCAAATTTTCCAAATTCTAGGTTTTAAGTTGTTTTCGCATGACAAGAATTAAAATAGTAATAAATAGGTCAGTTGTATTACCTGCAGATGTTTTGGTGAAGCTTATCTTGAAGATCAATGAAGCTGTTATATGTAGCTTCATCAAAACTGATACCTCTTAAAACAGCACAAACAACATATGGCCGGATCAAATTCGTCTGCAAAGAAATAAGAATTATCCCCATCATCCACAATGCACCAAATTTCATACTCATTAAAAGAAAGAAAGTTCACATGCTGGTGAATTTAAAGTAATACCTCTGGTTTTACATGCATTTTATGCATGTCATTCTTACTAATATTAGCCACTGTATATGTGGGTATTTCATCAAGCCCAACAAAAACCCGGAGGGCTCTGGAAAGACCTTCAAGACATAGCAAATCATATCTGTAAACAAAATCAAATTGTTTATTTGTAAACTCCCATATTTTCCCTTTTAGCAAGCAAGCCTCACACTAACAAATATGTAATAGAAGTTCACCTAAATACAAATAATTCAATGTCATTAGACGGACCTATTTGCGGGGACTTCAATTTTGTAAATGACTTCTTCATCTTCAGATGGTTCGTCTTCTTCCAAGTGCTGTTCTTTTCTAATCATAGCCTTCTCGGTTGTCTGGTCATATTAAATTCAAATAAATAAAACCAACAAACAATCCCCAAAATCTTAAAGATACATAACAAAACGAGGATAATGAACTACTCACAACATCATCAAGCTCGATCCCAAATTCAAAGCATAGATCTTCAAACTCCTCTTGGGCTTAGATTATAGAAAAAAATAATTAAACAAATAATTGTACAATGACTATAATTAAGAAAAACAATAATGAGATTAAGAACTTACTATAAGTTCTGCCAAGGGATTGGAACAGGCGGTCTCGTCCAACACTAACCGTTGGCATTGTATCCCCTTCAAGTTCGAATAAAATCACACATTAACAACACACTAAATCAATCAATTATGCACATAAAGCAAGGTTTTCAAAATCGGAGAAAGAATCCAACAGGGAATGAGACTTGATCACAGGTCAACCGTTCAACCAGACTTGAACCGATGATGCCATTATAATGTCATAAATATTTTTTATATTTATTAATATAAAGTGTAGTCATTTAACCCAACCAAATCAGAGGCATTTTAACACTGCTGGACATTATCAGAAGAAGAATTTAACACAATTGCAGTATACAACCAAATCTCAGTTTGTGGAAAGCCTTTAATGGCTTCATTAAGAAAACATCAATTTTTATTTGGGTAAAGCCTGTATCTTTCTATTCTTCATGATACTGACCACTGAACTCCAAATTTCACCAAATACAAAAATTGGTTATTTGAGAAAAAAAAAAGAAAAGAAAATCAAATAGAATAACAAAAATACGCAATTTATCCCCAAAATTGGAAAAAAAAATAATAAGAAAAAGGGAGAAGCATGATTTGACTGAATGATACAATGATGATAACACATTTCAAAGTCCTACTTGACAATCCCAATAGCAAAATCAACAATGAAATGGAAATTCTAGCATGATGCTGAGCCCTTAAAAAAAAAAATCGTAAGCGAGAGAGAAAGCGATTGAGATCGAAGCACAGGAAAAGAAGAAGAAGAAGAGAGAGAGTAACTGTGTCAGAAATGCAAGATTAGTCACTGAGGCGACGAGAGAGAGAGAGGAGGGCGCGGATAGGACTTTTAAAGGGAGGGAGAGGGAGGACAAATGGAGAGCTAAGTTGGCATTAGCCAAACCCTTAATCGATCAAATTAACATTTTATCGACTCAACACTCTTGGATGAAATTCAGAATCAAAAACTCAAAAGGGGTTTATCATTTTAATTCAAAAACATCGGCATATGTACAAAAATCAACCAATTTCGCAACTTCTTCAAACATCATTCTACTATCTTAGAGAGAGAGAGAGAGTGCGTGTGTGATTGTGTGCGTACCTGAAGCAAAATCTGAATTCCTGCGGTAGAGGGGGAGGGAGGGAGGTAGATGGTAGTGAAGATGGCTTCCTTTGGGGTGTTGGTGAATTTCGATTTTAGGGTTTTTGGGTTAGGTTGTACACGAGCCGTTTAGTTAACGAGACCCCCACCCGACCCCTCTCCTCCGTTCTTCAGACCAAAATTAGCCACCCTGTGAATTTATGGTGCCGTTTAATATATATTAAATTAAAATTCTGAAATTTCTTTTAAATAATATGAAAAATGAATTTCAATTAAATGTAAAATGTTAAAAAAAAATACATAAACATTGAAAAACCTCAGATGAAACGAAAAATTATCGTCTTAATCTAATCAAGAATTTAGTCATGAAGGAATCAAAATAAAAATTATGAACAATAATTTGATATTGGCGAAGAGAGTTGATCAGTACTTACCTACTCGTGAGATGATCCAATTATTTTTATTAAATTTTGTCTTAATAAAAAATTATAAGTACGATCGAAATCTCAATATAGAAAACTTGACACCCAACATCTCAAGCAAAATCTAATCTTTTAAACTTTAATCTCCTAAGATATAACAGTAGGTAATTTAGTATTATACTTTTTGTGTTTTATGATGCATTGAAAGTTTTTTTTTTTTTTCGGTGGATTATCTTTTTCCTTTTTTTTTTTTTTTACTAAATTTTGCTTTTGGATCTATGGATTGAAACACATATAAAAGTTTTATTTTTTGATATTTTAAAATTTTAATTTAGTGATCAAAATTCAGAGATAATCATGTAACTTTTTTAAGTTATTAAAAAAATGATCAATTATTATAAAAGAAAAGGCATTTGACAAAATAATGTAAATGTAAATATAAAAGACCAATCAAAAATTAAAAAAAAAAAAGGTGATCAACCAAAAATATCAAAGGAAGAAAGTACATTGTTGTTGGTCCCAGTAACAACTAAGAAGGGGTTGAATTGATTGTCTCGATTGGTTTTTAAAAAAATTAATCTAACTCCATTTAAATCTATATTAATCCTATGGTCAATTTATATATGTGCAGTGGAAAATAAAATTAAGGATAGAGATACAAATCCTTTTTATAATGGTTCGGCTTTGTGCCTATGTCCACACTTTCGATTAGTAAGTCGAGATCTAGCAATCTGTTAGTTTCCACTATGAAATTTGATTATAAATTAGAATCCACTTATCGACTTCTGATTTTTATACTATGAAGATAATTTCGTCCAATAATAGAAGACTAAAATCAAAATCATAACCCAATACACAACCTAACACTCAACACAGGACAAACATAAATGTACAAAGGATGTTTATGAACGCAGAAAATCAGCTTTCAAATGTAGACTTGGAGTGCAGAATTTATTCTCTTTGTTTGTAAAGTTGCTCTTAAATGATGCTCAATATTGCTCTCAATAATGTGTGTCAAATGCCGATGAACTTTAGTTCAAGTGGCTCCACTCCCCCTCTCCTTATAATAGACTCGAGTTCGAGTCTCACTATATATATAAAAAAATGTGTATCACATCCTACAAATTGCTGTTGTAGTTAGGCATAAAAAAACTACAGTAAAAGATGATATTTTCTGCTACTAAAAGTGTTGCCACTTTGGTGCTCAACTTCCCTATTTTGAATGCTAACTTTGCTTCTTATTTTGTGAGATTATCCGGTAGTTGCAACTCAAATTTGAAATTTAAACTTCCATCTTTTCATGCCTCAATGAGCTCTGTAAAAACTGATTACTATAACAAAAATTTTAAAGAGATTGAAAATTACCTTTCCAACCAACTTGTAGTAGCAAGAAGCTAGAAAAGATCCAGATTTCTAACTTGATTTTCTCCTTTGAAATCTCAAATTTTTACTGTTGTGATTGTTCAAATTTAAAATCTAACAATCATCATAAAGTGTGAAATTTTCAAATTTGAAAATGCTTGATCGATGGTGAAGATATACATAAGCAAACAACCCTTGAAAACCAACTTCAAAAAAATATTTACTGTAAAATATGAGTGACCAATCACTTTCATAATTATTTTTCTCCAATATATCCAATAGATTTTTGTACTGTAAAAACTTGAAATTGAAGTTTTTCATTTTTTCTTTGAAATATAATTTTTGGATTTAAAAATACTTTATCGTATAAATAGATATTTTTGTCCAAATATATTCAAATGATCATGCACCTTGACTTGGAGGATTTTTCAATATGATGGAATGCCAAATTTTAACTTTAGATAACTTGACTTTCGAATGTGGGATAGCCAAAGTATATATTAAGGCTAAGTGTAATATCCAAATTATACTTACCATACTGGTTGGGTTTTCAAAAATTAAAAAAAATATTTCTTGATAAAGCAGTAATTTCTATGACTTAAATTTGCCTTAGTTCTATGGCAACTTCTATGACTCACTTTTATAAGACATATTTATGAAAATTTTAATATGTATGCTTAATAAAATTATTAGAACAATATGAAAAATTTTGTTATCATCAAAACTAAAAAGACAATAATTTTCTTAACAATTATAAATTAAGAACATAAAATCAATTATTTAAAAAATAGAAAAACTCAAAAACAAAGAACTAAAATTTAAAAATCTCTTTATCATAATTTAGTGTATGAAGAAAAAACCAATTATAAAAATCCTCATTAACATTAAAACCGAAAAATTGAGAGATCTAAGTAAAAAAGAAAAAAAAAAGAATTATTTTGTGGTTGAAGGTTTCAAAGAGGGGGATTTTTCTTCAAAATTGGGTAAGATGTGCTATCTTTTACCATTTATTCTTCATTAAGATCATGGAATTTGGACTTCTTAATGTCTTTTGGAAGAGAGATTAAAATTTAATCCTAGAGAGAGAATCAAATTAGAAATAAAGAAAAGAGTTCTACCCTATCATCATCATCATCATCATCATCATCATCATCATCATCATCATCATCATCATCATCATCATCATCATCATCATCATCATCATCATCAATGTCAAGAATTTTGCTTTCATATTTTCGTATTAAACTAGTTTTCTAATTTATTGAGATTTTATTATTACAATACCATAACTGTTTCCATTTTTATTTAAAATATTTTTTAATTATAAGAGATTTATGTTAAAACATTAAATTTTAAAAAAATATTATTTAAATTAATAAAAAATATTAACCAATAAGATTAACTAGGCTACGATTGAGATATGTAAAGAAGACAAATGATCCGCTTTAAGTAATCAAGGATTAGGAAATAACGATAAATTTTAAACCAGGGTTACACTTTATTCTCTTTCTTATTAACACATTAAAATTTAACTATTGGATAAATAGTTTTGAGAATATTTTGTCCTGCCTATGTGGGTCAAGATGCAACATATTAAAGGTTGGGGTTTTATTATCCTAATATATATATATATTTATTTATTTATTTTTGTTTTCACTAATCAGTATTCACAGATTTTATCCAATTAATCCGATCTAAACATTGTAAAGCCTATTAAAATGTTCACTTTCTCGTAAATCTCATTTCTTTATTGTCATGACTCATATATATATATATATATATATATATATATATATATATATATGTATGACTAATATTTGGCTTAGCCTTGACCTTGCACCTTATTTTTACTGGGGCAAGGGCTAGGGTGGATTGTATCTGTTTTCCCTTATTTGTGAGTTTAAAATTTTGGGTTTGAATTTTATGGACGAAGAAAACAAACGCGAGAGACTTTCGTGAGTTAAATCAAACCTGGCTGGATCCAACTTCGTAATAGGACACCGTTGGTTCATTTCTATTTCCTCTTCTTTTCAAAGTCCAGCAGTAAATAAGTAAAAACCTAAGCACCAATGTTTCGGAGCAACATTGGATTTTTGCATCTTATACATACATACGTGTGTGTGTGTGTTTAAAGTTTGCAAATTCGGTGCCTTAACTCGCGTTCAATCAATTATGTGCCTGCGGTGTAATGTGCTATTTGGGTGATCAAGCCAATATGAATTCAGTTCAAAACCCCAGAATCAGCATGAATGGCAACACAGGATGGAGAAGATCCCTAAGGCAGATAGAATATTCATTCATACCTACTAAAGTTGAAAAGCAACAAAATAAGAACAAAATCAGAAACACAATCTAAAAACTTTATAATACTAAATATTTTTGATATGGTTATATGCTTGAGGAGCCTCAATTGGCTACGTTTAATAGTTACATTCTCTTTCCTCTTCTTTTCAAAGTCCAGCAGTAAATAAGTAAAAACCTAAGCACCAATGTTTCGGAGCAACATTGGATTTTTGCATCTTATACATACAAACATACATACGTGTGTGTGTGTGTGTTTAAAGTTTGCAAATTCTGTGCCTTAACTCGCGTTCAATCAATTATGTGCCTGCGGTGTAATGTGCTATTTGGGTGATCAAGCCAATATGAATTCAGTTCAAAACCCCAGAATCAGCATGAATGGCAACACAGGATGGAGAAGATCCCTAAGGCAGATAGAATATTCATTCATACCTACTAAAGTTGAAAAGCAACAAAATAAGAACAAAATCAGAAACACAATCTAAAAACTTTATAATACTAAATATTTCTAAAAGGGCAAGAAAGTATCACCGGACACTACACACTTGAACTACATCACAGACTCTTCTGCTTCGGGCAATGACAGTTTAAAACTCAAACCCTTAGGAAGGCTTTGGATTAGGATTTCTAAGTCAGTTTCGGATTCCTGCGATTTGGTTACCGCTGGGGTTTCCATGACCCGCGAATTTGGATGCAAAAGTGTTATGAAACAATGTGTTTTACTGAAACACATTGTTTTTTATATGGACACCTTTCTTTCTTTTCATTTTCTTACTATTTGTTTTTTATATAAAATTAATTTTTTATTAAAATAATAAATCATTAATTTTAATATTTTTATATTACTTCTCTGTGTTCAAAAATTGTCTAATATTTTCTAATAATTTATTATAATATTTTATTAAAATGATAAATTATTAAATTTAATATTTTTATATTACTTATCTCGCATGGAATAGATATGGTTGAAAAACTACACTATAAGATTATGTTATGTCGGTGGAGTCAATTCCTTGTTCTTGGCATGTTACAAGTAGGGATGGTGGGTCCTCTCCGGGAGACAACATCACGTGAGTTGGGTGAGAATTGCAAATGAAAGAACAAAAGATAGGATATCATAACTCAAATAATTAAGATATCATAACTCAAATAATTGGATTTCTCGGTGCCATTGAAATCTATAACACTAAAGAAATAAAAATTTGAGGAAAAGAAATTTTTTATTTTATTTATTTAGAAGATGGATATACAAATGAGATAGAGAGAGGTATTTATAGTTACAGAAAAGAGTGATGAGTCAATACTAGAAGTGGTGAGGCATTGACACTTAGCAGGTGTTTCTGATGAGTTAGCAAGAGTTTAGACCAGATAACGACAAGTGCCACAGGAGTTGATGAGTCAACAGAAGTTTGGACCAGACAATGATACGCATCCTACAAGTTGATATGTTATCAGAATCTTGAGTCGAATGATGATATATGTTCTACAAGTTAGTGAGTCATCAGAAATTCATGTCTTAACAAATGTCTCATCATGACAAAACAGTGGTAAAATTATATATTTCAACAGACATTTATCAAATTATTCAATATTCATAACACTCTCTCTTAATTGTCCATCACACAGAAAACATGTCTCGTTAAAACCTTATTAGAAAAAATACAGCAAAAAAAAATCATAATGAAGGAAAAAAAATGCACTATTATAAATGGATTTATTCCCCCTATTGATAATATATCTTGAAATCTTTAAACCCATACATTCCAATTCTTTTCACCAACCTTTCAAATGTAGCAGTTGGTAATGCTTTGATAAATAAATTTGTTAAATTTTCACTTGATTGGACTTATTGCATATTAATTTCACCATTCTTTTAAAGATCATGTATGCAGAAAAATTTTAATAAAATATGTTTAGTTTTATCTCCGTTCATATATCCTCCTTTTATTTGAGCAATGCATGCATCATTATTCTCGAACAATGTTGTACGGATATCTTTATTGGAAAATAGACTGTAGTTTCTCAAAATTTATTGAGTCATTGATTTTAACCAAATACATTCTTGACTTGTTTCATGAATTGTTATAATCTCAGTATAGTTCGAGAATGTAGCGATTATAGATTATTTTGTGGATTGTCAAGAAATAGCAGTACTATTATATATAAATTAGTATCCAATTTGAGATCGTGCTTTCTAAGAATCAGATAAAAATCCAACATCTGCATACTCGATCAATACTGGTTGGGAATTAGTTGAATAGAATAAACCAAAATCAATCGTTTCTTGGGGATATTGAAACATATGCTTGACCTCATTCCAATGTCGTTATGTTGGGGAAGAACTGAATCTTGCTAATACATTTACAACAAATGATATATCAGGTCTTGTATAATTAGCATGATACATAAATGCTCAAATGGGACTAAGATATGATATTTCAGGACCAATAATTTCTTTATTCTTTTCTTATGGTTTGAAATGGTCTTTTTCAATATCAAGTGATCGAACAATTATTGGATTATTTAATGGATGTGCTTTATCTATATAAAAACATTTTAAAACTTTAGTCATAGAATTTGATTGGTGAATGAATATTCCATCTTTCAAATGTTCGATTTGTAAATCAAGACAAAATTTTGTTTTCTCAAAATTCTTGATTTCAAATTCTCTTTTCAAATATTCAGCAACTTTTGAAATCTCTTTAGGAGTTCTAATAAAATTCAAATTATCAATATATAGTGTGATGATCACAAAATCTACTTCAATTTTTTTAAGAAAAATACAAGGACATATTGGATCATTTGTATAACCTTCTTTTAGCAAGCAATCACTTAAATGGTTGTACCACATTCGTTCTGACTGTTTAAGGCATACAAAGATGTTTGCAATTTAATGGAGTAAATTTTTCAAAAATTTTGATCACATGTTTTAAAACATTTTAAATTCTTCAGCGATTTTAATGTAGACATCATTTTCTAATGTTTCATATAAGTAAGCAGTGATTATATTCATTAAATGTATTTCGAGTTTTTCATATATCACTAAAACCACAAGAAAACATAATGCTATTGTATCCACTACAGGAAAATACGTTTCATCATAATCAAGGCTTAATTTTTGTGGAAACTCTTATGTTCAATTGAACAAAATTAAAAGAATTGCAATATCAATTGAACATAATTGACACAATTGCAATTCAATTGAACAAAATTGACTCAATTACAACTTCACTTGAACAAAATTGACGTAATTGCAACTTCAATTGAACAAAATTGACACAATTGTAACTTTAATTGAACCAAATTAATACAATTGCAACTTCAATTGAACAAAATTGATACAATTGCAACTTCAATTAAACAAAATTGACATAATTACAACTTCAATTGAACAAAATTGACACAATAACAACATCAATTAAACAAAATTGACACAATTGCAACATCAATTGATCAAAACTAACACAATTACAACTTCAATTCAACATAATTGATACAATTGCAACTTCAATTGAAAAAAATTCACACAATTACAACTTCAATTGAACAAAATTACCACAATTGCGATTTCAATTGAACAAAATTGATATAATTGTAACTTCAATTGAACATAATTGACCCAATTGCAACTTCAATTGAAAAACATTGACTTAATTGCAACTTTAATTGAAAAAAATTGACAGAATTATAATTTCAATTGAATAAAATTAACAGAATAGCAACTTTAATTGAACAAAAATGACATAATTGCAACTTCAATTGATCACAATTGATATAATTGTAATTTCAATTGAACAAAATTGACACAGTTGCAATTTCATTTGAACAAAATTGACACAATTGCAAGTCTAATTGAACAAAATTAACAGAATTACAACTTCAATTGAATAAAATAGATACAATTGCGATATCAATTGAACAGAATTGACATAATTACAACTTCAATTAAACAATTAACACAATTGCAACTTCAATTGAATAAAATTGACAGAATTGCAACTTTAATTGAACAAAATTGTAACAATTGCAGCATCTATTAAACAAAATTGACATAATTGCAACATCAATTGAACAAAATTAAAATAATTACAACTTCAATTAAACAAAATTGACACAATTGTAATTTCAATTGAACAAAATTGACCTAATTGCAATTTCAATTGAAAAAAATTGAAACAATTGCAATTTCAATTGAATAAAATTGACAGAATTACAACTACAATTAAAGAAAAATGACATAATTCCAATTTCAATTGATCACAATTGACATAATTGCAACTTTAATTGAACAAAATTGACACAGTTGTAATTTCAATTGAACAAAATTGACACAATTGCAAGTTTAATGGAATAAAATTGACATAATTGCAACTTCAATCGAACAAAATTGACACAATTGCAGTATCAATTGAACAGAATTGACATAATTACAACTTCAATTGAACATAATTGACACAATTGTAATTTCAATAAAACATGATTGACATAATTGTAACTTGAATTGAATAAAATTGACAAAAGTCAATTTTAAGAAAAGTGAATAAATACCTGAATTTCTTTCACTGCAGAATTATTTATTTTCTCTCTCATCAAATCACAACTTATTCCAAAGATTTGTCTATCGAATGTTGTTTGAGGATGGAGACAAAGCTGTTCCCAAATTTCAATCATGTGATTGGCTCGTAAAAGATCAAAAACAAAAAAAACAAAAAAAAAAAAAAAAAAAAAACCTTAACTATCATTCTGGGTAGTTGAAAAACCAAAAAGCTCCTCCTTGCTGTCATGGCAATGCCATGTCATTAATGAGATAATGCGGCATTGTCACGTCAGCATGTTGTTGACGTGACAATATGGAGTGCCTTCTGATGCTAACTTGATAATGACACGTCAGTATCCGTACACCCAGTTATGCTGCCACATCACTCCATGTCAGTATTTAATGAACACTCTGTCATCATCAGTAATAGAGGGACCACTCTGTTACACTTAGAAAGTTTGAGTACCGCATTGTAGTATTTTTAAATTTAGGAACTAATTTATAAATTTTAGACATAGTTTAGGTACTAGACACATAATTAACCTTAAAATGATGTTGTGAATTTCATGCATCTGCTAAAGTGTTTCAATAATATACTGAAGTGACAAGACTTTTGTCAAGGAAATTGTTGTCCTCTTTGAATTTTGATGATAATAAAACCTTTCATATTATTCTAATATTTTTACTAAGTATGCAAATTAAATTTTATTTGAAAATTCTTATAAAAGTGGGTTATAGAAGTTGTCATAGTAATAACATAGAGCCTATGACAGAAGAACTCAGTCATTCATGAAATAGAAGGAAAATAACTGATCCATAATAGTTGTTATGGAAGATGCCATAGAGGCAAGGTATTTTTGGACCATAGAGGCTAAGACAGAAGCAAAATACCAGATCTATAAAGGTTACTATAGAAGATGCTATAAAGGCAAGACATTTCGGAGCATAAAGGTTGTTGCTAAGGCAGAATGTAAATTTTTTATCTATCGAAGACCTAACCAGTAATGTGAGTATAGATTAGGTACTATATTTACTTTAAAAATATATTTAGATATTTTGACAAAGCCAAGATTAAGGGGATACCTTGTGAGAAAGGAAAGTCTAAAAGAACCAAAGGATGAGGATCTCCAAGTCTAAGCCATTATCTAGGAAAGTATTTGAACTCAAATGAACTTGAATTCAAATATGAAAGTTGCGGCTATTGATTTCATCCAACAAGAAAAGAATAATTTTTCCTAAGAAGGGAAAGTCCAAAAATTAATGGTTTTGTCTAGAAAATTTGAAAATTTTCCAAAAAGGATGATATGATTAGTTGCACAAATTCAGCCAACTATAGCTTCGTATATGATTAAGCTTGTCCAAATTCGAAAATTGCATTTTAAAGAAGGTATGTGGCACAACGAAGTTAAATGTTCACCATTAAATGCATTAAGGAAAGTTTGAGAAAATTATAGGTAAAGTTGGCTGATCACGTGGAAGGTTTTTGAATTTTTTTAATAACCTTTATCAATAAGAAAAATCTCAAAGAATCAAAAATTATTCAGCACCTAAAAATTAGGAAGTTGCTGCTCTTTGATGGTGATTTTGGGCTATTACCGGAAGCTTTGAAGGTTAAAAATTGGAGTTAAATAAGGGGCATGAAAATCAGGAAAAGACAATCATTTATGAGAGCAATTTTTATATTTTGAAGTGATGAAAATTCAGCACATCAAGAGCGTCACTTTGAAAAATTCTTGTTGTCATGTTCAAAATTAATTCTTTGTATTTTGGTTATTATGAGTTGAGTTTTATGATATAGATCTTGTAACATTTGTTTGAACACCATTGTTATATAAAGATATCTTCGAACAAGGAAGATCAGAAGTCAACAGTATTTGAATTGTATTTTATAATTTCATATCATAGTGAAAAATTAGCAAATTGCTAAATCCCAAATTGCTAGCTGGAAGAGTAGATGTATACATAAGATTGAACCATGATAAAGAAGATGAAATTTCTAAAGAAGAACACAATAATGATCAGGAACTTAATATGCTAGCCAAAAATCTTTGTCGTGCTATCAAGAAAAAAGGTAAGAAAGCTCTTAAATCCAAGAATATTTACAACTCATGTAAGCTTTAAGTCAAGTGCAGGAAAGGACAGCAGGGAAAGAGAGCAAAAAGATAAAAAAAAATTTACTACGAATATAAGAAACAAGGCCACATTAAATACGAATGCCAAGTCCTGCTGTGAAATATTGAAGCTTTCAAAAAGAAAGGGAAAGCAATGGTAGCCACTTGGAGTGAATCAGAAGAGGAAGAAACAAACGATGATGATTCTGAAACCTCTGAGAAAGTGAATTTTTGTCTTATGGCAAATAATGAGATGATCTCTGAAAACCCATTTGATTATCAATTTCAAAATATTTCTGAATCTAACAAGTTGTTAAATATCATTTCAGATTTGAAAAATAAAAATGTTACACTAGAAATGAGAAAGATATGTTGCGACAAACTAATCATTTGCTGAATTCTGAGTTAGAAATTATTAGAATGAAAAGTGAAAGGCTGAAAAATGATATAAATGTTTTGAAAAATACGGTAGATAAATTATCAAAGTCTATAAAAAATACTTTTCAAAAATTTTATGAAAGTGATAAGAAATTGACAAAATTACTTTCAATCCAAAGGAAAGAATTTTCTAAAAATGTTTAGATTATGTAAATGATTATAAAATTATTTCAATCTCGAACAAAATTCGTTTTGTTAAGGCTGTAGAAACAGAACAAATGAGCACCTCACAGTCTGCAAAAATCTTACACAAAAATGTCTCAATGTCTGCAGAAATCATGCACAGCACTGTCTCACAGAATATACAAAATCTACATAGAAATATTTCACAAATTGTAGAAAATAAGCACAAAAACACTTCACGGACTTCAGAAAATTTGTACAAAATGTCACATAAAAGTACCCGTAGATATACCTATAGAAACACTCATAGAGATTTTGACAAAAAAATGAAATTGCACAAAAAATTTAATTTTAGATTTAGGTACAATAAATTTGGATATATTCATAATAATTTTAGATATAGACCTAATTATTCAAGAAGTAAAAATAATTTTTCTTATTATATATATCATAAATATGGTCACTTTGTTAGGAGATATTTCATGAACAAGTTTAGTACATCTCAAGAAAAATTTAATTCTGATACAAGTTTGTTTTCTAAAGGATCCAATCTAGTTTGAATTCCTAAGAATAGATAATCTTTTGCTTAGATTGTGTAGGAACAGGATGCTAGATTTGAATGAAAGTGATACTTGAATAGTGGATGTTTAAGACATATGACGTGGATACCTCTGTGTCCACAAAGCTAAAGAGGAAGAATCATGGATTTGTGATTTTTTTTAGACGATTAAAACGGAAAAATTATTGGCAAAACCAATATGGGTAACAATTCTTCCAATATTCAAAATATTTTACTCGTGAATAGTTTAATGCATAATCTTTGGAATGTAAATCAATTTCATAATGAAGAGTACAGTTTAATGTTTGAATAAGATAAATGCATTGATTTTGATAAACTATCACAAGAAAAAATTTTTGAATGAATTAGACTTGAAAATATTTATATGGTTAAATTGAAAATTTTAGATAATTTAAGAAAAAATTATTTGATATTCATAAATAATGATATTCTTACATGGTATAAAAAATTAGAACGTGTAAATTTTAAGCAATTAGAAATGTTGTCTAAAAAAAATTGATTAGAGACTTACTAAAAATATAAGAATTCCCCCATGAAAAAAATAAAAATAAAAATGTAGAAATTGAAAATAAACGTAAAGAGGAAGTTATTAAAAGTTGAAAATTTTTATCTAGTCATACATAATATGATAATATTATTGATTGAAGGCATAAGAACTAGGTCAAATTATTGAAATATAAAAAAAAAAAAATTATATTATTGTCTAGCATAAAGCTGAAAAGTTTGGAGTTGGAATACATCTCAATAAGAAATTATTGTTCTTAAATCTTATCGTTAAAATATCAATTAAAAAAAAATGAGTTGGATTATAAGCATATGTGACAATACGAGTACTATTTGTCTAACCAAAAATCTCATAGTTGATTCAAAGTCCGAACGTATAGAGGTTAGAGATTATATAATAAATGGAGATATAGTTTGAAATAAGTTGAAAGCAAAAATCAGTTTACAGATATTTTTACAAAATCCTTAGATAGAGAGAGGTTTGAAAATATTAGAAATAAAATTACATTATATTTTCCATGTTAAAAAAAAAAATTGATGAGATTTGCATAAATCAATGAAGTTGCTAAAATATTTCCTTTATTATTCTTTATATCTTTATGTGATATTTGGTTTAATATTTGCTCTATTTTCCTGTTGATGAAACAAAAGGGGGAGAATAAAAAAAATAATGCACACATTAAGGGGGAGAAAATTTAATAAATTCATAAATTGAGGGAGAGTTTGAAAATGTGCATTTACAAAAAAAAAAAAATGCTTTCACTTGAAAATGTGCATTCTTGATATTTTTGATCATTTATTTTTTATGATTTTGTTATTATCAAAAATAGAGAAATTGTTAGTGAAATTATTGTCCACTTAGAATTTTGATAATAACAAAATCTTTCATATTGTTTTAACATTTTTACTAAATGTGCAGATTAAATTTTATCTGAAAATTTATATAAAAGTGGATCATAGAAATTGCTATAAGAGTTATCATAGAGACAACATAGACTCTATGATAGAAGGACTCAGTCATTTGCGAAACAGAAGGAAAATAACTGATCCATATAGGTTGTCATGAGAGATGCTATAGAGGCATGACATTTTTGGACCATAGAGACTAAAACAGAAGCAAAATACCAGATTTATAGAGATTGCTATAGAAAACACCATAGAGGCAAGACATTTTAGAGTATAGAGGTTGCTGTTGAGGTAGAATGTATTTTTCCTTATCTATCGAAAATCTAGCCAATAATGTGAGTATAGATTGGATACTATACTTATTTTAAAAATATATTTAGATATTTTAACCAACCCATAATTAAGGGGATACTTTGTGAGAAATGAAAGATTAAAAGAACTAAAAGAGGAAGGTCTCCAAGTCTAAGCCATTATCTAGGAAAGTATTTGAATTCAAATGAACTTGAATTCAAATATGAAAGTTGCGACTATTGACTTCATCCAATAAGGAAAGAAGAATTTTTCCTACGAAAGGAAAGTCTAAAGATCAATGATTTGTCCAGAAAATTTGAAAATTTTCCAAAAAGGGTGATATGATTAGTTGCACAAATTCAGCCAACTATATCTTCGTATGTGATTAAATTTGTCCAAATTCAGAAATTGCATTTTAAAGAAGCTATATGGGACAACAGAGTTAAATGTTCAACACTAAATGCATTAAGGAAAACTTGAGAAATGAGTAAGGTTGGCTGGTCATTTGAATGTTTTTGAATTTTTCAGCAACCTTTATCAATAAGGAAAATATCAAGAAATCAAAAATTATTTAGCACCTAAAAATTAGGAAAGTTGCTGCTCTTTGATGGTGATTTTGGGCTATTATCAGAAGCTTTAAAGGCTAAAAATTAGAGTTAAATAAGGGGCACAAAAATCAAAAAAAGGCAATCATTTATGAGAGTAATTCTCTGTATATTGAAGTGAAGAAAATTCAATATATCATAAGTGTCACTTTGAAAAATTTCTGCTACTATTTTCAAAATTAATTTTTTGTACTTTGGTTATTGTGAGTTGAGTTTTGTGGGATAAATCTTGTGAGATTTGTTTAATCACCATTGTTGGATGAAAATATATTTGATTAAGGAAGATTAGAAATCAATAGTATTTAGATTGTATTTTGTAATTTCGTATCATAGTGAAAAACTAACAAATTGCTAGATTCTGACTTATTGACCGGAAGAATAGATATAGATACAAAACCGAACTACTATAAAATTGGATTTGTCTCTCTATCTTTTGTCTTTATTTTATTTTTATTTTTCGTTGCAAATATTTCGATTGATCATAAAATTATTTTATATGTAAGTGAGTTTAAATTAATTTTTTTTTTAAATCAATCAAGATAATCAATTTAATCTCCTTCTTAGCTGTCACATGACTAATAATTCTTTTTTTCTTCCTTTGTCGGTCTGCTTGCGCATATGGTTCCATTGACGAGCACAATTGAATTTCAATAATGCAAGTGTTGTGTGTATGCGTATAATCGTCATTTTACCAACAGTAATTATACTGTGCGTAATCACTGTATACTGCAATCCAACGAGGGGGAGAGAGTATAAAAATTTCTAAATAATGATTTTTTGTTAATAATGATGATTACATAAATGGGCACAAATTAAACATGAGTAATACGACCATAGTAGAAAGAGAGTATAATCCATAACAATGATTATACACACTTAAAACGTGACAAAGATGCAATCCTATCGTAAGGACAATGCTGGCCAATGAATGGGCACGCAACAAGAAAGTAGGTTTTCATGCAAAAAGAAAGTAGGTTGACATTCATGATTGATCCCCTTTTCTCAATGCTTTGGTAAATAGGATATGTAGATGGTACATCCAAGCAATCGGTAGTTTTTTTTTTTTTTTTTACATAATAAATTATATGTTGGGTCCTTAAAATTTTTCTCATTTTCATAAATTAGTTTAAACAATTAAAAATATTAAATTATAGTCCTCAAATTTCAAAAAGTATAACAAGTTGATCATTTTATCAATAATAGTGATAGTCTACCTATTAACTGATAACTTGTCATGACGTGACAATCTATGTGACTGTATAAATACTGATATGGTGATGCCAGATCAACTCATTCAACACTTTATTCGGCCATGTCAACAAATGCTGATGTGACAATGTCACTCCATCATTTTGCTGACATGACTGAGCCACATCAACACAAGGGGGACACACCTGATAATACTTTCTCACTACTGCCACCATCACCATCACCGTCTCCATCACCCCAACCACCACCATCACCACCACACCTGACTATGCTTTTTCACCCTCTCACCTCCTCTTCTCTCTATCTCCTCCCCAACCCTAAACCCACTTCTCTCTCTATCGAGCAGAACAAATGCCTTTATAATTCAAAAGGTAAAGCTACACGTTGCATTGTGGAGTGACAATAATGTCTCTGAGCTGACGTTGTCATATCAGCATTTGTTGAAGTTTGATAATTAAAAAATAATATTTTTAATTATAAAAACTAATTTATAAATATTAGATAAATTTTAGGATTGAAAATGTAATTTACACGTAATTTTTTCTTACGGGAGAGGACCGGTACAGATTAAAGTGGTCTCACGCATATATGGTGACATGACATTTTTGTTTTCTTTAGTCAGAATATCTTATTTTTGTGATCTGTCGGTACGCATGGTCCCCAGTGACGAAGGACTTGGTTGTACCCATTGAAACACCACGATGGCCTATGCTTTACTTTTGTAACACAGCTCAGCAGTAAAAGGACAAGAAAATGCGGACAAGGCCCAGCCAATGTGGAGTAACCTTGTGCTTTTTCCAAGTCCGACAAGATGCAACAGCTGCCAAGTGCCTACAGTAAAAATTAATTAATTCATTGGGACCCCTTTTAGTTTGGATCCACTCAACAACGAGTTGGATTGTGCCCAAAGAAACTTCAAGGTGGCCAGTGCTTTCCCTTTCCCCTGCTCATTGGTGAGGTTAAGGTCATCGGCAAACCATTCAAATCCTTGTCGATCAATATTTTTGGGTCATTGGTAGATTCACTCTCTCACATAATTTAACAGAAAATTGTCCGTACCACTTACATAGAAATCATAAAATTCAGTCATAATCCACGGACGGAAAAGGCTAATTACCATAAAGTTCCTAAACTATTTAAAACATTCTATTAAACACTTGGGATCTGGGGTGGACATTACTGCTAGTAAAATACATCCTTCACCAGACAAGTTGGGTAATCTCCCTTCTTTGATGTTGATTGGGTTTTAATGTTTGCATTGGACTCTTGCACCTATTTAAAATATTTTGATTGTGATTTTTATGCAAGAGGTATGTTCTTTAATCTCATAACCCAAACCAAATCTTATTTTTGTGTGATTGAATGTTTTTTTTTTTATTATTGGTTTTCATGCTAACTTTTACACTAAGATTGTATATTCTATGACATATAATGTGAAGATTTTGATTAAACCTAGGTGAGTGCAACCATGCTTTCTACCAAAAAAGGTTAGGACTTTCTTTTGCTTTTGAGACTTTCTCCGTTGTGCGAGTCTTCCTATTTGGAAGACTTGGTTTTATTTTAATTTAATAAATAATAAGTGTCTCATGCACAGTTAGTTTCTTAGTTGTTTTTGATATGTGAGCCTTTTTTTTTTTTGGGGGGCTAGATTTGTTTGAACTTCAATTTTTGATATGGTTATATGCTTGAGGAGCCTCAATTGGCTACGTTTAATAGTTACATTCTCTTTCCTCTTCTTTTCAAAGTCCAGCAGTAAATAAGTAAAAACCTAAGCACCAATGTTTCGGAGAAACATTGGATTTTTGCATCTTATACATACAAACATACATCCGTGTGTGAGTGTGTGTGTGTGTGTTTAAAGTTTGCAAATTCTGTGCCTTAACTCGCGTTCAATCAATTATGTGCCTGCGGTGTAATGTGCTATTTGGGTGATCAAGCCAATATGAATTCAGTTCAAAACCCCAGAATCAGCATGAATGGCAACACAGGATGGAGAAGATCCCTAAGGCAGATAGAATATTCATTCATACCTACTAAAGTTGAAAAGCAACAAAATAAGAACAAAATCAGAAACACAATCTAAAAACTTTATAATACTAAATATTTCTAAAAGGGCAAGAAAGTATCACTGGACACTACACACTTGAACTACATCACAGACTCTTCTGCTTCGGGCAATGACAGTTTAAAACTCAAACCAGAGCCACTGAACTTGTCTTCCATGAGCTTCATTCCACGTTCAACCATTGAAGGAGTAAGACAATTAGCCCAATCACCAACCTTTCCTTTCCTAAAATATGCACTATTTTTAAGAGGACCTATTTGTCTTTTCCCATTTTTGTTCACTTCCAAATTCTTCAAATTCTCAAAACTGCAGAACTTCACAATCCTCTCCACCACACCCTCTCTCTCTTCCTCTTCAGAAAATGGAAATCCAACGAACTCCGCCAATTTCTTCACATAGAAATTTGGATTCTCTTTCAAATCCTCGTATTTTAGGAACAACACTTTCTGTGGATTCTCCATGCCTGCATTCCAGTAGCCGAGCAAGTGGGCCCAAGAAGGCCCATATCCATCAATTCCTTGGTAGAACATTTCAAATGCTTCCGATATAGGAAACTGTGGTGTTTCGGATTTCACGCTGTCTTTGAAGTGCCAACGGGAAACGAATTGGTCTAATAAATTTCGACAAACATAGACGACTTTGCATTTGGAATTCTTGATGGATTCAGGCAATAACTGGTACGGTGAATGAGTTGCAAAAATTCTTGGATTTGGGAGGCTTTCCAAATCCGGATAATTCTCAGATTTGAAAATGAAATTCTCAAAATTGTGAACAAGGTCATGAGGGCTAAATCTGGTTAGTGGATTATCAGAGGAATCATAAGAGCGATTGACGATGGAATAGGTAAGTGCTTTTAACCAAGTAGTACCTGATTTAGGGAAAGAAGCCAGGATCACATCTGTATCACGAGCTAGAAACTGATTCCGGAATTTGATAATGCCGCGGATGGCAAAGCTTGGAATCCAGAATCCTTGGATTTGGTGGAGGTCAAGCCCGTGGCGCAGCCAATATTTCTCTTTAGGAAGGCTTTGGATTAGGATTTCTAAGTCAGTTTCGGATTCCTGCGATTTTGTTACCGCTGGGGTTTCCATGACCCGCGAATTTGGATGCAAAAGTGTTTTACTGAAACACATTGTTTTTTATATCGACACCTTTCTTTCTTGTCATTTTCTTACTATTTGTTTTCTATATAAAATTAATTTTTTATTAAAATAATAAATCATTAATTTTAATATTTTTATATTACTTCTCTGTGTTTGAATTTATCTAATAATTAATTTAATTTTAAAAATATTTAATTTTCTTTATTTTTATATTTATAATAATAAATTTTTTATTATAAATTTAATTTATTATAATATTTTATTAAAATAATAAATTATTTAATTTAATATTTTTATATTACTTATCTCACATGGAATAGATATGGTTGAAAAACTACACTATAAGATTATGTTATGTCGGTGGAGTCAATTCGTTGTTCTTGGCATGTTACAAGTAGGGATGGTGGGTCCTCTCCGGGAGACAACATCACGTGAATTATGTCAGAATTGCAAATGAAAGAACAAAAGATAAGATATCATAACTCAAATAATTGGATTTCTCGATGCCATTGAAATCTATAACACTAGAGAAATAAAAATTTATATAAATGAGAAATTTGAGCATGACACAGAGGAAAAGAAATTTTTTTTTTTTTATTTATTTAGGAGATGGATATACAAATGAGATAGAGAGAGGTATTTATAGTTTCAAAAGGAAGTGATGACTCAATACTAGAAGTGGTGAGGCGTTGACACTTAACAGGTGTTTCTGATGAGTAAGCAAGAGTTTAGACCAGGTAACGACAAGTGTTACAGGAGTTGATGAGTCAACAGAAGTTTGGATCAGACAATGATACGTATCCTACAAGTTGATATGTTATCAGAACCTTGAGTCGAATGATGATATATGTCCTACAAGTTAGTGAGTCATCAGAAATTCATGTCTTAACAAATGTCTCATCATGACAAAACAATGGTAAAATTATATATTTCAACAGACATTCATCAAATTATTCAATATTCATAACACTCTCTATTGATTGTCCATCACACAGAAAATATGCCTCGTTAAAACCTTATTAGGAAAAATACAATAGAAAAAAATCATAATGAAGGAAAAAGAGTACACTATTATAAATGGATTTATTCCCCCTATTGATAATATATCTTGAAATCTTGAAATCTTTAAACCCTTACATTTCAATTCTTTTCACCAACCTTTCAAATGTAGCAGTTAGTAATGCTTTGATAAATAAATTTATTAAATTTTCACTTGATCGGACTTGTGGCACATTAATTTTACCATTCTTTTAAAGATCATATATGAAGAAAAATTTTAGTAAAATATGTTTAGTTCTATCTCCCTTCATATATTCTCCTTTTATTTGAGCAATGCATGCATCATTATTCTCGAACAATGTTGTACGAATATCTTTATTGGAAAATAGACTGTAGTTTCTCAAAATTTATTGAGTCATTGATTTTAACCAAACACATTCTTGACTTGTTTCATGAATTGATATAATTTCCGTATAGTTCGAGAAGGTAGCGATTATATATTGTTTCGTGGATTGTCAAGAAATAGCAGTGCTATTATATATAAATTAGTATCCAATTTGAGATCGTGCTTTCTAAGAATCAGATAAAAATCCAACATCTGCATACTCGATCAATACTGGTTGGGAATTAGTTGAATAGAATAAACCAAAATCAATCGTTCCTTGGGGATATTGAAACATATGCTTGACCTCATTCCAATGTCGTTATGTCGGGGAAGAACTGAATCTTGCTAATACATTTACAGCAAATGATATATCAGGTCTTGTATAATTAGCAGGATACATAAATGCTCAAATGGGACTAAGATATGATATTTCAGGACCAATAATTTCTTTATTCTTTTCTTATGGTTTGAAATGGTCTTTTTCAACATCAAGTGATCGAACAACTATTGGATTATTTAATGGATGTGCTTTATCTATATAAAAACATTTTAAAACTTTAGTCATAGAATTTGATTGGTGAATGAATATTCCATCTTTCAAATGTTCGATTTGTAAATCAAGACAAAATTTTATTTTCTCAAAATTCTTGATTTCAAATTCTCTTTTCAAATATTCAGCAACTTTTGAAATCTCTTTAGGAGTTCTAATAAAATTCAAATTATCAATATATAGTGTGATGATCACAAAATCTATGTCAATTTTTTTAACAAAAATACAAGGACATATTGGATCATTTGTATAACCTTTTTTTAGTAAACAATCACTTAAATGGTTATACCACATTTGTTCTGACTGTTTAAGGCATACAAAGATGTTTGCAATTTAATGGAGTAAATTTTTCAAAAATTTTGATCACATGTTTTAAAACATTTTAAATTCTTCAACGATTTTAATGTAGACATCATTTTCTAATGTTTCATATAGGTAAGTAGTGATTATATTCATTAAATGTATTTCGAGTTTTTCATATATCACTAAAACCACAAGAAAACATAATGCTATTGTATCCACTACCGGGAAATACGTTTCATCATAATCAAGGCTTAATTTTTGTGGAAACTCTTATGTTCAATTGAACAAAATTAAAAGAATTGCAATATGAATTAAACATAATTGGCACAATTGCAATTCAATTGAACAAAATTGACTCAATTACAACTTCACTTGAACAAAATTGACGTAATTGCAACTTCAATTGAACAAAATTGACATAATTGCAACTTCAATTGAACCAAATTAACACAATTGTAACTTCAATTGAACCAAATTGATACAATTGCAACTTCAATTGAACAAAATTGACACAATAACAACATCAATTAAACAAAATTGACACAATTGCAACATCAATTGATCAAAACTAACATAATTGCAACTTCAATTGAACATAATTGACTCAATTGCAACTTCAATTGAAAAAAATTCACACAATTACAATTTCAATTGAATGAAATTGACATAATTGCGATTTCAATTGAACAAAATTGATATAATTGTAACTTCAATTGAACATAATTGACCCAATTGCAACTTCAATTGAAAAACATTGACCTAATTGCAATTTCAATTGAAAAAAATTGACAGAATTATAATTTCAATTGAATAAAATTAACAGAATAGCAACTTCAATTAATCACAATTGACATAATTATAATTTCAATTGAACAAAATTGATACAGTTACAATTTTATTTGAACAAAATTGATACAGTTACAAGTTTAATTGAACAAAATTAACAGAATTACAACTTCAATTGAACAAAATAGACACAATTGCAATATCAATTGAACAAAATTGACATAATTACAACTTCAATAAACAAAATTAACACAATTGCAATTTCAATTGAATAAAATTGACAGAATTGCAACTTCAATTGAACAAAATTGTAATAATTGCAGCATCTATTAAACAAAATTGATATAATTGCAACATCAATTGAGCAAAATTGAAACAATTACAATTTCAATTGAACAAAATTGACCAAATTGCAATTTCAATTGAAAAAAAATTGAAACAATTGCAATTTCAATTGAATAAAATTGACAGAATTACAACTATAATTAAAGAAAAATAACATAATTCCAATTTCAATTGATCACAATTGCCATAATTGCAACTTCAATTGAACAAAATTGACACGGTTGTAATTTCAATTGAACAAAATTGACACAATTGTAAGTTCAATGGAACAAAATTGACACAATTGCTGTATCAATTGAACAGAATTGACATAATTGCAGTATCAATTGAACAGAATTGACACAATTGTAACTTCAATAAAACATAATTAACATAATTGTAACTTGAATTGAATAAAATTGACAAAAGTCAATTTTAAGAAAAGTGAATAAATACTTAAATTTCCTTCACTGCAGAACTATTTATTTTCTCTCTCATCAAATCACAACTTATTCCGAAGATTTGTTTATCGAATGTTGTTTGAGGATGGAGACAAAGCTGTTTCCAAATTTCAATCATGTGATTGGCTCATAAAAGATCAAAAAAAAAAAAAAAAAAACCTTAACTATCATTCTGGGTAGTCGAAAAACCAAAAAGCTCCTCCTTGCTGTCATGGCAGTGCCGTGTCATTAATGAGATAATGCGGCACTGTCACGTCAGCATGTTGTTGACGTGACAATATGGAGTGTCTTCTGATGCTAACTTGATAATGACACGTCAGTATTCGTACACCCAGTTATGCTGCCACATCACTCCATGTCAGTATTTAATGAACACTCTGTCATCATCAGTAATAGAGGGACCACTCTGTTACACTTAGAAAGTTTGAGTACCGCATTGTAGTATTTTTAAATTTAGGAACTAATTTATAAATTTTAGACATAGTTCAGGTACTAGACACATAATTAACCCATAAAATGACGTTGCGAATTTCATGCATCTGCTAAAGTGTTTCAATAATGTACTGAAGTGACAAGACTTTTGTCAAGAAAATTGTTGTCCCCTTTGAATTTTGATGATAATAAAACCTTTCATATTATTCTAATATTTTTACTAAGTATGCAAATTAAATTTTATTTGAAAATTCTTATAAAAGTGGGTTATAGAAGTTGTCATAGTAATAACATAGAGCCTATGACAGAAGAACTCAGTCATTCGTGAAATAGAAGGAAAATAACTGATCCATAATAGTTGTTATGGAAGATGCCATAGAGGCAAGGTATTTTTGGACCATAGAGGCTAAGACAGAAGCAAAATACCAGATCTATAAAGGTTACTATAGAAGATGCTATAAAGGCAAGACATTTCGAAGCATAAAGGTTGTTGTTAAGGTAGAATGTAAATTTTTTATCTACCGAAGACCCAACCAGTAATGTGAGTATAGATTGGGTACTATATTTACTTTAAAAATATATTTAGATATTTTGACAAAGCCAAGATTAAGGGGATACCTTGTGAGAAAGGAAAGTCTAAAAGAACCAAAGGAGGAGGGTCTCCAAGTCTAAGCCATTATCTAGGAAAGTATTTGAACTCAAATGAACTTGAATTCAAATATGAAAGTTGCGGCTATTGATTTCATCCAACAAGAAAAGAATAATTTTTCCTAAGAAGGGAAAGTCCAAAAATTAATGGTTTTGTCTAGAAAATTTGAAAATTTTCCAAAAAGGATGATATGATTAGTTGCACAAATTCAGTCAACTATAGCTTCGTATATGATCAAGCTTGTCCAAATTCGAAAATTGCATTTTAAAGAAGGTATGTGGCACAACGAAGTTAAATGTTCACCATTAAATGCATTAAGGAAAGTTTGAGAAAATTATAGGTAAAGTTGGCTGATCACATGGAAGGTTTTTGAATTTTTTAATAACCTTTATCAATAAAAAATATCTCAAAGAATCAAAAATTATTCAGCACCTAAAAATTAGGAAGTTGCTGCTCTTTGATGGTGATTTTGGGCTATTACCGGAAGCTTTGAAGGTTAAAAATTGGAGTTAAATAAGGGGCATGAAAATCAGGAAAAGACAATCATTTATGAGAGCAATTTTTATATATTGAAGTGATGAAAATTCAGCACATCAAGAGCGTCACTTTGAAAAATTCCTGTTGTCATGTTCAAAATTAATTCTTTGTATTTTGGTTATTATGAGTTGAGTTTTATGATATAGATCTTGTAACATTTGTTTGAACACCATTGTTGGATAAAGATATCTTCGAGCAAGGAAGATCAGAAGTCAACAGTATTTGAATTGTATTTTATAATTTCATATCATAGTGAAAAATTAGCAAATTGCTAACTGGAAGAGTGGATGTATACACAAGATCGAACCATCATAAAGAAGATGAAATTTCTAAAGAAGAACACAATAATGATCAGGAACTTAATATGCTAGCCAAAAAACTTAGTCGTGCTATCAGGAAAAAAGGTAAGAAAGCTCTTAAATCCAAGAATATTTACAACTCATGTAAGCTTTAAGTCAAGTGTAGGAAAGGACAGCAGGGAAAGAGAGCAAAAAGATGAAAAAAATTTACTACGAATATAAGAAACAAGGCCACATTAAATACGAATGCCAAGTCCTGCTGTGAAAGATTGAAGCTTTCAAAAAGAAAGGGAAAGCAATGGTAGCCACTTGGAGTGAATCAGAAGAGGAAGAAACAAACGATGATGATTCTGAAACCTCTGAGGAAGTGAATCTTTGTCTTATAGTAAATAATGAGATGATCTCTGAAAACCCATTATCAATTTCAAAATATTTCTGAATCTAACAAGTTGTTAAATATCATTTCAGATCTGAAAAATAAAAATGCTACACTAGAAAATAAGAAAGATATGTTGCGACAAACTAATCATTTGCTGAATTCTGAGTTAGAAATTACTAGAATGAAAAGTGAAAGGCTGAAAAATGATACAAATGTTCTGAAAAATACGGTAGATAAATTGTCAAAGTCTATAAAAAATACTTTTCAAAAATTTTATGAAAGTAATAAGAAATTGACAAAATTACTTTCAATCCAAAGGAAAGAATTTTCTAAAAATGTTTAGATTATGTAAATGATTATAAAATTGTTTCAATCTCTAACAAAATTCGTTTTGTTAAGGCTGTAGAAACAGAACAAATGAGCACCTCACAGTCTGCAAAAATCTTACACAAAAATGTCTCAATGTCTGCAGAAATCATGCACAGCACTGTCTCACAGAATGTACAAAATCTGCATAGAAATATTTCACAAATTGTAGAAAATAAGCACAAAAACACTTCACGGACTTCAGAAAATTTGTACAGAAGGTCACATAAAAGTACCCGTAGATATACCTATAAAAACACCCATAGAGATTTTGACGAAAAAATGAAATTGCACAAAAAATTTAATTTTAGATTTAGGTACAATAAATTTGGATATATTCATAATAATTTTAGATATAGACCTAATTATTCAAGAAGTAAAAATAATTTTTCTTGTTATATATGTCACAAATATGGTCACTTTGTTAGGAGATATTTCATGATCAAGTTTAGTACATTTCAAGAAAAATTTAATTCTGATACAAGTTTGTTTTCTAAAGGATCCAATCTAGTTTGAATTCCTAAGAATAGATAATCTTTTGCTTAGATTGTGTAGGAACAGGAGGCTAGATTTGAAGGAAAGTGATACTTGAACAGTGGATCTTTGAGACATATGACGCGGATGCCTCTGTGTCCACAAAGCTAAAGAGGAAGAATCATTGATTTGTGATTTTTTTAGACGATTAAAAAGGAAAAATTATTGGCAAAACCAATATGGGTAACAATTCTTCCAATATTCAAAATATTTTACTCGTGAATAGTTTAATGCATAATCTTTTGAATGTAAATCAATTTTATAATGAAGAGTACAGTTTAATGTTTGAATAAGATAAATGCATTGATTTTGATAAACTATCACAAGATAAAATTTTTGAATGAATTAGACTTGAAAATATTTATATGGTTAAATTGACAATTTTAGATAATTTAAGAAAAAATTATTTGATATTCATAAATAATGATATTCTTACATGGTATAAAAATTAGAATGTGTAAATTTTAAGCAATTAGAAATGTTGTCTAAAAAAAAATTGATTAGAGACTTACTAAAACTATAAGAATTCCCCCATGAAAAAAATAAAAATAAAAATGTAGAAATTGAAAATAAACGTAAAGAGGAAGTTATTAAAAGTTGAAAATTTTTATCTAGTTATACATAATATGATAATATTAGTGATTGAAGGCATAAGAACTAGGTCAAATTATTGAAATATATAAAAAAAAAATTATATTATTGTCTAGCATAAAGCTGAAAAGTTTGGAGTTGGAATACATCTCAATAAGAAATTATTGTTCTTAAATCTTATCGTTAAAATATCAATTAAAAAAAATTGAGTTGGATTATAAGCATATGTGACAATACGAGTACTATTTGCCTAACCAAAAATCTCATAGTTGATTCAAAGTCCAAACGTATAGATGTTAGAGATTATATAATAAATGGAGATATAGTTTGAAATAAGTTGAAAGCAAAAATCAGTTTACAGATATTTTTATAAAATCCTTAGATAGAAAGAGGTTTGAAAATATTAGAAATAAAATTACAATATATTTTCCATGTTAAAAAAAAAATTTTGATGAGATTTGCATAAATCAATGAAGTTGCTAAAATATTTCCTTTATTATTCTTTATATCTTTATGTGATATTTGGTTTAATATTTGCTCTATTTTCCTGTTGATGAAACAAAAGGGGGAGAATAAAAAAAATAATGCACACATTAAGGGGGAGAAAATTTAATAAATTCATAAATTGAAGGAGATTTTGAAAATGTGCATTTACAAAAAAAAAATGCTTTCACTTGAAAATGTGCATTCTTGATATTTTTGATCATTTATTTTTTATGATTTTGTTGTTATCAAAAATGGAGAAATTGTTAGTGAAATTATTGTCCACTTAGAATTTTGATAATAACAAAATCTTTCTTATTGTTTAAACATTTTTACTTAATGTGCAGATTAAATTTTATCTGGGAAATTATTTGAATTCAAATGAACTTGAATTCAAATATGAAAGTTGGGACTATTGACTTCATCCAATAAGGAAATAAGAATTTTTCTTACGAAAGGAAAGTCTAAAGATCAATGATTTATCCAGAAAATTTGAAAATTTTTCAAAAAGGGTGATATGATTAGTTGCACAAATTCAGCCAAATATATCTTCATATGTGATTAAATTTGTCCAAATTCAGAAATTGTATTTTAAAGAAACTATATGGGACAACAGAGTTAAATGTTCAACACTAAATGCATTAAGGAAAACTTGAGAAATGAGTAAGGTTGGCTGGTCATTTGAATGTTTTTGAATTTTTCAGCAACCTTTATCAATAAGGAAAATATCAAAAAATCAAAAATTATTTAGCACCTAAAAATTAG
This sequence comes from Dillenia turbinata, assembly GCA_037126225.1. Classification (NCBI taxonomy): domain Eukaryota; kingdom Viridiplantae; phylum Streptophyta; class Magnoliopsida; order Dilleniales; family Dilleniaceae; genus Dillenia; species Dillenia turbinata. The sequence goes on from JBAMMX010000020.1 coordinate 12,323,059, forward strand.
GAAAGTTGTTGCTCTTTGATGGTAATTTTGGGCTATTATCAGAAGCTTTAAAGGCTGAAAATTAGAGTTAAATAAGGGGCGCGAAAATCAAGAAAAGGCAATCATTTATGAGAGTAATTCTTTGTATATTGAAGTGAAGAAAATTCAATATATCATGAGTGTCACTTTGAAAAATTTCTGCTACCATTTTCAAAATTAATTTTTTGTACTTTGGTTATTGTGAGTTGAGTTTTGTGGGATAAATCTTATGAGATTTGTTTAATCACCATTATTGAATGAAAATATATTTGATTAAGGAAGATTAGAAATCAATAGTATTTAGATTGTATTTTGTAATTTAGTATCATAGTGAAAAACTAACAAATTGCTAGATTCTGACTTATTGACCGGAAGAGTAGATGTAGATACAAAACCGAACTACTATGAAATTGGATTTGTCTCTTTATCCTTCGTCTTTATTTTATTTTTATTTTTCGTTGCAAATATTTCGATTGATCATAAAATTATTTTATATATAAGTGAGTTTAAATTAATTTTTTTAAAAATCAATCAAGATAATCAATTTAATCTCTTTCTTAGTTATCACATGACTAAAAATCTTTTTTTCTTCCTTTGTCATATGGTTCCATTGACGAGCACAATTGAATTTCAATAATGCAAGTTTGTGCGTATACGTATAATCGTAATTTTACCAACAATAATTATACTATGCGTAATCACTGTATACTGCAATCCAACGAGGGGGAGAGAGTATAAAAATTTCTAAATAATGATTTTTTGTTAATAATGATGATTACATAAATGGGCACAAATAAAACATGAGTAATACGACCATAGTAGAAAGAGAGTATAATCCATAACAATGATTATACACACTTAAAACGTGACAAAGATGCAATCCTATTGTAAGGACAATGCTGGCCAATGAATGGGCACGCAACAAGAAAGTAGGTTTTCATGCAAAAAGAAAGTAGGTTGATATTCATGATTGATCCCCTTTTCTCAATGCTTTTGTAAACAGGATATGTAGATGGTAAATCCAAGCAATCGGTAGTTTTTTTCCTTTTTTTGGTAAATTATACGTTCGGTCCTTAAAATTTTTCTCATTTTCATAAATTAGTTCAAACAGATAAAAATATTAAATTATAGTCCTCAAATTTCAAAAAGTATAACGAGTTGATCATTTTATCAATAATAATGATAGTCTACTTATTAACTGATAACGTGTCATGACGTGACAATCTATGTGACTATAAATACTGATGTGGTGATGTCAGATCAACTCATTCAACACTTTATTCAGTCGCATTAACAAATATTGATGTGACAGTGTCACTCTGTTATTTTACTGACATGACTGAACCACGTCAGCACAAGGGGGCACACCTGACAATGCTTTCTCACCACTGTCACCCTCACCGCCACCACCACCGTCTTCATCACCCCAACCACCACCATTACCACACCTGACTATGCTTTCTCACCCTCTCACCTCCACTTCTCTCTATCTACTCCCCAACCCAAAACCCACTTCTCTCTCTATCGAGCAGAACAAATGCCTTTGTAATTCAAAAGGTAAAGCTACACATTGCATTGTGGAGTGACAATAATGTCTCTGTGCTGACGTTGTCATATAAGCATTTCTTAAAGTTCGATAATTAAAAATAATATTTTTAATTATAAAGATTAATTTATAAATATTAGACAAATTTTAGGATTGAAAATGTAATTTACACGTAATTTTTTCTTACGGGAGAGGACTGGTACAGATTAAAGTGGTCTCATGTATTTAAGGTGACATGACATTTTTGTTTTCCTTAGTCAGAATATCTTATTTTTGTGATCTGTCGGTACACATGGTCCCCAGTGACGAAGGAGTTGGTTGTACCCATTGAAACACCACGATGGCATATGCTTTACTTTTTGGTGAGCTCTGTTTGTAACACAGCTCAGCAGTAAAAGGACAAGAAAATGCGGACAAGGCCCAGCCAATGTGGAGTACCCTTGGTGCGTTTTTCCAAGTCCGACAAGATGCAACAGCTGCCAAGTGCCGACAGTAAAAATTAATTAATTCATTGGGACCCCTTTTAGGTTGGATCCACTCAACAACGAGTTGGATTGTGCCCAAAGAAACTTCGAGGTGGCCAGTGCTTTCCCTTTCCCCTGCTCATTGGTGAGGTTAAGGTCATCGGCAAACCATTCATATCCTTGCCGATCAATATTTTTGGGTCATGGGTAGATTCACTCTCTCACATAATTTAACAGAAAATTGTCCGTACCACTTACATAGAAATCATAAAATTCAGAGTCATAATACACGGACGGAAAAGGCTAATTACCATAAAGTTCCTAAACTATTTAAAACATTCTATTAAACACTTGGGATCTGGGGTGGACATTACTGCTAGTAAAAAACATCCTTCACCAGACAAGTTGGGTAATCTCCCTTCTTTGATGTTGATTGAGTTTTAATGTTTGCATTGGACTCTTGATGACACCTATTTAAAATATTTTGATTGTGATTTTTATGCAAGAGGTATGTTCTTTAATCTCATAACCCAAACCAAATCTTATTTTTGTGTGATTGAATGTATTTTTTTTTTTTTTATTATTGGTTTTCATGCTACCTTTTATACTAAGATTGTATATTCTATGACATATAATGTAAAGATTTTGATTGAACCTAGGTGAATGCAACCATGCTTTCTACCAAAAAAGGTTAGGACTTTCTTTTGCTTTTGAGACTTTCTCCGTTGTGCGAGTCTTCCTATTTGGAAGACTTGGTTATATTTTAATTTAAAAAATAATAAGTGTCTCATGCACAGTTAGTTTCTTAGTTGTTTTTGATATGTGAGCTTTTTTTTTTTTTGGTTGATACCCCTCACTTCATTTTGGGCTAGATTTGTTTGAACTTCAATTTTTGATATGGTTATATGCTTGAGGAGCCTCAATTGGCTACGTTTAATAGTTACATTCTCTTTCCTCTTCTTTTCAAAGTCCAGCAGTAAATAAGTAAAAACCTAAGCACCAATGTTTCGGAGCAACATTGGATTTTTGCATCTTATACATACAAACATACATACGTGTGTGAGTGTGTGTGTGTGTGTTTAAAGTTTGCAAATTCTGTGCCTTAACTCGCGTTCAATCAATTATGTGCCTGCGGTGTAATGTGCTATTTGGGTGATCAAGCCAATATGAATTCAGTTCAAAACCCCAGAATCAGCATGAATGGCAACACAGGATGGAGAAGATCCCTAAGGCAGATAGAATATTCATTCATACCTACTAAAGTTGAAAAGCAACAAAATAAGAACAAAATCAGAAACACAATCTAAAAACTTTATAATACTAAATATTTCTAAAAGGGCAAGAAAGTATCACCGGACACTACACACTTGAACTACATCACAGACTCTTCTGCTTCGGGCAATGACAGTTTAAAACTCAAACCCTTAGGAAGGCTTTGGATTAGGATTTCTAAGTCAGTTTCGGATTCCTGCGATTTGGTTACCGCTGGGGTTTCCATGACCCGCGAATTTGGATGCAAAAGTGTTATGAAACAATGTGTTTTACTGCACATTGTTTTTTATATCGACACTTAAAATCAAGGTCGGCGTCACATCGTCAGCCATAGCATCCACATGTTGTCATGTCAATATACATGTATATCTCTTTTAAATCCAAATAATTTTGATTCTATCACCTCAAATTTTAAAAAATAATATTAAAAAATATATATTATGTATAAAAATAAAATTAATTATTAAAAAATATTTTATATTAGAATAAATTAATAATTAATTTAATTTTAAAAATATTTAATTTTTTATTTTTATATTTATAATAATAAATTTTTTATTATAAATTTAATTTATTATAATATTTTATTAAAATGATAAATTATTAAATTTAATATTTTTATATTACTTATCTCACATGGAATAGATATGGTTGAAAAACTACACTATAAGATTATGTCATCTCGGTGGAGTCAATTCCTTGTTCTTGGCATGTTACAAGTAGGGATGGTGGGTCCTCTCCGGGAGACAACATCACGTGAATTATGTCAGAATTGCAAATGAAAGGACAAAAGATAAGATATCATAACTCAAATAATTGGATTTCTCGATGCCATTGAAAGCTATAACACCAGAGAAATAAAAATTTATATAAATGAGAAATTTGACCATTATATAGAGGAAAAGAAATTTTTGATTTTATTTATTTAGAAGATGGATATACAAATGAGATAGAGAGAGGTATTTATAATTATAGAAGGGAGTGATGACTCAATACTAGAAGTGGTGAGGCGTTGACACTTACCAGGTGTTTCTGATGAGTTAACAAGAGTTTAGATCAGGTAACGACAAGTGTCACAGGAGTTGATGAGTCAACAGAAGTTTGGACCAGACAATGATACGTGTCCTACAAGTTGATATGTTATCAGAACCTTGAGTCGAATGATGATATATATCCTACAAGTTAGTGAGTCATCAGAAATTCATGTCTTAACAAATGTCTCATCATGACAAAACAGTGGTAAAATTATATATTTCAACAGACATTCATCAAATTATTCAATATTCATAACACTCTCCATTAGTTGTCCATCACACAGAAAATATGTCTCGTTAAAACCTTATTAGAAAAAATACAGCAGAAAAAAATCATAATGAAAGAAAAAGAGTACACTATTATAAATGGATTTATTCCCCCTATTGATAATATATCTTGAAATCTTTAAACCCATACATTCCAATTCTTTTCACCAACCTTTCAAATGTAGCTGTTGGTGATGCTTTGGTAAATAAATTTGTTAAATTTTCACTTGATCGGACTTGTTGCACATTAATTTCACTATTCTTTTAAAGATCATATATGAAGAAAAATTTTAGTAAAATATGTTTAGTTCTATCTCCCTTCATATATCCTCCTTTTATTTGAGCAATGCATGCATCATTATTCTCGAACAATGTTGTACGAATATCTTTATTGGAAAATAGACTATAGTTTCTCAAAATTTATTGAGTCATTGATTTTAACCAAATACATTCTTGACTTGTTTCATGAATTGCTATAATCTCAGTATAGTTCGAGAAGGTAGCGATTATAGATTGTTTTGTGGATTGTCAGGAAATAGTAGTACTATTATATATAAATTAGTATCCAATTTGAGATCGTGCTTTCTAAGAATCAGATAAAAATCTAACATCTGCATACTCGATCAATACTGGTTGGGAATTAGTTGAATAGAATAAACCAAAATCAATCGTTCCTTGGAGATATTGAAACATATGCTTGACCTCATTCCAATGTCGTTATGTCGGGGAAGAACTGAATCTTGCTAATACATTTACAGCAAATGATATATCAAGTCTTGTATAATTAGCAGGATACATAAATGCTCAAACGAGACTAAGATATGATACTTCAGAACCAATAATTTCTTTATTCTTTTCTTATGGTTTGAAATGGTCTTTTTCAACATCAAGTGATCGAACAACTATTGAATTATTTAATGGATGTGCTTTATCTATATACGTAAATGTTATCTATTCGATTTGTAAATCAAGACAAAATTTTATTTTCCCAAAATTCTTGATTTCAAATTCTCTTTTCAAATATTCAGCAACTTTTGAAATCTCTTTAAGAGTTCCAATAAAATTCAAATTATCAATATATAGTGTGATGATCACAAAATCTACTTCATTTTTTTTAAGAAAAACACAAGAACATATTGGATCATTTGTATAACCTTCTTTTAGCAAACAATCACTTAAATGGTTATACCACATTCGTTCTGACTGTTTAAGGCATACAAAGATGTTTGCAATTTAATGGAGTAAATTTTTCAAAAATTTTGATCACATGCTTTAAAACATTTTAAATTCTTCAGCGATTTTAATGTAGACATCATTTTCTAATGTTTCATATAGGTAAGCAGTGATTATATTCATTAAATGTATTTCGAGTTTTTCATATATCACTAAAACCACAAGAAAACATAATGCTATTGTATCCACTACAGGGAAATACGTTTCATCATAATCAAGACTTAATTTTTGTGGAAACTCTTATGTTATTAGACGTGCTTTGTATCGTACAATTTTATTTTTCTCATTTCATTTGCACACAAAAATCCATTATATCCAACAGTTTTTACACCTTCAGGTATTTAGGTTACAGGCCCAAAAACTTTACACTTAGCCAATGAATCCAATTCAGATTGGATTGTTTCTTTCTATTTTGGCCAATTATCTCTTTTTTGACATTCTATTATTGATTTTGGTTCAAGATCATCGATTTTTTCTATAATTTCAAGTACCACAATATATGCAAAAATATCATTCACGGCTATTTCAATTCTATCTCACATGTCCTTGTTGTGGTGAAATTTATAGAAATTTCATTTACTTGCTTTTCATGAGTTTGAAATTTGTGCTCTTCGGAAGTTATGTTAGGCTCGGTAGGAGTTTAAGTTTCGTCATCAATAATTTCTTGAGATTCTTTATGATCATGATCAATAAGTCCTTTTTTCTTTCAAGAACTTTTATCTTTGGCGCCAAGAAATCTACCACGCTTTAAACATGCATTAAACTCATTTGCTACAGTACTAGTGGATTGCCCTATTGGGATGACAAGTTTAATTGATGCATTTTTATAGGAAAATGTGATTTTGTAACTCTTTTAGAGTCAGTGAGCACGCCAGATAATTAATTTACATTCTTCTACAAATGGATTATTCTTTGAATTCCTAGTTCACAATCTTTTGTATGAAAATCAAGAAATGTTAATGGTAATACATTCCATATAATTTCTCTTTTCAATTGTCCTTGTCCTCTCCCTAATACTGAAAAATTTGTTTCATCAAAATGACAATTTGTAAATCTTGCGGTAAAAATATCACAATTAAAGGTTTAAGATATTGAATGATAGAGAGTGATTAATACCTAATGTATAGTCTCAATCTTTTCTAGGGCCTCATCTTAGTTCATTGCGGTGTCGTTACATAGACATAAACTGTATATTCGAAAATTCTTAAATAGGAAATATTGAGCTTATAATCAAAAGTCAATTGTAAAGGGGAGTACTCAAGGTAATATGTTGGTCTTGAAATTATAAATGCTACTGCATGTAAAATAACATATCTGCAAGCAAATGTTGAAAGTTCAGTTCTCCTTAATAATGGTCTAGCAATCAATTGCTATCTTTTGATAATCGATTCAGTTAAACCATTTTGTGTATAAATATGAGTTACAGGGTATTCAATATTAATACCAATAGACATGCAGTAGTAATCAAAAGTATGAAATGAGTATTCACAAGTATTGTCTACTCAAATTGTCTTAATCGGATAATCTACAAATTGTGCTATTAACTAAATGATTTGAACAAGAAGTCTCACAAATACCACATAGTGAGTTGATAGTAGACAAACATGTGACCATCTCATTGATGCATCAATTAGTACCATAAAATATCTAAATGATTCACATAGTAGATGAATTGGTCCACATATATCACCATGAATTCTTTCTAAAAATCTAGGGGATTTAGTTTATATTTTGACTTGTGAATGTCTCATAATAAATTTTTTTTTTGGAGCAAGTAACACACAAGAATTCATTTGATTTCAATACTTTTTGATTTTTTAATGTGTAACCATGACAATTTTTAATTATTCTTTTCATTATAATCGACCCAAGATACCCTAGTCGATCATGTCAGATAATAAAATCTTTATAATCAGTAAACTTTTGGTTTACCAAATAGTGCATTTTGACTGCACTAATTTTAGTATAGCATAAACCAGAGGAAAGATATGGTGTTTCTCTGTTATACATTTCTTTTCGGAAACAACAATTACAATACACAAATACTCAATATTGCTGTCATTTATAATCTCGATGTGATATCCATTTTGACGATATCTCTAAACTTTAGCAAACTTTTTCAAGACTTAATATTGTATAATGCATTATATATAACTAGTTTTGTTCCTTCAGAGAGATATATATTTGCTCTACCGAAACCCTTAATCAATTTTGCACCACTTATGGTATCGACATTTATTTATCTCAACTTCAGATTAGAGAAATAATTTTTAGTTTTAAATATCGTATGAATTGTAATGCTATCAATTAAAAATATATCTTATTTACTTCTCATACATTCCAAATTAGACTTATATTTTCTTCGCTTCTCATATATTAATATTCATATCTTATTTAGGAAGAAAATAAAAGCGATAATTAATTCGCTTGTATGGAAATTATAAACAAATAAATCAATCAGAAACAAATCGTATAATAAAAACATTAAAACTAATTTATTTATTTATAACATACATCTAAATATTTCCATCATTGATCAGATGATCAATTTTTCTTTCAGTGTGTTCAAAGAAATTAGTCATATCAAGATAAATTTTATTTATATTAGCATCGTTATATGGGTTGACAAAATTTATTTTCACATCTTTATCTTTCTTCTGTAAAAAGGCTTGATATAGTTCAATAAGATGTTATGGACTTTAGCACACGCGCAATCAATGTCCCTTGGCACCGCATCAGTAGTAGACATTATCAGAATTTCTTGAGAGTTTCTCTATTTTTTTTTTCCATCACTATCATCCCACTACTGGTGGTGATATTTGCTCTTTTGATTTGATCAGCCATTGTTACGAGTATCATTATTGTAATGGTTACTTTATTCTTGACCATATCTACGTCCACAACTACAGTCACGACCATGACTTTGACCTTGACCTCGACCTTTCCCATATTCATATATAGTCATATTCACTTCAGTAAATGGACTACTACTAATTAGTCAAGTTTCGTTATTCTTTATCAATAATTCATTGTTTTATTCAGTCACAAGAAGATATGAAATCAATTTAGAAAATTTCTTTATTCCTTTTTCTCGATATTGCTGCTACAAAAGCAAGTTTGAAGCATGAAAACTGTAAAAAGTTTTTTCTAATATATTTTCTTCAATTATATTTTCTCTATACAATTTCAATTGGAATGTGATTTTGAATATTACAAATTATAGTCACTAATGGAATTAAAATCTTGCAATCTAAGATGTATCCAATCATATCAGGTTTTAGGAAAAATGACTATCTTTAGGTGGTCATATCTTTCTTTTAAATTTTTTCACAACTCAAGAGAACTTTTTACAGTAAGATATTTTGTTTTCAAAATTTCATCAAGGTGATAACGAATAAAAATTATTATTTTTGCATAATCTTGTATAGTAATATCATTTGTTTTGATAGTGTTTCCAAGACCCATCGTATACAAATGTATTTCAACATTAAGAGCCCATGATAAATAATTCTCTCTAGAAAAAGAAATTCAAATTTAGCAAGATTCGTTATTAGAAAGAAATCATAAAAACGTACATCAAAATTCTTGAATAGCAAGACTTCCTTTTTCCTAAGTTCATAAAGGTAGATTTGTGCTTGTTTGATCTTAACTTCATACTTTGGCAGAGATTCGTGCTGATAATATATTATTAAAAGAAATTGATATAAAAACAAAGATCTATATCAAAGAAAAATTCGAATAGGGTATATAGAGAAAGAAATTTTTTATTTCATTTCTTTAAAAGATGGATATACAAATGAAGTAGGGAGGAGGTATTTATAGTTGCAGAAAGTAGTGATGAGTCAGCACTAGGAGTGGTGAGGTGCTGACACTTGACAAGTACTTCTGATAAGTCAGCATGAGTTTAAACCAGATAACAACACGTGTCACATGAGTTGATGAGTAGGCAGGAGTTTGGACCAGACGATGACACGTGTCCTACAACCTAGTGAGTCATCAGAAGTTTGAGTCGGATAATAACACATGTCTCGCAAGTTGGGGAGTCATTATAAACTCGTATTTTGACAAATGTTTTATCATAATAAAACAATGGTAAAATTATATATTTCGATTGATATTCACCAAATTATTCAATATTCATAACAAAATAGTATTTAAAAGGCTTTAGGTCCTAATTTTAGATAAATATTATTCTAAAATTTCTTTTTACCATTTTTTCTCACTCTCCTTACTTCAAAAAAAAAAAAAAAATCCGAATTAGTTATTAAAAATTATTATATATTAAATTAAATCAATTATTGATTTAATTTTGAAAATATTTAACCTCATTTTATTTTTATATTTTCAAGTTTCGCATTTTTGTATTACTTCTCATATTTAATATAGTATTATAGTCATTTTCAAGTATATATTTTTAATATGATATGGAAGCCATATTCAATTTTTTTGAACATGATATTTTTAAGTTTTTATAAATATTTTCAAATAATTGACCCTAAAAATTGAAATTAGACTTAATTCGTGGTTGCTGTTGTTGATATCATAGCAATATTTAAATTTCTCTGATAGAAACACAGTTATGGATGCCCAAAAATACTTGATGGCCTCAAACAATTAATTATTTGGAGAGTAAAAGAGTACAAAGTTCAAAAGAGATCACCCAATTCATCGCATTCTTGCATTATGCAAGTTCCACAAGCTATCAAAGTCCAAACCAAATGAAAACAAGCTAAGCAGGATGAAGAGATCTCAACACAAATACGGGGTACTTTAGGTTCAAAACAAAAATTACAGAATTAGAAAATGCTACATATCTTCGTGTGCCTCCAAATCATTGCACTTCTTGTCGCTTTGGACATGGGATGACACTTTGAAGCTCAAACCAGAGCCGCTGAATTTGTCATCCATAAGCTTGATCGCCCTTTTCGCCATTGAGGGACTGAAATAATTAGCCCAATCACCAACCTCACCTTTCCTAAAATATGCATTATTTTCGAAAGAGTGGGCAATAGCTCTCTTTCCACTCTTGTTCACCTCCAAGTTCTTCATATTTTCAAAACTACAAAACTTTGCAATTTCCTCAATCATTCCCAGTTTCACTTCCTTTTCTGAAAATGGGTATCCCAGAAAATCACCCAGTTCCTTCACATAAAAAGTGGGATTCTCCTTCACCTCTTCATACTTCAAAAACAACACTTTGTTCGGATTTTCAAGGCTTGCTTTCCAATAACTTAGAACATGCTCCCAAGAGGGTCCGAATCCATCAACTCCACTATGAAACATTTCAAATGCTTCTGAAATGGAAGTAGAAGCGCCTTGTACTTTTAGTCTGCCTTTGAAATGCCAACGAGAAACGAATTGGTCCAACAGATTTCTAGACATGTAGACAATCTTGGATTTGGAATTGATGATAGAGGAGGGTAGTAGTGGGTGTGGCGTGTGAGTTGAGAAAATTCTTGGATTTGGAAGGATTTCCAAATCCTGATATGGCTTGAATCGGTAAACATTGTATTCAAGGCTGGGAACGATGTCATGTGGGTTGAGTTTGGTGAGTGGGTTGTCTGAAATTGAATAGATAGAGCGATTTGAAATCATAAAAACGAGGGATTTCAACCAAGTTGTGCCGCACTTGGGAAATGAAGTGACTAGCAAATCTGAGTCCCGGGCTTTGAATTGGGTTTGGAATTTGATGATGCCTGGAATTGCGACGGTGGGAATCCAAAAGCCTTGAAATTTGTACAAATCGTCGCCCACCCAGTATTTTGCTCTGGGAAGAGATTGGATTTGGACTTGGATTTCCATATCATTGTTGGGATATTTCTCTTCATTTGATGTTTGGGTTTTGATGATATCTGTAGTCTCCATTACAAAGGCCAAAGAGAGAGGATAGAAGCAGGTGGCCTCAATTCCCGAACCATTTATTTATTACCTATCTTTTAATATTTCACTATTTTATCACTCTTATCAGGCAAAAAACAAAAATCTTAACAATTTTTTATTGAGTAAAATTAGAGAAATAAATAACAACATAATAAAATTAAATTAAAAAAACGAAATATTGTCCATGACTTTTTTTCTCATCAAGTTCTAAGAGGAGAACATATTGTTAAAATTGTGAGGAGTATGAAACTGATTTCCATCAGATTTGGTAGAAATTTTGATAAAGCAATTTCCTAGCGAAGACCTCCGGATTAGGATTTCTATGTCAAGAGTGGGGTTTCTGGGATTTGATTGGCACCTGGGTTTTATGATTTGAGAAGTGGGTATTCAAAGTTTTACAAAATCCATTTACCCATTAATGCTAAATTCATAGACATGATTTTTAAGTTTTATTTAGAATTTTATTTTATTTGATGTCCCATCAATTTTGAATTTTTAAGTGTAGCTTAGCATTAATTTCTTAAAATGATATTACCGTTGTGCAATTATCTCTAATTGCCTTTCAGTAAAAGAGGAGAACAAAATTTGAATGATTGTCGATGAAATGCCTCACCATAAGCAAAGGGGTCGAGCTTAATACCTAGATTTTATGGGGGAAACTTAATTCAATGGAGCTTACTCGTCCCAAATATATTTGGTGTCATCATTTTTTTTATAAGGAGTTATAATCAAACAGGAATAAATCGGGAAAAAAAGAATATAAATGAGAAGAATTTACTGCTTGAACTGTCCTGAGTGACTTGTTTGGAGTTATCATCCATGCATAGCGATGACAATAAGCCAATAACATAAATCTACTTCCGGTAAGGGTAGGGTACACAACGATACTCTTTCCCATTCAGATATTCCGAGTAAATCCAAAATCATCCGACTATACTAAATTATATATATATATATATATAATTCTTTTTATTTAATTAATTTGATCGACCGAATCAATATCATGTACAAATAAAAAATAGCATCGTAAGAAATTAATCTCATGAAATACATTAAACTTATTAAATAACATATCAAATATAAATCAAATACATAACCAAGTACTAAATATAATTAGAGTTGACCATCCCAAGTTCTATCTCACATTGATAAAGTTTTTGGGTTTAAAAAGATAGTGAGGCATAGAGTTGCAATAGAACTAACTCCTGGACTTCTAACATACCTATATAAATATTTTTGTTTCTTAACTCTAGGCCTATCAAGACATCTCTTCTCTCCTTAAATCTGTATACTCTGCATCCAACACTCCTAGAAAGAAAGAAACAAGGAAAAGAAAGGGGTGAATTATAAATTCAGCAAATATTAAAACAATATAGAAAAATTGAGAAAAAAATATCAAATACTGACTCTTGCTATTAAATAAAGTACACATTAGGTAAGTCAGCATATCAAATATCAAATTTGAGTATTTCAAATACTAACAAACACACAATAAGAAGATATACCCCTCAAGTAAAGGAGGGAAATATAACAAGAAACTTATAACAAGGAAAGCCATGCACGGTATGTTTGAGAGTTTTGAAAAGAAAAGAAAAAATTAGTTAGGAGAGAAAAAAAAATAAAAAAAAATTATAATTTTTTCTCCAAGTTGTTTGGAAGTTTTATGAAAAAAAAAAGAAATGAAATGAAACTCAATGAGAATAAAAAATTTTATTTTTAGTTTTTAAAAGGTATTTTTAAAATATAAAAATATTTTAACTCTTACATTTTTTCTCCCCTCAATTTCTTTTCACTTTTGGGAGAGAAAAAATTTTAAATTGGGAGGGATTTGAAATCCCTCTTTTTCTCTCGTATTTAAACTCCCAAAGGAAAGAAAATCATAATTTTATCTTTAATTTTTTTTTTCTCTCCAAATCTTTCGACCCAAAGAACTATCAAATATACTTACTTATTTTCAAATTTTTGAAATTTCAAAGAACTCTCTGTTTGAGACAGAGTCATATACCAAAGGCTAAAGGTCATCTCACAAGATGAGTTAAAGGCTGTCTCAATAGACTAGTTCAATTAAGACACAGCTAATAATTGGCCAGTGGATCAGGCAAGAAAATATATCCCTCAAGTAAAGGAGGGAAATATAACAAGAAACTGATGGAGATAATTAGCTCTAACCAAAAAAAAAATATAATTCTATATGAAAAAGAAGATGGAAGTCCTTAAGAAACAGAAAACATAGAATCCATTATGGAAAGGGTTCAAGCTGCTTTACACTTAGAATTCTTGGGACAACAATGGAGTGTCCATGAACAATTATATAGATATAACCTAGTTCAACAAAACAGGTATAAGTTATACAGACTAGAATGGTGTTCATTGAAATACTTCAATGAATATATGACACACTTTGAAAACTACTAATGACAAAGTAATATTACAGAAGATGAAGATAAAATCTTTTTAAAAAAATTCTTTGATAGGTTCCCACAAAGATTCATGTTGCAACCCAAAAAGGAGGAGAGTGACTATAGGAATAGTCAAGACTCAATTCCGGTAGACAATCTAGGAGCTCGAATTGAATTCACCAAAATAAAAATAAGAGAATGGTGTGAGCAAGCGAAACTGTTGAAAAGGATTAAACACCATGATGACCATCTTTGGTGTGATATAATCGATGATATTCCATAGGATGTGGTAAATTATATCTTAAAAGAAAGAAACACAAAAAAGGAAAAAAGAAACCTTATACCTATGATATGTCTGAGTGGCTGGTTGGATCAGTTCGACCGACAGATCGGTCCAATTTTAATAACACTATTATAAAGACATTAGTTGTGAAATATAACCATGAGTATAAAGATATAAATGAGCAATTGTATGGCTTTTATATTAGAGGGATTAGATATGCAAAATCTAATGTAGTTAGGTTCTAAGTTGAATGAAAACAGAAACAAGAAAATGCGTAAAAATAAAAAATATAAAGATTTTTGTGTAAATAATAATTATTTTATAAAAATAATAAAATAACTATATTTTATAATAAAAAAATTAAAATTATCAAATATGTAATCATTAATTATAAGATAAATAAAATAAAATAATTATAATTAAATAAACAAATAATTTATAAAACATGGAAAAACATGAAAACATAGAAAATATAAGAAATTTTTGTATAAAATTAATTAATTTAGCGAGTTTTGAAAATAAAAAACAGTAGTATTGAGTCGTTTCTATGCATCAAAGGTTAAGATCTTTCAATATTTCAGGATTTGATTATTGATTTTAGGTAACTTCATATAATATCTCTTTTGGGTGCCTTTGTCGTGATGTTGGCACATTGTATCTTGACTGTGACAACATTCATTGAGGTTGAGAGTAGGCATGTTGATGCCTATGATGACTAGTGAGAGATATTGCAGAGTGAGCATGGGATGCGTACTCATGGCATCTAATAGAAATATATAACTACACAATTTGTTATTATTATCAGATATATTGTTCTAATAATTAAATTAAATGGGTATAACTATTAAAGTAATAATTAGTATATCCCAATTTCCATGTCAAAAACTCATTAACTAAATTGCACTCTTCCTATTTTTCACATATAAGTATCTGTTTGAGCTAGGGACACATTTATAAAAGCATGTCACATATTATTTCCCTCATACATGTTTTAGTTCTCTCTATCTATAGGTCATGTTCTTCCAAAAGACAATCACTGGGCTTTAGGGATTTACAATGCAGAATTAGTAGGTGACTCGAGCAACCATTCCACATGCGCGAGAAGGTGCATTAGGCGCGATGTCCCTCGAGACAGCTCAAACGGTAGTCTCCACTTTCATCCTCCTTTTACCAATTCGATATCGTTTGGTTACATCTCCCTATACCAAAAAAGAAAAGGGTGCATTAGGCGTGATTTGAATTCGGGAAGTGAGTTCATCATTGATTTGTGGGAAATTTATGGATTGAGGTAAATTCTCAATTCACCTGCTTCCGGACATAGACGAATGAAAAATTATTTATCTACATAAAAACTTGCATGTTATAGAAAAATATTCTGGAAGTGAGATAATTTTACCATTTTTCATAAGTGCCACAGTTTTGATTTTATTAGCATAAAATAGAAAAACATCGAGTTCATCGAGTTCTAGAGACTATTTGCTTGCGGCAGACTATTCCTGGCTCCGTTGTATACCAAAATGCTGAACGTCGCACTACAACATGTCTTGATTTGGCTATCATTTGTATTACAATCTTCCTGCCGTGTTCTAACACCTCTATCAGGAGAGAGAATTCTTCTACAATGCACCAATATCCACATATATAGTTTCTTTTTCTGGTTTTCCATCAAGTATCCGGAGATTCATCCCTACTAATCCGGATCAATCTATTATCGGATCTTTTTCGGAAGAAGTCTCCTAACATGATTTTTTCTGTACCCATGAGGAATCAAACTCACGACTATGATTAAGAAAACCCAATTCCCTTCCAATTGAGACAACCAACGTCGGTCACCATATATAATTTCCTCAAATCAGTAAAATAACAAGGAAGACATATTATCTTTCATTCAACCCTCTATATCTAAAGGAAGAATTGCTCCCACATTGCCTTTTAAAGTGCAGAAAAGGATGCTATTAGGATGCTAATGCATACAAGTTCTTAAAGCTAGACCTGTAGTATATATATTAACTAGAGCCTTGAATAATTGAGATTAAAAGCAAAGGGAGGAAAAAACTGTGTAATTCATGAGGCAGATTATTTACTATTGAAGAATAAGAATGAAAATAAAGCTAGCACTTACTTCAACCTCAGGGATGTGATCTCTTTTGATCAAATGTTACCAAGCATTCAGAACATTGAAAATGTAAGGAGAGCAGCAACTACTTGACAAAATCGCAGATTTTGTCTCGTCCCTTGCCCTTCTAATTATACAAATTTTCATAAATTCTTTAGTATACAATATGGACAATCACGAGGATTGTTCTTCTAAAGATACTGCTAAATACTTGGATACTGAGGTTCAAAATTCAGTGACAATTTTGTACAGATATCAACAAACCCTGGCATTAAAAGAAGTGCGTAATAATTTACAGACTGGCACAACAATTTCACTTATCCCTGGCAAAATACAAGAAAAAAGAAAATAATAATAAAAAAGCACCACTGACTAATTTCATAGTCATTTCATTGTTTTACTAATTCTGGCCCGCAATGTTAGGTTACAATTAATATTCGAGTATAACATAGACAAAACCCTTAATAAACATTCGAGTATCGATGACTATGTTGGTGATTTAACCATCTACAAGAAATGATAACCGACCACCAAACTCATGACTAGTAATACCTATGGCACTCATAGCAAAACCCTTAATAAACAATAGTCACTATAACACGGACACACACACACACACAAAAGATCCGAAATCACATGACAAAGGAAATTACCGTGTCACAACTTGAGCATGGCTGTAAAAACACATTTAATAGTGACATTGGATTAAAGGAAACAGATGGTGTGAAAACATATTGAAAAAAAATATAACAAGTAGGATCATAGCAGATTTACAAATACTTCGAGAGAAGAATAACATGCAACATATTTATCATTTTTACAAGTCAAACCACAATAAAATTGGTAATGAAATGTCAATCAGTTGGTTGGTTCCTAAATTAGTCTATGCAACTAGTATGAAGTCAGGCTATGTGCCAGGCCTGGCGTGTAGAAAAAACAGCCATCCAACCAAATCAGTAATACCATCATTTAAACTCAACTCGAACATGTCAAATCAAACTTCTAAATCCAATCTATCTTCTTACTGGTGCCGATTGCCTCTTCTCATGAAGTACTTGTGGAAAGGAGTCTCTGGGACTGGTATAAGTTTCCCAACTGCAGCCAGAGGCCAACTGCTCAAAAGATCGTTCACCAAGACTCAGAATATAAGCAAAAATTCTCAAGAAACCCATAAACAAAATGCATCCTCTTATGTCTCTGGTGTGAAGAATACAGTTAGAAATGACATTATAATAGTAACCTGATGAAACCGATAATGGATATAACCCAGTACTTCCAGTTAAGCCTGACAGTTGAGGCGAACTTCCCAAGAAACTTGATGATTATAATCTGTTGAGTGCAACATGGAAAACACGGTATGATGGAGAACAAGCAAAATAGTGAAAAGGCAAACAACATAATAAAGGATGAAACTTCTTTTACCTGAAGTACAACCATGATAGCCATTATTGCCATGAACAGATGGTTCATGACGACGCCTTTAAAAATATTAATCTCATCTGGATTTCGAACATTAAATTCATTGAACACCTACAGAATGAGAATGTCAGATCAGTTTATGCCTTAAACATATGAAGAAATTGGGACAAACCATAGTCGGTATTCATTATGCCCCTTTCTGAAAAATCTAAGAATTAAACATAACATAATTAGGATAGGATACAGTAAGATGGCAACAAAGGTTGGACTTCATGATGTGCATCACTTCAGCCAACACAAAAACAGGCTCAGGAGCAAGTTGCGAAAAAACAGTCTTGGATCATTTAAATAAACTTGTAAAACTAATGTGCTGCTGCCATCTAAAGTTATTGCTCAAAGCAATGGATCTCACATTTCCTTAAAATCCATATCATTTTTATTTATTTGTTTTTCTATAAAAAATTTACATCTCTGTAAATCCCCAAGATCTACTGTGCCATTGGAGGGAGAGAGATAAAAGAAATTGGACAAATGGATTTCACTCTTGGCATGTCAAAATAAGAAATGAACTAGGCTAGGAGGGAAGGGGACATTAGTTTATACCCATGAGAGAAGCCCAAGTAGTTACTTGCCACAAAAATCAGGACTATACCTCCTCTCCCTAATATTCCGGTGCTAGCCAGAGAAAAGTTTTCATACTTAAGTATATCTCTGGAATGATACATGTAATTGTGCCGCAATTTTTTGTAACTTGCCAACCCCCCCGGGAAGGGGGGGGCAGATAAAACGGAAAAAATAATTTGGATACTTGTATGCATCCTACTTAAGCATCTTAAAAACCTGTGGAGCACGTAACAGTAGTTTTTGCACATGCGCATTACACACTATAAGAAAAGGGGGGAATGTGTGCAGCTTTATGAAAAAATGTCCACACATGCTTTGCTTTGATGCCGAAGTGATAATGACAAAAATAAGAATAGCATGATAGGGAGAAGAGAGAATTGGGGAATAAAAGACTTAATCTCAGACACAACGGCAAGAAGAGCAAGAACAATAGCTGAACAAACCTTAGAATTCTAAAATATCTGTGTCCACGATAAAAAACAAAAAGATAAAATTGGGATAGAAAAATAATGTACAAATCAAAAAATGAAAAATGACTCAAAATAAGCTAACTTCATAATTTAGATTAAACATACAAAAAGATCAATTAATTTTGAAAAATAAAATATATTTTATTTATAAACGATGTATATGGGAATTCATGTTTATTGAATGCAATCAGCCATTCGTACAGCTGGATGTTGAACCCACTCAGTAATATTTCTTGGTCTCCCACTTTCATGGATTATTGAAGCACCAAAACAACTATTAGTACCTATGTCGCATCAATACTTTTAGGGATGACCATCTGGACATGATTCTTAGATGTAGCATTATACAACACTTTGTAACTTGTGGTAGTGTAAAATTGTGCATATCCGCACATTTTAAATTTATTATGCAAGCCAGGTTTCCAAGTAGCAAGACCACCAAAAACATAAAATAAAATAAATAAAAAAATGTCATTCTTTCATTTGAAGAGTACTCACTTGACAGAAAACAATAGCATTAAATATCAATGTGTTCTTCACTTTGTTAGCATGCTCTGCGTTATCGTGCTCCAAATGCAATATACTCTTTCCATCGAAGTTGAGAACAAGCAACACAGTCACCTGATAGGCAGCCTGAATTTTTCATTCATCACTCAAGGTTAGGCTACAAAACAATGAAAAAGAAAAACAAATCTTGTGTCCATACAGCAGATAACTGTTCTATTTTTTGGAAGGACAACATTGGGGGTGGGGGGAGCAGATACCTGTATAAGTATGTTTCTCCACATGATATTTGTTATGAGAGGTTCCCTGAGGGTAAAACAAGTTGCTTATATTAATCCCCACAGACATGAGAGAGAGAGAGAGAGAGAGAGAGTTGACAAGATGACTTTCAGAAAGAAGCAATAAATTGTCCTCTAAACCAATCATATAGTCAGCTTACAGCTCTTACATAGCATCATGGAAACAATCTAGAGTAAATAACACGGCCAAAACATAATGAAGATTCAAAATCATAAAATGTCATAACTAAACCCAGTTCCAGACCCCAAAGGATAAAAAATTGAGAGGTAAAAAAAGAAAGAAAGAATCAGCCACTGAATGCAGAATTAATATATCAGAGAGAAAACCACATGTAACCACATCACTTTTTAACCTTTGCACATTGGTTTTGAAGAGTCAGATTTACTGAAAGATATGCTGACAAAGTTCTTCTTTTAGCCAAATAGTGTGACCCCCAGCATGCAAGTAAATTTGTAATCTCAAAACCTTTTTAAAAAAAAAAAAAAAAAAAATCCCAAAACCTAGATACCACCACTATGAATCACAAAAATGGCCAGAATTTCTTATATATTGTTGACGAAAAAAAAGCTACTAGGTTACCAGCAAAGCTTCCCAAGTTACATAATGGTTGCTTTTGGAAACAGATTGAAATCTAAAAGATGAGCAAGCTGCCAATATATAGAATGACATAAATGAGATAAGCAAGCCACTAATATAATGAATGCCATACAATGAAAAATGTAAGTGCAGTGGATGCAAGCTACTCCCCTTCTCCCTTTCTTACCGAATTAAACTGTATCAGTGGAAATATTAATTCTTGAGGTCTCATCTGAACAATATCTTGATCAAGTAAAATCATCTACAGAATTGGCTTGCATTAGTAGATCACTGAATGCAGTGCTATTACCTAAATAACTAGCAATTAGCTTCTACTACATCCATGAAATGGCTTAGCTGATAATGCAAATCTCTCATCTATATACAGGTCCAAAATATTCCTATCAATTTTATCATCTAAAATATCCAAATATCCTTCACAAATACTTGTCCCAAAATCCATCATAAACATTAAAATGTTTTTATTCTTTGTGAGAAAAAGGACATCAAATTGCTTTTGAGCTTAAAATCTCATCTCTTTCAAAAGGTCTCCCTAACCAAAAAGCTCTAGAACTAAATTTGTAAACTTTAAGCTTCCAGGTGAAAACTCCAAGATGGTACACATTATTGTGCATACAGATTACAACAAAGTTGGTGTCTAAGAACACAAATAAAATTGCACGAATTAAAAAGCTCCATATGTCGCAACATGCAATGCTAGCTTTGAGACCAAAACTTTTAAATATATGTAAAATTCTAAATGCTCGAGTACCAAAAATAAGGAAAAAATGACCAATATAAAAATTAATCTGCATTTAAAGGGTATGCGATCCAAATAAAAACGTTTACAGTTCCAATACAATCAAGAGAGCAAGCTATCGAACCCCTGAAGTGACTTGTGCAAATTTAACCAAAACATCATTCATGATAGATACGTAACCACACAGAAGATGGACATCAAAAGTAAATTGAAAAGAGGCTAACAAAATGGCCTTGTTCCCTAGGAAGCATGATCACTCAAGTATCATATTCTTGTACTAGCTACAAGACCCGATTCATCACCCTTCAATATTTGAAGCTAAATACCCTTTAAACGCACACAAATTTCCACAACCCCCATATATCTTGCTTGTGTTTTTGTACCTGTAAATAGCTATTTTAGCATTTGTAGTTCACCAAACCTCCTCCCCCACCCCTCAACCCCCCAAATGTAATATTTCCAAACCTTAATTCTTCAATGTCACAACTTTTTGGAGGCAATAGAAAAGAATGAAATAGTTTCTAATTGCAGGATGCATAATACAGCAGAATTTCACATCTCACCTCCGACCAACAGGAGGCCTATGCATTAGGTGATCTGTTGGTGGTTCAGTAGCCAAAGCAAGTGCTCCAAGAGTATCCATGATCAGATTGACCCAAAGAAGCTGTACATACAGAAACAGTACATTGTATGATGAGGTACAATCTGTGCACAGAGACCCATACGCACAAATCAAGCCAAGCTACAACAAACCTGCACTGCATTTAGGGGAACATCACCAAAGGAAACCACAGCAACGACATTGATAATAAGAGCAGCTACATTGACAGTGAGTTGGAACTGCCATAAAATTTTCTCATAATATAAGTATCCAGAGTGCATGACTTTTCTCATAAAATTTTTCGTTTTAACAAAGTCATGTTTTCTAAACATCACATTGACAACTCCATCGGACATACCATATTACAGAACACTAGCCTTATAATTTCGCGGGCCCCACCTGCGCTTATGAGCCATCCTCTTCCTCCCATCCTTTTTTGCCTTAACTTTCTCTTTCAAGTCCCTCTCACCTCGCCTTTTGTACATCTTAAATGTTACCTGTCTTTCTTCAGCCATCTTCCTCACTCTTTCAGTAATTTCAGCTGCAATCTGTCGATTGTATAGTTTCCTCAGTCCCTTCATGAGCTTAGCAAAGGTATGTGGCTGTGGCATTACATTTGCATCCATCATATCCAGACAATATGAACAAGCATCCTTTATGAGCCCATTTGAGAAGAGGGCATGGATCCAAATTGTCCAGGCATACACATTCAGCTCACATCCTTTAGACATAATGCAACTCCAAACATCTTTAGCCATTTCAAGCTTTTCTGCTCTTAAGAGGGTGTTCAACAGCTCCTTCAGTGTGCCATACTGCGGAGCAGAGAGAAGACCTCTCCCAATCATCTCTTTGAAGTGCTCACAGGCCTCAATCAGACATCCTTGCCCCAGCAACCCATGAATCAAAATTGTAAAAGTGTCCAGCCCAGGACTTACCCCACTTGCTTCCACTTCATTCCAAAATCGAACACCTTCTTTAACCTCACCCAACTTGCAGGCCAATCTGATAACTATGTTGTAGATGCTGAGATCAGGAAAACAACCAATCTTTTTCATTTCCTCCACTAACTCAATACATTCTTCTAACTGTTCCTTCTTCTCATGAGCAGACAAAATATGCAAATAAGTCATCTGATTAGGAGTGCAGCCTTGCTGTATCATATCATCCAAAAGCTCATAGCCTCTCTCAAGTTTCCCCCATTTGCAAAATCCACTTATCAATGTAGTATAGGTCACAACATCTGCATTACAGCCACTCCTCCGCATCTCAGCAAAGACCCACATTGCCTCCTCCATCTTTTCCCTCGAACAAAGAGCCTGGATTAGAATTGTGAAGGATGCTGCATTTGGCTCACAACCCTTTCTTCGCATCTCCCCTAGAAGATCATATGCATCTGCCATTTTCCCCGCTATAGCATACCCACTCAAGAGATTGTTATAAACCACGATATCTGGTTCAAAACCAGCTTCCTTCATCTGTATAAGAACAAACTTTGCCTCCATAAGCTTCCCTTCCCTACACCATCCATACAACAACGATGTAAGATGCTTAAGAGTTGGTTTAAACCGGATCCTCATGTCCTCAAACAGCTTAGCAGCTTCCTTAACACTGCCATTCTTGCATAGAGCATCCAACAAACATCCAAACACATGCTCATCAGGCTCACAACCATACTTAGGCATCTCATCTAACACTTCGGTTGCTTTCTTCACCATCTTGGCAGAGGCAAATCTCCTCATCAAAATCACAAACACATCAGCTGAAATTAGCTGTGGATTCTCCTTTCTCATTTCCTCGATCAGAGCCCAGACTGCACCAAACTGCCTCATTTTCCCCAAGGTCTTAATCATAGCTTTATACACTTCATAACTATGTCTATAACCTGGTTGTTTAGAAGCCCAAACAAAAAAGCTATAACCTAGATTTCCAGCATCACCACATCGATTCAACACACGCTCAGTCAATCCAGACCTCATAACCACCCCAGATGCTTGCAATGCAAGCTCCAATTTTGAAACTCGGGAATGAAATTTCCTCAATATTCTATAAACCTTTTCAACATCTGCTGAAAATTCATCAGATTCTTGCTCTCTATCGCAACCATTTGGATTTCTTTCAAGGCAAACCAGCCCAAACCCACTTCTCCTATTACTCAATCCACCCAATTCGCTATTGGGTTGAATTGATGATACTGCATTTGGGGTATTACTTCTACTATTTGTGTTGAAGCCTCTAGGGTTATCGGAAGGACCCTTCTGAGAGAAGAAATGGGGTTTTGATAATTCAGTCGGAGGTTGAAAATTTTCAGATTTTGTTACAAAATTCTTTCTTAAAGTAAGGTCAAAGAGAAATTTTGGGGTAGAAAAGTGTGACAGCAAAGGGGTCTTGTTCACAGAAAATTTCTTCATTTTCCCCAATGTGAAATATGATATGAAAGAGCTTGCAATATTTTGCTCTTAGCATTTAATCTCACATATTATGGTTTTCAAGGGCAAATAGTATAAGGCGAACTTGACTTGAGAGAGCGAGAAGCCACAGAGACATACCAATGTCCAGTAATGCATCGACCATCAATCGATGAGCCGAAGTGGCGGGCACCCGCCGCAGATCGACTGCTTGATCTCTCTCTCTCTCTCGATCGAACTCGCTCTTTCTCTTTGTGATCTCTATCATTCAATTTCTTTCTCTCTCAATTTCTCCATATTTCTCTTTCTTTCTCTCACTTGATCGATCAATTATTTCAGGTTTCGATCAATCATCAAAACCCCCGTCATCTCGTTATCGTTGCTGTTGCCGTCGATCAATTTAGGTCAGCTTTCTCCGTTTCTTTTCTAGTAAACCCTATTTCATTTTACTGGTTATGTGAGGATAGAGCTCTTGAGTCAAGTTCGGAATTAACTCAAAAAAAATAAAAAAAATAAAAAAAATAAAACGACCTTGAAAGAAATTGAAAAAATAACTCGAGTTTTGAAAACTTCATAAATAGGTTAAATTTTTAACATTCAACTAATATTATTATATATTATTCATATCGATCAAATATTCAAAATTTGATGAATATTATTTACATAAATATTGATTTAATCGATTTATGAATAGTATTAATAAAATATTGAAAACTTGACCGGTTAGAGGTATTTTTAACCCCATAGATAATTGTCATTTTCGACTTGAATAGAAAGTCTGCGCCGATATGTTCGTCCGATTTTCTCGGATGAAAAATTTGTAAAAATCTCATCAGAACTGACCCGACGGAGGGATTCCAACGCTCAAGTTAAGAAGGGTAATAATAAAAGGAAAACTGAATATAGCCGAGAGAAATATGGCCCTCTGGCCTCTGTCATGTGATGTATTGATCGAGCAGATGTCGGAACCCCCTGCGTGTGTGTAGTATGCATACATATTGCACAGTAAACATTATGTATGTCGCATATGTGAAGCCATGTGATGTAATATAAAAGTATACGTATAGAGTCATACCTCTGATCGTGTGTAGAATCGGTGTAAAAACCATACCTCTGGTGGAATATGTTTGGGTATGAAACCCTCATTCGAACGATATATAGAGCTGACTATCGAGTCATCTAGAATTGGGTATTGAGCCCTACCTTCGTTGAAGTATGGAATTGGGTATAGAACCCTACCTTTGTTGATGTATGGAATTGAGTATAGAACCCTACCCTGAACGGCATATAGAATTGTCTCCCTTTAGTGTGTAAAAACTGAGTCCCCTCGGAGGGTTGCCTATACTCTATATTTATAGTCTTCCCAAGGGTGTAGAAAATCCTAGTTTTCTTTTACTTGAAATCTTTTAAGATGGTTAGGATTGTAATTAGAGATTTCTGAAAGATTTAAACTTCCTCAAGAAATATGGAAAGATTTGACATTGATAGTGATTGTCTTCCTTATCGGATAACCATGCATGATTTTAGAGACCTATTAAATAAGGTATCATCATTTGCCCCCACTCCTAATTGCGTTTTGAAGAAATGGTATTAGGAGTAGAGTGGATTGTAAGCGGTCTTCTAGAAGATCGAAAGGTCAAGAGATCAGCAAGCCAGTAGACTGAGAGATCAAATGCTCGAGAGATCGAATCATCGAGAGACCGAGTCATCAGGTGATCGAGAGATTCACAGATCGACAGGTTGAGTGATCGTGAGATCCAGAGGTCGAACGATCGAGCAGAATACCAGACCGACAGGTCAAACGATTGAGAGAATATCAGACCATCAGATCGAAAGATCGAGAGAATACTAGACCGACAAGTCAAACAATCGAGAGAATACCAAACCTAAAGACCGATCGATCGAGAGAATACCAGACCGACAAGTCGAACGATCTAGAGAATATCAGACCGACAGGTCAAACGATCGAGAGAATATTGGACCAACGGATTAAACGATCGAGAGAATACCGGACCAATGGGTTGAATGATCGAGAGAATACCAGACCTACGGGTCGAACGATCAGAAGAATACTAAATTGACAGGTCGAACGATTTAGAGAATACCAGACCGACAGGTTGAACGATCAAGAGAATACCGGACCAACTTGTCGAACGATCGAGAGAATACCAAACCGACAGGTCGAACGATCGAGAGAATACCAGACCTACAGGTCGAACGATCGAGAGAATACCAGACTACAGGTCGAACGATCGAGATGATACTAGACTGACAGGTCGAACGATCTAGAGAATACCAGATCGACAGGTCGAACAATAGATCAGGGCATCATAGGCCCGTTCGGGGAGTTCCATCCCTCATTGACGACGCATACGAATGATAGGTGCTGGGGGACTGAGACTCTCCGACCAATAGGAAATCTTTAGATTATTGGGCCGCGTCCACCCATTCGGAGAGTTACATCCTTTATTGACAATGCGTACGAACGATAGGTGTTGGGCGACTGAGACCCTCCGAGCAATAGGAAATCTTTAGATTGTTGGGCCGTGTCCATCCGTTCGGGGAGTTACATCCCCTATTGACGACGCGTATGAACGATAGGTGCTGGGTGACTGAGACCCTCTGAGCTAATTGAAATCTTTAGATTGTTGGGCCGCATCCACCCGTTCGGGGAGTTACATTCCTTATCGACGACGCGTACGAACGATAGGTGTTGGGCGATTGAGGCCTTCCGAGCAATAGGAAATCTTTAGATTGTTGGACCGTGTCTACCCATTCGGGGAATTACATCCTTTATTGATGACGCATACGAACGATAGGTGCTGGGCGACTGAGACTCTTCGAGCAATAGGAAATCTTTAGATTATTGGGCCGCGTCTACCTGTTCGGGGAGTTACATCCCTTATCGGTGACACGTATGAACGATAGGTGCTGGGCGACTGAGGCCCTCCGAGCAATAGGAAATCTTTAGATTGTTGGGCCGCATCCACCTATTCGGGGAGTTACATCTTTTATTGACGACGCGTACGAAGGAAATCTTTAGATTGTTGGGCCGCATCCACCCGTTCGAAAAGTTACATCCCTTATTGACGATGCGTACGAACGATAGGTGCTGGGCGACTGAGACCCTCCGAGCTAATTGAAATCTTTAGATTGTTGGGCTGCATCCACTCGTTCGGAGAGTTACATCCTTTATTGACGACGCATACGAACGATAGGTGTTGGGCGACTGAGGCCCTCCGAGCAATAGGAAATCTTTAAATTGTTGGGCCGCATCCACCCATTCAGAAAGTTGCATCCTTTATTGACGACGCGTACGAACGATAGGTGCTGGGCGACTGAGGCCCTCCGAGCAATAGGAAATCTTTAGATTGTTAGGCCGTGTCTACCCGTTCGGGAGGTTACATCCCTTATTGACGACGTGTATGAACGATAGGTGTTGGGCGACTGAGGCCCTCTGTGCTAATTGAAATCTTTAGATTGTTGGGCCGCATCCACCTGTTCGGGGAGTTACATCCCTTATTGACGATACGTACAAACGATATGTGCTGGGCGACCGAGGCCCTCCAAGCAATAGGAAATCTTTAGATTGTTGGACCGCGTTCACCCATTCGGGGAGTTACATCCCTTATTGACGACGCGTACGAACGATAGGAGCTGGGCGACTGAGACCCTCCGAACGATAGGAGTTGGGAGACTGAGACCTTCCGAACGATAGGAGCTGGGTGACTGAGATCCTCCGAATGAGCAATAGGATCTAGGCGACTGAGGCTCTCCGAACAATAGGAGTCGGGCGACTGAGGCCCTTCGAATGATAAGAGCTGGGCGACTGCGGCCATTCGAAGATAGGAGCTGGGTGACTGCGGCCCTCCGAACGATAGGAGCTGGGCGACTGAGACCCTCCGAACGAACGATAGGAAACTTTAGATAGATGGGCCGATAGGCCGAACGATGGAGAGATCGATAGGTCAAAAAATCAAACGATCCTTGAGTCAGGAAACTGACAAGAGATTGAGAGGCCGACAGACCGAACGATGGAGAGACCGACAGGTCGAAATATCAAACGATCCGGGAGTCAGGAAACTGACAAGAGATTGAGAGGCCGACAGGCCGAACGATGGAGAGACCGATAGGTTGGATATTCGAGGGTGGTATAGACCCATTCAAGGAGATAAATTCCATCGGTAGATCAGGGCGACATGGGCCCGTTCGGAGAGATAGATTTTAAAGATAAGTCGGGACGACCCAGACCCATTCAGGGAGACGGATCCCAGTGGTAAGTTAGGGCGACACAAGCCCGTTCGTACTAATCGTTAAGTGGAATGTGGAATGACAAGATTTCTTATGAAAAGGGAACGATCGTCACTGATAGTAGGCACATAGGCTCTTAGAGTTTGGGATGACATATTTGACGCGCACGAATGATAGTAACTAGGAGACTAAGGTCCTCCGAATGATAAGAAATCTTTAAAGAGTTGGGCTGTGCTTACCCGTTTGGGGAGTTATATCCCTCATTGATGACACTCTACGTTTGGAAAAGTTTATTTGAGAGAACTTAAATGAAAGAATATCATGAGACAGACAACCAATAGATTATCTATGCGAGGCTGAGAGATCGAATTAGGTCAGGAGGTCAAACAACCAAGCGATCGAGAGATCAGGAATTGAGAGATTGACATATCAAATGATTGAAAGACCAACAGGTTGAACAATCGAGAAATCAAGGGATTATGAGGTCGATTGACCAACAAGTAGAACAATGGAGAGACTAATAGGTTAAAAGATTTGAATGATCAGGAGAACTAGAGACCAACGGGTCGTTAGAGACCAACAGATTGAATGAGCGAGAGACCAACAAGTCGAACGATTCGGATGATTAGGAGGTCTAGGGACCAACGGATCGTTAGAGATTACCAAGTCGAGAGATTTAAACAAAAGTATATGGCCAAGCAGTAACCAAGAGTCTAGAGTGCGTGTGTTATGAAAAGTAAAATATCTGGAGGCTAACCTAGAGTTTGTGTCCGGTGATACGAGAGGCTAGTGGCCGAAAGAAGAGAAAATAGGGCCAGGCCACAAGTTGTCGAATCGATAACAGTATCCTCTCATTACAAAGAGTCTGTTTCTTCTGTTGTGCTATGTGATGAGTAAAACCTCATACGAATGAAAAGAAACTCGCTTGTCACCCTTGCATTCTTGTGATAAGATTAGGCGACGATGACCTAACATTTGGAAAGAGCAGGGCGATGTGGGCCCGTTCGGGGAGTTAGGTTCCAACTTAATGACATATTTGTTCGGAAGGATCTAGGCGACTGAGATCCGTCGGCCGATTAAAGGTTTTAGAGATTAGGGTCGTGTCCGCCCGTTCGAGGAGTTCTATCCCAACTTAGTAACAAATTCGTTCGGAAATATTTGGGCGACTGAGACCTGACGGCCGATTAAAGGCTTCAGAAATTAGGGCCGTGTCCGCCTGTTCAGGGAGTTCATCCCAACTTAGTAACATATTCGTTAGGAAAGATTTGGGCAATTGAGGCTCGACGTTCGATGAGAGTAGGGCGACACTGGTTCGTTCATTTAATAGAATCAGGGCGACTCAGGCCCGACTTTCACTCAGGGGGTCAGATCCCTTCATTTGATAGAATCGGGTCATAAAGATTTTTTTGCTTATCAGTTAGTCATTTCCCACAGACGGTGTCAATCTGTTAGAGGTATTTTTGACCCCACAGATAACTGCCCTTTTCGACTCGAATGGGAACCTGCGTCGATATGTTCGTCCGGTCTCCTCAGATGAAAAACCTGTAAAAACCCCACGGGAATTGGCCCGACGGAGGGACTTCGACGCTCAAGTCAAGAAAGGTAATAACAAAAGGAAAACTGAATACAGTCGAGAGAAATATGGCCCTGTGGCCTCTGTCATTTGATGTATAGGTCGAGCAGATGTCAGAACCCCCATGCATGTGTGTAGCATGCATGCGTATTTTACAGTAAATATTATGTATGTCGTATATGTGAAGCTATGTGATGCAATATAAAAGCATACGTATAGAGTCACACCTCTGATCGTATGTAGAATCGGTATAAAAACCATACCTCTGGTGGAATATGTTTGGGTATGAAACCCCCCTCTGAACGATATATAGAGCTGACTATCGAGTCATCTAGAATTGGGCATTGAGCCCTACCTTCGTTGATATATGGAATTGGGTATAGAACCCTACCTTTGCTGATGTATGGAATTGGGTATAGAACCATACCCTGAACGGTATATAGAATTGTCTCCCTCTGGTGTGTAAAAACTGAGTCCCCTCTGAGGGTTGCCTATGCTCTGTATTTATAGCCTTCCCAAGGGTGTAGAAAACTCTAGTTTCCTTTTACTTGAAGTCTTTTAAGATGGCTAGAATTGTAATTAGAGACTTCTGAAAGGTTTAAACTTGCTCAAGAAATATGGAAAGATTTGACCTTGATAGTGATTGTTTTGTTTATCGGATAACCATGCATGATTTTAGATACCAATTAAATATGGTACTATCACACCAATTTATGAACAATATTGGTCGAGTTTTCAAAATTCGATCAACCTAGATTATTTTTGAAATATATTTATCATGATCGTTTTTTTAAGATTTTTTTTTTGGTTTAAATTCGCACTTGGTCCGAGGATTTTGTATGGATTGAACTCTCAAAATTTTTTTTTAAAACAACACTAAACGAAAAATATTTTATTAAGTGACCCATGTATATTGCGAGTTGAAAACATAACGTGAGTATATAGTGAGTTGAAGAAGCGACACGTATGTGATGAGTTGAAAACACAACATACATTTTTGGCGACGAGACTTGTAGACGTGATATACATTTATCGCTGCTTAAAGACACAACATGTTACCCAAACTTGGCCAATCCCACTTGACCTTGCGTACCATCTCTGCCACACTGTAGCCAAAGCTGTTGTTCCTAAAGATAAATTCTACTGCTTCTCCGTATCAGCTACCTAAGCATGTGATGGAGGTGGAATCAAAAGAGATGCAGCAAAGGGATCCTGCCTGATTGCTTGGACAATTACTAACCTACCATTTTTCACCATTCCTGTGGGCCGACATGCCAAAAATCTATAAAGCAATCTCTGCAACAGAGTTATCGTCTCCAAAAAGATATTTTCGTACAAACCATAGAACTCTCATTCATTGGTTCGATTGCTTTTCGAATATTGCTTGGAGCCATTTGTAAATCCAAACTTGGAATAGGGATTTTGTGGGGTTTTAAAAAGTTTTGAGGTTGAAGAAGAAGGCTGAGTAGTGATCACGGTGGTTCCAAACCATGAAAATGGAAGAGATTTCGGGTGGCTCCACCGACAATGGAGGTATGCGAAAATGAAAAGGCACTTAGATGTATATCGTGTCTTCAAGTCGCAACATACGATATATCGCGTCTTCAAGTTACGATATATCTATAACGCATCTGACGTACATATGTTGCGTCTTCAAAATGTGATACATGTAAGTCAATTTTTGAATTATTTTCTGATTCTACATTGTTTTAAGAATTTTTATTTTTTCTTTTAAAAGGGTATTTCGGTATAAAGCTTTCCAATCAGAGTTTCAAAGTTTTCTAAACCAAATAGGCCGGAGCAGAAAAAGGTTCCGCCTCCCCAGTTTGGCCATGGTCGAACCAACAACCAATCGGTTGACATCATTGCACCATCAATATGATCGCACTCATATATTATAGATTATTACTACATAATCTTTGTATTATTTTTTTTCTTTTTCATTAAAAAGGGGCAAATCTTAATTATGTAATGTAAAAGTAAAAAAAATTGTGTCCCCCCTGAGAAGTATTTATATTCTTAGGATTCATCGGCCACATTGATAATGATTTAATGATACTATTTTTTATTTTTAATATTTTAAAATTGTTATTATTTTAAATATATATACGTATATACATATTTTGTTATTTTGCTTTCGCCATAAAAAAAACTTTGACGTTTTCAAATGCCTTCACGTTTAACATTTCGAGTTGTTTCTAATTTCTTCTTTTCTTGCCTCTCCAATTCCCCACACCAATAAAACCCCTGTTCTCTCTTTTTCCCTCATCTCCCAAAATAAGCAAGAATCAATCTCTCTCTCTCAAACAATTGCAAAAAAAAAAAAAAAGAACAATAATAATAAATGTTTTCAAACATAATGTTAATATTCTCATATTCGAGAAAATTACATGTACAGTTCCTGAACTATAGGTGGACGCACATTTTAGTCCCTTGACTTCAAAATACAATACATGAAGACTCAAAGTTCCAAAGTGCAATGAAATGATCCCTTTGTTCATAATGGGGATACACCATCCATTAAACGATGCGTTGACATGATGTGACATCTAACTCAAAATGATAGTTGTTGATTTGGCATCACACATAAAATAAAGTTATTAATGTGATAGGTGTTACGTCAATAAATACGATGGTCATCCATGACATATAAACAAACTGTTGACGTGGTAAATGACATATCAACAAATGAGACACAAATATCATGTCATCAAAATTTTAGTTTTTTTAAAATTAAATTTAAAATAATTAATTTTTATTTTAATTAATTTAAATTCTCCATCCTCTCTCCCCATTGCACTCTCCTCCTCCCTCTCTGGACTTCTTTGTGAAATCCTATGAAATCATGCATCCTCACTCTTTAATCCTCCTCCTCCTCCTCCTCCCTCTCATTTTCTGTGCCAATCGCCTAGCTCCATTCAGTCCATAATCAACTAAACCTGAATTCAAAGACAATAGGGAAAATCAAAGGTGAAATGATCTCATAATGGTGGAGATGGAAAAATCAAAATCAGAGATAGCAAATTGAAGACGAAAAGAATTTGTGGCTACGGTGAATTAAAAATGGAGCAGTTGAAGCATGCACACAGAGGTTGTGCAGAAGACTAGGTTTTGCAGACAAAATTTGGAACAAAAGCCCCAAACCATGAAATTTCTAGGTTTAGGTCGTGTTCTCCTTTTGTCCACTATTAATTCTAACGAAAAGCTTTATCTACCACCATTTCACATCTTCTCTGCTTAGCCAAGTTTGACACGTTGCTTCGGCCCTTTGGTTTCTGTCTTTGTCACCGTCAACAATGGCCATTAGTGTTCAACTGTTGACTTGCCTATTCTTTGCCTTCGAGTTTAAGGTTAGGGATAGGGTATTGATCGGCTTGAAAGAGAGAACAGGACGTGCGATCATAAGAGGGGGATCACGACTGTAAAGGGTGAGAGAGAGAGAGAGAGAGAGAGAGAGAGAGAATGTTTAACTATTATGGGGTGAAGTTTTGACTTTTAGGCTCATGGTGGAGGAGACTAGAGATAAAGATGGTGATGGAAGTGATAGACTAGAGAGAGAGACAAGCTTGAGAGAGACTGAGACGGCTTGTGAAAAAGAGAGAGGGTGAGAGAAGGACAGAATTAAAATTAATTAATAAAAAATTAATTTAAATTTAATTAAAATAATAAAATTAATTAAAATTTTGATAACATGATATCAATGTCTGTTCCGATTGTTGACGTGTTGCTTACCATGTTAGCAATTTGCTTATATGTCCTTGATAACTGATAAATTTATTAACGTGACACCTGCCTCATAAACAACTTGTTATATGTGTGATATCAAATCAACAATTATCATTTTATGTTAGATATCGTATTATGCTAACTCATCAATTAACAACTAGTATATCGTCATTACTAATGGAGAGACCATTCCATTGCACTTTTGGAACTTTAAATCCTCAAATGTAGCATTTTAAAATTCATGAACTAAAACATACATTAACAACAAAGTTCAGGGAGTGAACATGTAATTTTCTCATATTTCGTTCGTCTGATGCTCAATAGGCCAAATCATCCTAAGGTGGTAAGATTGGTTAATGTTTGTCTTTTGCTCCGACTCTCACCCCAACCAAACACGAAGCTAGAGTTTCTATTTTGACTGACGGAGGAAGATAGAGAGGTATTGAAGAAGTTTTCATGGAAAAGAAGAGAAAACACAGTCAAAGACTTCTCAAGAACATCTACAAGAGTAGAAGAAACACCGGTATCCATGTTTTGCGATGGAGTTGGATGGACTTCATTATTTCAAACCCATCATTTCTTATTGGCATTTCCATGAATGTTCGGATGATTCTTTTTTTTTCCCCCCTTTAAGACACCAATATTTTGAGAGACGCACATTAAAATTGAAAATGGCAGTGGTGATCCTTGATTGCGGCGTGTCGTGTAATTGAGTCGCTTGATTTCTCCAAATTCATCAAACTCACTTGGTGTTGGCCATAAAAATATTATGGACGTATATAAAGAGAGAGATATGGGTTCGTCACCCAAAGGGAAAGCCACAACGGGGTGGTTGTTGGGAAAAGAGAGAGTAAGAGAAAGAGTACATTATAAAAAGAAAAATACAGATTGAGAATTGCCATCCAAGATGACAGTTCTAAATCCATGACTATTGATAATAACTTCAAGGATGTAGTTATTAAAAAAAAAAAAGGTAATGCCATAAGGTCATTACTAAGGGTTATCAATCAGTACAATTACCTTAAAATTTATTCATCAAGATATGTGACTTTTTTCTTTCTTTCTTTCTTTCTTTCTTTCTTTTTTTCTAATATTCTAGATTTGGTCCACTACTTAGTATCCAGAGTTTTGTTCTGACTAATTTAGCTTGAGTCGTTGTCGAATTCTCATTCGGAGTGAACTCCCCCAATATTGTTTTTGTTACTTTCAAAACTGAAAATCGAACACTTTATGTCTCCTTATAGCCTCCTCGGGCTCCCAGATCTCCTTCTCGACTTGGTCACTTCTCCATAAGACTCTGACCAATGAAACTTCCTTACTCCGTAGCTTTCTGACCTGCTGATCTAGAATAGCCACGGGCTGAACTGGAAGATTAAGGTCTTCTCGCAACTCAATAGGTGGAGACTCAAGTACATGAGAAGGATCAGCTAGGTATTTCCTGAGTACTGAGACATGAAAGATGTCATGAATACGGGATAGTTCATCTGGCAGCTCCAATCTGTATGTCACACTCCCGACCCTCTCAAGGATACGGAAGGATCCAATATATCTGGGGCTCAACTTGCCCCGCTGTCTGAACCGTATAACTCCCTTCAAAGGAGATATCCTCAAGAAAACCATATCTCCCTTGGCAAACTCAAGAGGTCGCGGTCTACGACCGGCATATACCTTATGCCTGTCCTGGGCGGCTCTCATCCGCTCACGGATGACAGTAACCTTATCTTTTGTTTCCTCAATCAACTCAACATTGCTGAGACGTCGCTCTCCGACCTCATCCCAACATATCGGGGTGCGGCACTCCCTGCCATACAGTGCCTCATATGGTGGCATCCCAATACTGGCCTGATAGCTACTATTATATGCAAATTCGACCAGTGGAAGGTGCCAATCCCAACTACCCTGAAAATCCATCACACATGCTCTCAGCATGTCCTCAAGGGTCTGAATGGTTCTCTCTGACTGACCATCCGTCTGTGGATGATAGGCTGTGCTAAAACTCAGCCTCGTGCTCATTGCCTCCTGTAACTTGGCCAAAACCTGAAAGTGAACCTCGGGTCCCTATCTGATACTATTGACACAGGAACACCATGCAGCTTGACTATCGTATCGATGTAAAGATGTGCTAAGGTCTCCAAAGGATAGTCGCTGCGAATAGGAAGAAAATGTGTGGATTTGGTGAGTCGATCTACAATCACCAAAATGGCATCATGCCGTGATGAAGTCCGCGGTAGCCCTATCACAAAATCCATAGTAATGTGATCCCATTTCCACTCAGGAATGGATAAGGGCTGTAAAGTGCCGGCGGGTCACTGATACTCGGCCTTCATCTACTGACAAACCAATCATCGAGCAATAAGCTCTATGATTTCTCTCTTCATATCGGACCAGCAATAACTATTTGGATAGTCCGATACCTCTTCGTACTGTCCGGATGCATAACATAAGCAGAAGAATAAGCTTCCTCAAGAATAACTCTTCGAAGATCGATGTCGACAGGAATACAAACCCGCTCTCGATATACCACCAGTCCTCAGAAATCTCCGCTATTACCTCTGCGGATCTTATCAAGAATACCTTGGATCTCTTCATTTGATCCCTGAAGCTCCTTAATAGGGTCGAATAAGTCAGTCTCACTTCAAAACGAGCTAGCAGTGTTCCTCGAGTATCACAAGCCAAACTGACTCCTAATACACGGAATCCCACCAAACAAAAGAGATAAGCACTCTCTCTATATACCGAATTTTCTGACCAATTGCTCATCCAGAGGAGTGATAACTAGTAGCTCTTCATCTAGCGACAATAACAGTCTACCCGACTGTCGAGCGAAATAATACTCTCACGTAAGAATAATTCGAACCAGTGTCAATAAGAACACGGGTATCGACTCTGAATATTTTCATGGTACCCATGATGCGAGAAATTGAAAAAGGAACCAATATAGGATACGCAAAAGATATATGTTTATATATATCAAATAGTCAAACCTCTAAGGCTTTAACCAGTCATAACCGTACATATCATCATGAGATACATGTTTTCAAAAGAGAATCACAATAGTTAAGATTCTAGAGCTTTAACTAGTCAAGGCGGTACATAGCTATCATGATATACATGATTTCAAAAAGAAGAGTACCTATAAACTCCTAAACAGTGGGATCTACCGGAGGACCACCCACAATCATATCTGGGTTCGCCTAAGCGCCATCCTGCGTCATCGCATACATGCGGGCCTATGCCCTCGGCTGCTATCGTGAAGGGTTTAGTACAGTGTTACTCCCGGCTGCAATCCGTGGAGCGATGTGTACTGAATATGCAGGTGCTCTCTGCTGACCTGCCCGTGGTCTACCCGTGTGTGTTTGTGTCACCTGACCTCTAAAACCTAGGTCAGGGCAAGAACTCCGAATGTGTCCCTGCTTCCCACTCTGGAAGCATCTAAGGGGAGCTCTACAAGCTCCAAGATGACATCGGTCGCAATTGCGATAGGTAGGATACTGTTGTGTTGTGGGATAACTAGAAACACTAGGGGCTGGTGCTCTAAACCCTTGGGGACATGGTCCCTGTCCAAATTCGGCCGGTCTAAAATCAGAGCGACCTTTGTGGGAACTAAAGCTCCTACTCCTCTTCGAACTCTGCCCTCTTACGGTCCTACTAAACTCTGAGAAGTACTTGCGGTCAAACTCCCTCAGGAAGTCCTCCCACCGCAGTAACTCGGTAGCATCATCATAGATAACCTCCCACCAGATGAGGGCATCATCATCTAGTAATCTCTCTATTACCTGCAGCCTATACTCCTCATTCAACCTTAGATCTGTCAAGATCTGACGGGTCCAATTGACCCAATGCTTAGCCGCTGTGGCATCACCGAGTCTGAAAAAGTTTGTGTGACCTAACTGACAAGCTTCTTTGACCAGCTGAGTCAGCTTGTGTATGCGCCTAAGTGTAGAGGAGGTAGTATTATTCAAACCAGGCACTATAAAAAGAACGACTACCGGTGGAGGATTCGGCACCACATGAGTAGGTCCTGTAAGTAGGAATAGGCACAGCCGTAAGTGTCGGCGCTGCCATCGATGGTAGTGGGGGTGGCATTTGAATCCAATGGGAGGTGTACCACTCATACACCTGCCTAAATGCATCTAATGTTGGTGATGGAACCGTGGCTATAATAGCTGATTGAGAAAGTGCTAGAAGGGTACACATGACGAGGAAACATCCTCGGGTATTCTAGGTGTCTCAGGTACAAATCTAGTATCTCGTCTAGTAGTCATAGCCTTACAAAGGAAGAACTTTAATTATGTATGATTCAAGGATTAGGGTTAGTTGCGAAGTAACTAACCCCTTAAAATAAATAAAATTATAAGTTTAAGAACTGATAGAACTAATATGCTAGGTTAGATACGCACCGTATCTAACCCCCTAAAAAGAATAACTCATATGCCTAAGACCATGTACTGGAATCTCATGACTGTAATGAAACTCTCATATGCATTGAGAACTTTTCAATCATACTTGGGAATATTTTCAAAACTATTTTATCAAACACCACTCTCAACTTAGAGCTCTGATACTAATAGAACTATCACGCCCCGAACCAAGGTCATGAGCAGCCGCCCGTTGTCCTGGATGCCGACTACATTTTTTTAGAAAATCGGGCCAAATCTCCCCATATTTCGGAGGTCTCCCATGTACAATTTAACATGTATAATTCACAACCATCCTATCAAATAAATAAATGGGTCATCCCAGCCTCACAACAATCAACCACATCCACCGTGAACAACCAGGATAACGCAAGGCTAAAATAAATACTAACAGTCCTAACTACAGATCTCTACTGTCATGCCCAACTAGAGCATGAGCAGCCGCCACATCGAGTGGGCCTAAGTTTTATACAAATGTACATCAAATTCCCAAGTTAACATTTTAAATATTTACAAGTGCCTCAATGCAAATATACTATGAGAGTTTCACAAATAAAAGTCCATAAGTTATACAGTCATCCCACAATATGTACACGGCCAACTACGGACCTCAATATCAAGACCTCGCAAGGTCGACATGAAGTATGAAATTCATACTTCAATTAAATTTTAAATCTCACCGTACGTAAACACCCAAATCCACCAATAAGCTACCAAACCCTTTAAAGTCGAATGCGTCGCTCTAGCACAATAACCCTGTCTGAGGGAGAAAAGGAGAGGGGTGAGTATCAAGAAAGATACCCAGTAAGTGAGGGGATTAATATCAAGCACAAATAGTGTAGGTGAACTATTGGAGTGTCAAACAACATTATTCGTAAACGATAATTCATAATTTGCAGTAAAACATGGTATGTTCAGTGAAATGAACTAATTTAATCAATCACACGATATCATACATATATGCATTCATTTAAAAATCAAGTATATTATAGAGCAAGCCGAAAGGATCCTGGCAAAGGTCAACCATGACCAAGGACAGGTGCATCGGGGGTTTCATTATGCAAATGTTCAAAAGTCACTTTCTCCCCCGACGTTGGCCGTGAACTTAGCCCTTGCTTACTCAGATTCGTCAATAGGACCCCGCCCGGTGCTAAACGGTGGCGTCACACACGTCCTTTCCCGATGTGAGTTCAACCAGCCGCGCCTATTGCATGCATATAAACTAACGTTTGCGGATACCTCTTGTAAAAGCGTATCTGGGCATCCCGGTGCCACTACAAATGCCCTTCATAGCTACGGAATCCATCAAGTAATATCATATCATCATATCATCTCATAACTAGTAGGCATCCCGGTGCCACTACAAATGCCCTTCATAGCTACGGAATCCATCAAGTAATATCATATCATCATATCATCTCATAACTAGTAGGCATCCAATCCACATAGTTGTATCATCTCATAACTAGTAGGCATCCAACCCACATAGTTCATCAAAACATTTCAAATTCGTGTGCCAATACATTTTGTCAAAATCATTTCAAACCAACATGGTAGCATAGAAAAAATTCTAGTTCTCAAATAATGGCACAATATTAATTCATTTCAAACCATGGATGCATAGTCATTAGAAACATAAATTTATGACACTCCAATAATCACAAAACAGATTTGAAAATTTAATATCATATGTCGAATCAATGCATATCAAAAGCATGTTTTATCGCAAACACGGCAGAAAACAAATTTCACTATTTTATGCAAGAGATTAGGGTCTCACTCACTGTATACGGGAGGATACGTCACTCCCTAAAGTGCTCCACAAAGACAGAAAGAGTCCCCCTCGAACGATCAACCAATATATCACATATAACACATAAAAAATGTCATAACATTGAAATATTCAATGTTACATTTTATTTTAACAATTCTTTTATATAGGATTGAAGTATATATATTTTAACTAGACTCTTAATGTCTCATATAAACCATCCCTTTTTTTTTTTTTTAAATCACCAAAACTAACAACTCCAATCACACCCTTCCAAAGGTACAAAATTTAACCAACATAATGTCATTTTCAACCATCAAGATCATCATTCATACATGTACAATTCAAAATTTACGTAACCCTCCATTTTCAAGTCTCTTCAATGTTCTCAGTCAAAGTAAATACACACATTTACACTCTAAATTCTTATAAACTTCTCTCCTTCGACATACCTACACAACACACATATAACAACTATACAAGTATACATATCTATTCTTTACATAAGCTTTGCATTCGAAAACATCGTTTTCAACTCATAAATCATATTAACATAATCCATCCTCTTGGCCAAGGTTCATACACACACTCATACTCATATACCTTTATTCAAATCTCTTCTTCAACACCAATACACACACATACATTTCTCATACATGCACATACATATATTCTTCACACCTTTGGCATAAATTGTACATACATACAATCTCAATTTATTACCAAAAATCTGCACAACTTCCTTGCTCCTTTTTCTCACAATTTATTCCAAAATTTTGCATAAAATGATCTTTTTACATTCATTTCTACTGCAGAAAAGTTCTGCACCCATTCTTACTCCTTTTCTTCATCATACACATCACAATTAACATGTAAATGGTCTCTTTTCAATCACTATTAGTGCAAGAAAATTTCTGCACACTATATACCTTTCTTCTTTTCCATTTAAATCAATAGATATATATATTTATACATCATTCTCACTCTAACATTCTGTATATCTTTCATCTTCATCTCAACCAACAAACACATATATATAACACCACTTTAGCACCACAATTCATCACATTTCATTCCAATCCTAAACCCACTCAAAGTCAGAAATAAGTCTAAAATAAATAAATTTCCTACAAGATAGAAAATTTTTGAAAAATCATACACTTTTCGATTCTCATCCAAATGCTTCAAACTATATGTCATTTTCAAAGTATGGAAATCTATTTTTATAATACTAAAATCGTATGTAGATTGCCTATATATGCAGAACAATTTATAATGAAAAAGGTTGCATCGATCCTTAAACTCAAATCCCAAATTCCGACTATTTTCATGTATATGTCAAATTAAGTCTAAAGGAGACTATTCAAATCAATTCAACTCGATTCTATTATCCTTTAACATGCTTCTTTCATATCAAACGGCCCAATTCATCTAAAATCCTATATTTATCCTTAATAATCACCTATATAATGTCAAACAATACATTCTAATCAAATATAGCATACACCTAAACATATATAATACTTCTTATCCTAAATTTACCCTAACTTCAGTCAACAAATTGAATGGACCAGAAATCACTCACCTAGGGTTTTCTCAGTTCACGACTTCCGTCCGAATGTCTCCTCAATCCACTCCAAAATCTGCAATGCTTCCTAACCGAAACAAGATTTATCAATTAGGCCTAATTACTTAGAATAATCAAAACCCTAAGCTAGGTTTAGGAATCAGTTACCTGCACAGAGGGTGAGGTTTAGTCACAGCCTAGGGTTTTCAGTATCTGCTGCTACTGCCAGTTGGGGTTTCAGCGAAGGTCGCAGGAGAGTAGTTCTCACAATGAGCACCACGCGAGTGAGCAAAGGAGGGAGAGGGAAAACTGTTCGCGCACGAGGGAGAAGAAGAGAAAGCTCCGCTATCACGTGTAGGAGGGAGGAAGAGAGGAAGACTAGTTGCGAGCGGTGGTAATCAATCGGAGAAGGCTGTCTGTTATGGGAGGTAGAGAGTGAGAGAGATATCGCACGATCGAGTGAAATAGAGAGAGTCAGAGAGCGAACAGAGAGAGGGAAACAGAGAGTGAGGTAGAGAGAGAGAACACGAGAAAGAATCGAGAGGGAAAAATAGAGAGGGAGAGTAGATCGTTGGTGCGGTGGTGGCTTGCTCCATTTATAAGATTGAGTCATAAGAATACACCCTTCAAGTGGGATGAACAATGTTAGACTAGTTTCTAAACTATAAAGGATGGGCTTGTATCGGCCCCAATGTTAATATTACCAAACAATGGATAGGGATATATGATTTTCAATGATGCATTCAAGACTAGTTTGGGTTGTGTACTGTTGCAGGGACACAATGTGATGGCCTATGCTTCTAGACAATTAAAACCACATGAAGAGAATTATCCTACACATGATCTAGAGCTTGCATCAATTATTTTTGCCTTGAAGATTTGGAGACATTACCTTTATGGAGAGTATTGTGAAATATTCACTGATTATCA
The DNA here is from genome assembly GCA_037126225.1 of Dillenia turbinata. Taxonomy (NCBI): domain Eukaryota; kingdom Viridiplantae; phylum Streptophyta; class Magnoliopsida; order Dilleniales; family Dilleniaceae; genus Dillenia; species Dillenia turbinata. Next base: position 12,365,466 of record JBAMMX010000020.1, read on the forward strand.
AAGTTTCAAGTATTTATTCACTCAAAAAGAGTTGAATTTGAGACAAAGTAGATGAGTTGAGTTATTGAAGGACTATGATGTTACCATTCAGTATCAACACAACAAAGCAAATATTGTAGTAGATGCACTTAGCTACAAATCCACAATAAGTGTAGTATCTCTGCGTGTGAGAGAGCATTGGATGATAGTTGAGTTTTAGTAGCTGAGAATTGATGCTGAGGTTACCAGCCAAGAATCTCTTTTGGCTAGGTTATGGTCTAACCAAACATATCTGATCATATTAGGATAGCTCAGCAAACTAATGAGATGACCATTAAGTTCAGAGAAGATGTTCTTAAAGGGAGGAATCCTGAATTCAAAATATCAAATAAGATAGATAGATTTCGAGACAGATTAGTAGTTCCAAAGGCTTAAGGGTTAAGGAAAGTGTTAATGGAAGAAGCCAATAATTCAGTCTTTTCTATTCATCTAGGATCCACCAAAATATATAAAGATTTGCGTCAATTTTTTGATGACCTAGTATGAAGAGAGATATAGAAGAATTTGTTCATAGATGTTTGACATATCAACAAGTAAAAGCTGAAAATCAGAGACTAGGTGGACTACTTGAACCATTCCCTACTACTGAATAAAAATGGAAATACATTACCATAGTTTTTGTTACAAGATTACCCAGAATTATGAGGGGGTTTAATGCTCTATGAGTTATGGTAGATCATCTCACCAAATCAGTTCACTTTCTTCTGGTTACAGTAACTTATTCTATGGAGAAATAGCTAAATTTTATATTAATGAGATCATAAGATTACATGGCATACCCGTATCCATTGTTTCAGATAGAGATCTAAGATTTGTTTTTTAATTTTGATAGAACATTCAGATCAGATTGGGAACTAAACTTAGTTTCCCAATAGCATATCATCCTCAAATAGAGGATTAGTCAGAAAGGTCTATATAAACTCTAGAGGATATGTTGAGAGCTTGTATTTTAGAGTTTCATGGTAGTTAGGCTAAATATTTGATGTTAGTAGAATTTGTTTATAATAACAGCTACCAGTTCAGTATTAATATGGCACCGTTTGAGGTATTATATAGGAAAAAATATAAAACTCCTCTTTGTTGAGATAAAATGGGTGATATTCAATCTGAAACAAGACCTATTTATCTACAAGAGACTACAAAAAAGTTCAGATCATTCAAGAAAAGCTTAAAACAGCACAATCTTGCCAAAAGATTTATGTTGATAATAGATAAGAGACTTGGCATTTGATGTACGAGACTGATAGCAATAATTTTTATGCACTTGAATTATATTATTTCAGCACTTATTTATAAATTTTAAGAATTTTTTAAACCCTATTTTATGATATTTCACTGATTAATTTCATGAGTTTTGATTTAGGAAATATTGGCTTATTGTAGGAAATTCATACTAAGAGACATCTGTTAGTATTTTGGGCATATCTCTCTATTCTGACGTCCGATTGAGATGATTCTTGTTGGGTTAGAAACTAGACTTCAAGGCCTACAAATCTAGAGAGTCTAGAAGCTAATTTAAACCAGAACTTATCTAGAAACTGGGTCAAAATTGCTACGGTGCTGGAAAGTCAAGTCTTTGTTAAAGAAGACAACTAATTGAGTTTATCCAATAAATGATTTATGAGATAAAGTTGCTAATAACTCTAGGAGTATTCAAAATAAAGGATAATGAGGAAGTTTTCAAATTCTGGAGAAGAAAGAAGATAAAGTTTATCATCACAATAAGAACAAGTCTCTAAATCAAAGAAAAATGTCATGTTTCCAAAAACTCACGTTTTCTTGTGATTAGGGTTTTAGTTCTATAAATAAGAGGCATCCCAAGGCAGAAGAAACAACTCTCTCTAGAACCCTAGTAGCTACCATTGGAGAATGTGATTTTCATATTTTTTTCATGCCAAAAGGGTTGTAATATCTTCTTTATTTTATTTTTTTTTAGTATGTCTATCTAATTTTCTTGTTTCTAACACTCGATGGATTCTATTTTTAATTAATTATGTGGACTGAATTTATTTCTTTCCTTTGAGTTTTATTGACATGATTATTGTGTGATGGGATTTTATTATTAATCTTAATACTTCAAAATGTTTAGTCCTACGTTTTGTATCATTTGAGATTAAATGCATACATGACCAATATAATTATAAGAAATTAATCCAATATAATAAAATCCACACGAAATTATGAGATCAGCAGAAGATTAATTTTGTGTGTGGAGAATTTAAGGTAAAACCTATATTATAGTTTTTCAGAAATTTTAATGCAATTCAAATTAATCAAAATTGTATAACTATTGAGTTTTAATTAGTTGAATTAGGGATTTTATTACATGACCATTAGATGGAATCTAATTTTAGAAAAACTGTCATCATACACAATAATTCTTTAGCCAATAAATTTAAAAGATTTGATAAAATTTGGTCTTGTGAAATGTTAAAAATAGATGAAATTAATGTTCTAGGATTTATTTTTCACTGAGTTTTATCCTTTTATATTTTAATTATTCTAGAGTTTCCTTTATTTATTAATTTTAATTCTTCAGTATCTGCATATTTGGATTTCGGTTTGTCCAACTTAGACAGGGTAAATCGTAGTTAGTAATACAAAATGTTCTCGTGTGAATGATACTTGCTCATCATTATACATAATCTTTGACTAGGGTATATTTGTCTGAATTCTTGATGTTAAAATCTCATACCAAGTTTTTTACACCGTTGCTGGAGATATTTTTGTATATCACTCAAATTTAATCTTGTTTAAGATTGGACATTATCTTTTATTTCTTATTTCTTTCTTGTTTTTGTTAAATAGGATATACAGTTTTTAGAGTTTTTCTTAGAGTCCATTTAGTTTCAGGTTTCTAGGGTTTTTTTGGTTGTCTAAAAATTGACTTAGAAATTAGGGTCAAGCAACCACTTGTTTCAAAGGATTTCTGTGTACTGACCAAAAACCACAGCTTTGCTGTGGGTATCACCTTATGTTTGCCAAATTTTATCGTTTTAATAGATTTTTCATTTTTCTTTTATTTTTTAGTTTAAAGTTTGGTTTTTCGATAATAGTTTAATTATCTTTTATGCATTCTTTTATTGTTTCTTTGTGATTTTTACTTTTATATAGGTGATTTAGATTTTTTTTAATCGAAAAGTTTTGACCTAACTGAATTTGATCTAAAATAAAGAAAACCTTAAGAACCATTCGTAAACAAGTTAGGGAAGTTAAGGAAAAAGCAATAATGGCTCAAGAGAATAAAGCAATGTGAGAGTTTTCGATACCTAGATTTGAGAATATACTAACTAACATTGCACGGTCTGCCGTGGAAGCTAATAATTTTGAAGTTAAACCGAATCTTATTGGCATAGTGCAAGTAGATCAGTTTGGCACAGAAAGTGTTAAAAATCCAAATAGTCGTCTGAAAAACTTTCTGGAGATCTGTAAATCAAGTTGAATGGAGTCTGCCCTGATGGAATAAGGTTATGGTTGTTTCCTTTCTCTTTTAGGGGAAAGGCAAATGTATGATTTAACTCATTCCCTACAACTCACTTTACGAATTCGGAGAATTTGTCTCAAACATTCTTGGCTAAGTATTTCTCACCTGAAAAGACAGCTAAACTACGTAATGATATTATTAGTTTTAGATAGTTTGAGGGTGAATCTTTATATAATGTTTGGGAGCATTTTAACGATTTGATTAGAAGATGTCACATCATGGTATACATGATTGGTTAATTTTATAAATTTTTATGGTGGTCTTCTATATTCTGTTAGAATTACCATTGATACTGCAACTGAGAATACTTTTATGAGTAAGTCTTATAATAAAACATGTGGATTATTAGATTATATGACCTCTAATCAGTATGATTGGTCCAATGAACATGAAATTCTTAGGTGATGAGCTGGAGTGCATGAGGCCGATAATTTTAACATGCTTTATGCAAAAATCGATTCATTGATTAATGTTGTGAAAGCAATTAAAATCAATCCCAATATTGTGACTAATTAGGTTTATTCTTATAAATCATGTAATGATTCTACTTATATGCTTTCTGAGTGTGCGTAGGTACAACAAGCAATTTTTTTTTTCTTTCAAATTTTGGCAGATCTTAGAATAATCCTTACTCCAACATGAACAATCTTAGGTAAAGGAACCATCTCAATTTTTCATGGAGTCAAGGATCAACACAGAGTGAATCCACCATACTTTAATTTAGGAAATCTACTTCAAATGGAAAGCAAGACATCATGGGAGGTTGCAATTAAACAATTAACAAAAGCAAGTAATGAAAAAATTGAGAAACTTGAAAATAAAATTGATCAATTGACTAATATCTTTCATTCTTGTGTGTCAGATCGTTTGTTGAGTTACACTGAGAAGAATTCTAGAGAGCAAGCAAAGGTAATTTCATTGAGAAGTGGGTAGGAATTGCAGGAGGTGCCAATATAGTCCAAAGATGAAGAGGATAAACAAGAGAAAAAGAAAGAGGTCCGATAGCCTACAAAGGAGAAGATTAAAGAATTGGATTCAAAACAGGGAAGTACTTCATGTTTGAATGAATATAAGCCCTTTGTCCCTTTTCCTGTGTATCTTTTACATGCAAATGCAGAAAAGTAATTTGAAAAAGTTTTAGAAATTTTAAAAAAATTGCATATTAACATTCATCTTTTGGATATTATTAGACATATGCCGAACTATGACAAATTCTGTCACGCACCGACCCGAAAGTCGAGCATGCGAACAGACCGCCGCGACTCCTCAAGGCACGGGTATGCTCTACTCGCACATTGAGGTCACGCAAGGCTAATATTATGACCTTACTCGATATCATTAAGTCAAAATCATATAGCGGAAGATAAAAAAAATGATAGTTTTCAATAAAAATTTTCTTTAAAACATTTGCCTCCAATTTACATATAATATTTATATGCATGATCCAATCGTAAACAAGAATGGGTATAATCACTACCCGATAGCGTTTCTCAGTAAAACTCGTGGGATAGTACCTCAATGTATGTCAAGTACAGTATAAGCTGAAAATATTAATATGAGGGGTGAGTATAATCCACATACTCAGTGAGTGAGGTGCAATGACTACATAATGACAATAAATGAATTTGTGAGAGTGGTAAGTCAAAATATCTTTTTAAATTCATATTTCATTCATTTGCAAATATATCGTGTAATTCAAAATAATATGCATCTTTATCATTAAATCATACATCAATGGGGTGTCAAAAACGTATTCTACCCATAGTTTGGCCTAATTAGGGTAAAATCCATCAAGGGGTCACCACAATATTCATAAGAATAAAACACATATATTTTCCTCCCTTCCCTTGGTGTTGACATGGTCCTCATGGATGCTCGTCTATGGGATCCGTTGCCCAGAGACAGGTGACTCAAACCCCTGCTCCCGTGTTACCCCATCACGTCACCCCGTCAGGTAAATGCTCAATACCATGGTAGGGAGTGCGCTATAGCCACTATGCACCATTCCATAAACATACACTTGTGCCATAAATCATCATTTATAAATATTTACTCGTAAAACAAGGTACTATCAGATCATCATAACATCATGATGCAATTCGTCACAAACATCCTTTCAAGACATGCCACAAATACTAAAACATTTCTAAATCACATTTCAAAAATTCATTTATAAAAAAAATCATGATCAAAATATTTTTCATTCAAAGTCAGAAATAGTCGTACCACTCACCTCGACCGTGGAGGGTACGCCACTCCCCCTAACTATCCTCGTTTCTGGAACGAATCATCCCTCGAATTCTAATCATAAGTTAAACAATATCATTTATTAATTCAATATTATATAGTTGGCTTACAACATGCGTATAAAAATGGTCTCTTTCATAAGGTTGAATATCAATTTTCATACTTAGAGAAATTTCTACAAACATATAACGTGCAGGTTTAATAAAATCATGATATCTTCAAAAATATTGATTGGATTCAATTGATTTAAATTTTTTCTTAAAGCTAAGACATATATCTCCAACTTTTATGTTTAGACCATTTTCAAATTCTGAATATACGAATTTATAAAAAAAATTATTACTTTTCTTGCTAAGTTCCTAAAACCAATTCTGCATAGTTTTGGGAGAATTTTCATATCTCCCTATGTACTTCTCCAATTTAAGTAATTCTTATCTCAAATTAAAGATAAGATATAGCTCTAAAACTTTCTAGTTTTAACCATCCTCAGATTCTAAATTTATAATTTTATAAAATTTAGTTTTCATCTCTATTTCAGTTTTAGAATTACTTCTACACAGTTTTAGTAAAATCATCATAACTTTCTGCATATAACTCCGATTTAACTAATCTTTATCTCAAATTAAAGATAAGACAGAGACCTAAAACTTTCATGTTTAACATTTCTCAAAATTATGAACAAAAATACCTCAAAAATTTATACAAATTACCAGTTGTACACAAAATATGAAACAGAATTTGTGAAACATGCTAAATTTTCAAAAATCACTAAAAATCGATTTCTTCATGAAATGCCTCACATGATACACCATTTTAAAGTTTAGGAAGTCTACTATATAGATAAATAAATATCTTATATTTTTAAATTCTACAGAATGAGATATCCTAAAAAAACTATACAAGACTCAATTTAGAAATCAACATTTAGCATGCTAGTATGGATATAAAAGTAACTACTCATCAAATAATTTAATATTAGCATAAGTTAGAATATATTACCTCCTTTGTAAGATCTCTTGCTAACAATATATATCATCACTCTCTTTTGAATTTTTAAATTTTTATCACGTTAGAAAAAAATCAAATCACAATAAACATAAATTCCTATACAATACCTCTATACTTCCAATTGAAATTTAAGAATTCCCAAAAATGTTTTTGTCTCTTTGGCTCCATGGTTGAACTCAAAATGGATATAGAACCCTCACAATTTCGTCCAAGGTGAGTTTGAATGAAGAAAATAGGTCAAACTCTTCTTAAACAAGTTCTTTTATAAACCTAGTCAAATATCCTTAACCGTTGGATCATTCTATGCATTATCTTGACCTTCCACTTGTCCTAACACTTAAACCATGCAATTGTTGATTCAAGCAACCTCCATGCACTCCACCAAGTGTCTTTGGACGTCCATGTCAAGGGGAGGAGGTGTCACAAGCTAGAACAAGCTAATTCTAGTTAGTTTTCATGCAAAAATTTCTACCCAATAAGTTTTCATGCATAAATTTCTATCCAATGAGTTTTCTTGAATGTGAAAAATCCTATGTGGCCGCTAACCAACCTTGCTTCCCTCTTGACCAATTATTTGGCTCCAATTGTCCATCCTTGAGTGGTTTGTAACTTAGTCCCTTAACTTTCCTTAATTGTATTTAAACCCCTAACTTTTAACAATTTGTATTTTTGGTCCATATGAAATTTTATTTGAAATTTCTTAAATATGTGAAATTTCATTTAAATATCTTTATTTAAGTGTGTAGGTCTTCTCTTAGCTATTTTTGACTTCTTTAGGCCATGCCGGTATTTTCCGAAAAGTTTTTCGGCTTACCGATAAAATTTTCGGTTTTTAGCGATTTTGAAACGAAATCTCAAAATAAATAAATAGATAATTAAATAGATGTCTCAAAAGAATGCTTATATATTTAGAATCATGAAGAGTAGTACATGATATACAGTCACCGAAAATCCGTGTTACAAATTCCTCAAGGACCTGATCACTAACAAGAAGAAGTTAGCTGATATTTCAATGGTCAAACTTACAGAGGAGTGCTCTGCAATTTTATAAAAGAAGTTGTCGCCAAATCTCAAGGATCCAAGGAGTTTCTCTATCTCTTGCACTATTGGTTTCACTGATTTTTTTTTTTTTTTTTTTTTTTTTTTTATGTTTTGTGTGATCTCGGTGCTGATGTAAATCTCAAACCATATTTTATATTTTTGAAATTAGGATTAAATGATTGTCGACTTATAAATATTTCTTTACAATTGGATGATAGGAGTGTAAAGTATCCAAGAGATATTGTTGAGGATATTCTGATTAAAGTTGATAAATTCATTTTTTCTGTTAATTTTGTTGTCTTGGATATGGATAATGAGGATGAGGGTATTTTATTGATTTTAAGTTGACCTTTTCTTCTTACTTCACGTGCATTGATCGATATTTATAATGGGTAGTTGATTTTGAGATTGAATGATGAAAAGATTGAATTCAATGTTTTTTATATTATTAAGAATTTTGATAAACAAGAAGTTTTTAGAATTGATTGTATTGATAGAATTGCTGAACATGATCTTAAGGTTTCTTATTTTAGTAATCCTATTGAAAATTACATTGTTAATTCATTGTGTATAAATCACGACTTTATAAACAATGAATATATTGATGGATGTGCTACTTTGGGTATAAATTTAAGTAAATTTCAACCACAAAGGAGGCTTGATACAGGTAAAGAAAGGATGCTGCAGTTAAATGAGTTGGAGAAATGATGAATGGGGCATATGAGAATGCTCAATTTATAAAGAAATGATAAAAGCATGACATGATGCTACAATCAAGAAGCGAGAGTTTGAAATTGACATAAAGTACTATTGTATAACTCTCATTTGAGACTTTTTCTAGAAAAGTTGAGATCAAGGTGGTCTGTATCATTTGTGGTGACACAAGTTTTTCCATATAGAGTATAGAGCTTTCAAATGAACAAGGAAAAAAATTCAAAGTCAATGGGTATCGTTTAAAGATTTATGAGGTTGGAAACAACTTGAAGGAGGGGTCTTCTATCTTTTTGAACAATCCATGAGCATAAGAAATCTTTTGCACGAGAGGAAGGGAAGTTGCTACTAAAGAATAGGCTACAGATTCATCGACTTTATTAGAGAAGTTTTTTGTCCTTTTTATTTATTTTCTTATTTCATCTTTTCTTCATTTTACATATTGTGGACAATGTTAGGTTTAAGTGTGGAGAGAGAATAAGTTGAGTTTTTTTCTTAGCACATTTTGATTTGAAGAAAATTTAAAAATTAAAAATTTTAAAAAGAAATTTTTTTTTAGTTTTTGTAGATTTTTTTTATACTAACAAGATTTTCTTGAGTTTTCTAGTTCTTGTGTGTTATTTGTTTTGAATTGGATTGTATGAAAGATAATTGATATTAGTAGTTATTTGGTATGTAATTAGCTATTCATTTTTTATTGGTTGATTTAAAAGATAAATATGCAAGATTTAATACAAAATTTACCCAAGCGAGGAATTGCTCCTTATAGAGTAATTTTGTACTCTCATTTTTCATGTTGAGAGTATATCACACGTAGAATGATCATTATAGAATTTGTTTTGTTATGTATATCGAGATCATATTTTTTATTTTCATATACCAAAATGATTAAAATACCTAAATTTACACACTTTTGACTTTTGAAAAATATCATCCCTAATATTTTATATCTCTTAGTTACCCATTTAAATCTAAATTTTCTTTTTTCTTGAGTTACCCACATAATTTTTCCCCATGACCTACTTTTTCTAACTCTAGATTTTAAACTCAAATTCACTAATTTACTTACAGTTGATAATATGACATTATACTTTTATTTTTATGTTTTAGATTTTTTTTTTATTTTTTGTTCGTATGACAAATTGTGACACAGTATAGCAAAAGAGAGAGAGAGAGAGAGAATTATCACGTTGAGTTACGAAAAAATAAAAAATGATGAAAAACAAAAATTCAGAAAAATTTCAGAAAAAGTGAAAAAATTTGAAAAAAATGGAAGAAAAAGAAAAGTTGCTTGAAGATAGTTGAAATTTCGTTACACATTCTTTGTTTTGGATGAGTGAGATATTACATTACATATTCAGAATTAGAGTGCTACATATATTTAGGGATTGAAAGTTGTAGAAGTTAGCATTTTCTTTGTTTTGCTGTAGAGAATGCTATATTTGTGTCTTTTTTATCCTACCTTTAACCCTAATCACGTTATAACCAAATAAAAGAGATTTTGATTGGAATATGGATTTCATATATTCAAGTGGTGAAAATTTGATATATGAGCAAGTTTATGGTAATACCATCTCATTGTGTTAATTTGAATGATACATATTCCCTTTACATATACATATACTTGAGTACATTGAGTGAATCTATTGAGAGGCTAGTTAAATCTTGCATTGTTCTTGATTTTAAGGATACTGTTGGGGATGTATTAGTTGATTTAATACTGAATGCTACGAAATATTGGTTGTCTTGATTGCAATTCTAGTTTAAGCTTGTCATACACATAATTAGGCTCCTGGGAATGTTGAATTGGTTTTGGAAAAAAAAATTTCTTACTTGAAGACAAGCAAATATTTAAGTATGGGGGTATTTGTTAGCAATAATTTTTATACATTTGGATTATATTATTTCAGTACTTATTTATGAATTGTAGGACTGTTCTAAACCATATTTCATAATATTTCACTGATTAATTTCATGAGTTTTGATTTAGAAAATATTGGGCTTATTTTAGGAAATTCGAACTCAACAAACAGTTGTTAGTATTTTAGGCATATCTCTTTATTCCGACATCCAATTGAGGTGATTTTTATTGGGTTAGAAACTAAATTTCAATGCTTACAAATCTTGTGGAGAGTCCATAAGCTAATTCAGACTAGAACTTATCTGAAAATTGGGTCAAAATTGCTATAGTGCTAGAAAATCAAGTCTTTGTTGAAGAAGGCAACTAATTGAATTTATCCAATGAGTGATTTATGGGATAAAATTACTAATAACTCCAGAAGTCTTCAAAATCAAGGATAAAGAGAAAGTTTCCAAATCTTAGAGAAGAAAGAAGATAAAGTTTATCATCACAACAAAAACAAGTCTCCAAATCAAAGAAAAATGCCAAGTTTCCAAGAACTCACGTTTTTTTGTGATTAGGGTTTTAGTTTTATAAATAAGAGGCATTCCTAGGGTAGAAGAAACAACTTTCTCTCTAGAACCCTAGTAGCCACCATTGGAGGACGTGATTTCCATATTCTTCTCATGTTAAAATTGCTGTAATGTCTTCTTTATTTTACTTGTTTTTCTTTAATATGTCTAGCTAATTTTTTGTTTTTAGAACTCAATGGATTCTATTATTTAATTAATTGTATGGATTGAATTTATTTATTTCTTTTGAGTTTTATTGGCATGATTATTGTTTTTTATTATTGATCTTAATATTTTAAAACATTTAAACCTACATTTTGTATAATTTAATATCAAAACATTTAGATATACGTTTTGTATAATTTGAGATTAAATGTATGCATGACCTATATACTTGTAGAAGATTAGTCTAATACAATAAAATACATACAAAATTATGAGATCGACAGAAAATTAATTTTGTGTGTGAAAATTTAGAGTAAAACCAAGATTACAGTTTTTCATAGAATTTAATGCAGTCTGAATTAATTAAAATTGCATGATCATTGGCTTTTAATTAGTCAAAATAGAGATTTTATTGCATAACCATGGGATAAAATCTAATTTTAAGGAAACTACTTTCATACATAATAATTCTTTGGCTAATAAATTTAGGGGATTTAAAAATATTCGGTCCTATGAAAGATTAAAAATAGATGAAGTTGTGAATTTTATCCTTTAATATTTCAGTTGTTCTAGGATTTCCTTTATTCACTAATTTTAATTCTTCAATATCTGCATATTTGGGTTTCGGTTTGTCTAATTTTGATAGGGTAAATCATAATCGGTAATACAAAATATTCTCGTGGAAATGATACTTGCTCATCATTATACACAACCTTTAACTAAGGTATATTTGCCTAAATTTGTGGTGTTAAAATCCTATATCAAAGACAAAGTTTTTTTAAAAAAATTTCTCCAGTCGAAGGTGTGCTGAGCTTTGGAAAGGAAAAAAAAAAAAAGAAAGCTCGGCCCTAGATTTATGGGTCCTTTTGGGATCCTAGTCGAAGTTAGATTAGCTGCTTATGAGTTGTCTCTACCTCCAGCATTTGAGAGAATTCATCCTATCTTTCATATTTCTATGTTGAGAAAATATGTTTATGATCCTACACATGTAATTAGCTATGAACCACTCTTAGTTGCAGAAAATTTAACCTATATTAAGTAACTGATCCAAATTCTAGATTCTCAGGTGCAGAACTTAAGAAACAAGACTATCAAGTTGGTAAAAGTTTTATAGAGATATCACACCTCCGAGGAGGCATCTTGGTAGCTAGAATAAGAAATGAGAGAATGACATCCATATCTTTTCGAACATGGACAATGATATAAAGGACCCAATCATTTAAGAAGAAAGGATGTATGGTCCCATTTTGAGAAATTATTAAAGCATGCAATTGTATTTACATTTACATTTTTTTTTAAATTTTACTAAACACATTTAAATTTTCCGCATTGTACTATACTAAAATTTGTTGAAATTTTTTTATGTGCAATGCATGTTTTGATTTTTATGGGTGTGATTTTAACTATAGGTTGAGCATATTAAAATTAGTATAAACTAGTGGGATACACCGACGAATGAGAATGGTCAAAATAAGATAACAAGATAATCGAAATAGGGTGGGACCCACAAAAGGGAGAAAAATTGAGAAAAGCCACACCATCACATGACATTGGACACCACTCCTTGAGAAAGAGGGGAAGAGAGTGTGAGAAGGGAGAGAACCTATCTCACACTCTTCCCTTCCAAGAACCCTAATCATGAGTTCTATTTTTCTCTCACAAAAACTTGTCTCAAACTCCATTAAGGGGTTTATAGAACATTGAGAACAACCTTGGAGTCCAGAGAAAACTTGTCTCACAAAATCTTCATCCATATGCATGCTATCCTTGGTCTTTGGGAAGCACTAAGGGGTGTATAGAACATTGAGAACAACCTTGGAGTCTAGAGAAAACTGAGAGAGGAAAAGTTATGAAATTCAAAGAAAAATTGCAAGTTTGAGGCAAGTATCATAATTGTGTATATTTAATTGATACCCGATGATCATGTATAACATGTTTCTCATGTTGTTATGATATTTGAATAAGGATGGAATGGACCAGGGAAGAAAGAAATCACATTTTTGAACATAAGAGAATGAAAAACTATGAATTTGGCATGCTGGATAGTTTGACCAAGCTTTAGTATTTAGCTAAAAATTTTTTCTAAACAACTGTAAATCGAATGATTTTTTTTTAATATGAAACTAGACTTTCAGAACTTTAAAAGGATATATAACTCGAAGAGTTTGATTGAGAATTGAATTTTTAGTGATTTTTCAAAATGATATATTTTTTATATAAAACTGCTTTATTTCTGTCATGTTTTAGCTTTGAATATTTTTTCAATTTTTAACTACCTTTTGGGATGAATTAAGTTGAATTCTGAATATAAAAGTTGTAACTTTATGTTTTATCTTTAAATAAACACTTGAATCACCTCAATCCGATATGTGCAGAAAAAGTTATCCTAAATTTTCTAAGACTGCTCATGCTATGTTGTAAATTCCAGCCTGTAACTTTGATTTTCTTGAGTATTCATGTGTGATTGAAATTGAATCTAGTTATAAACAAATATTATAGACTTATGTCTTATCTTTTAGTGGCAGTTGGAATCATCTCAATCCGAGAATTGTTGTTTAAATTATGGCACTTTTATTAAAATTCGTTTGTGCTAGAAATTTGTTGAAATAGTTCTTTGATGTATAATGAATTGTTATGTGGCATATATAATTGTGATATTTGATTAAACTTTTGTGTAAACCTTGTGATAAGTTGTGGTTTTAGTGGCTGTAACGTTTTGGGAATCACAAAGAATTATAAAGGGAAAGTGAGATCCACAAAAATTACCTCCAAAATCTTTACAAAGCCTGCGGGCGAAATTTGAGGGGTGTGGTTATTGTATGTATCTCTAAAAGCTTTGCAAAGATTACGAGCAAAGCTTGAGGAGCACAATTAGTGTATATATCTTCAAAAGTTTTACAAAGTCTGCAAGCGAAGTTTGAGGACTACGACTGGTATATATATCTTCAAAAACTTTGCTAAATCTCCGGGCAAAGTTTAAGGAGCATGATGGGTGTATATAATTCCAAAATATTGTGAAACCTATGGGTGAAACTATCACTTCGTGACAATTGCACATGTTTTCTTGATAATGATTTGGGATAATGCATAATTCTTTATACCTTTCTCTCTATCAAGTTGTGATACATTCGAGTATTATATTTTACGTACTTTATATAATGATATTGATCTTCTCATGTATGACATACCTGTTATGCTTTCCATTGGTCTCACGTGTACTTGCTCAGCTTATGCCTAACCTTATCATCTTTATCTTCGGGTGATTTGGAAGCCAAGAGGGAACCAAAGGGTAGAAGCCTTTGAACCAAGAGATTTAAATCCCTATTTATCTTTGAATTTTTTGTTTCGGTTAAGGCATGTAATATACGTGTTCTTTGGTATGAGTTATACTGTATGTCTAACATAGTTATTGGCCGAGTAGAGCCTTATGTATCGTTTTATTTATATTATATTTATATGTTATGATATGTTACGCTGGGTGGCAAGGAGGGTCATCATTGGCAGTTTATTTGATAATAGAAATGTTTTATTTGTTTTATCAGACTTCTATACTAATCCTAAGTGGCTAAACAGTCACTAAATAGGGAAGCTTTGCCAATATTTTTTTTGAAAAAATAGCAAATTATTTTCTTTTATTATAAATTTTCATTCCATGTCATGACACGTGGGAAAGGCAACTATCACGAATTCAGATGTTACATTTTAATCATATTAGTTATTTCTACATTTTTATGCCTATCTCATTTCGCTAAGGGTATAACATGTGAATAGCGGGTCGTCACAAGGTCTAAAACATACCATGGTAATGCAGATGTTGCATTTTAATCATATTAGTTATTTCTGCATTTGCATGTCTATCTCCTTTTGCTAAGGTTGCAACATGTGATTAATTTGCATGTCTATCTCCTTTTGCTAAGGTTGCAACACGTGATTAATGGATCGTCACAAGGTCTAGAACATACCATGGCATACATCAAACTTTCAACTACTGAGACATAAGGAACTCTTCCTATCTTTTGCTTCTCTTCATCTATCTTTGCACAATACTTTACACTCGATTTGAAATGAGATGCAAGAGGACTAACAATTACTTTAGCATCACTCATGCTAAACCTTTGAAGTAATTTCTTGATATACTTCTATTGTGATAGATAAAGCTTCTTTGCGGTCTTGTCTTGAGTAATCAACATACCTAAGATTTGTTTTGCATGACCCAAATCTTTCATGAAAACTAACTTACTCAATTATTGCTTCAACCTATTAATTCTTAACGTATTCTTGCCAACAATTAAAACATCATCAACATAAAGCAAAAAAAAAAAAAAAAGATAAAATCATCACTAGGAAATATTCAAAAATATACAATGGTCTGAAGTTGTCTTCTTATAGCTTTGCTTCTCCATTACAAACTCTAACTTCTTATACCATTACTGAGGTGCCTGCTTTAGTCCATAAGGACTCTTTTTTGAGTTTCACTTGCAATCTTTTTTTCCTTTCACTTGGAAACCCTTTGCTTGTTTCATATGAATGTCTTCTTCTAAGTCACCATGAAGAAATGTCCTCTTCACATCCATTAGCTGAATCTCCAAGTCTAAGACTATCAGCTAAACCGAGTGCAGATCGAGAACATCTTCACAATAGGAGAAAAAATCTCACCAAAATCAATTACGTTTCGTTGTCCAAATCCTTTCACCACTAATCTTGCTTCGTATCTTGGCTTGAAAGTATGGTATTCATTCTTGATCTTTTGCACCCACTTATTTTCCAAAACTTTCTTGCTTTCTTGCAATTTCACAACTCGTAAGTGTGGTTATCAAGCAATGAATTCATCTGATCTTTCATGGTCTCAATCCAATCAGATTTGTGCTTATCTTCCATTGCCTCTTCAAAAGTTGCAGCCTTCCCACCATCTATCTCTAAGATGTACTCACCTTCAGGATATCTTATAGGAGGTTGTCTGCTACTAGTAGACCTCTTAAGTGGAGCAGGTGGAGCCTTCATTTCAGGTTGTTCATCAACCACATTTTCATCAATTTCATCATAATTAAGATCAATGGTCTCATATGCACCTTGCTGATCAATCTAAGCATCAATTGCATTAGGCTCCTCTACTGATGTAGAATAAGCAATCTCAAAATCAACTGAATTGTCATGAATTTAGGCATTGAATCTTCTTTGGGGTCAATATCCTTCAAAGTTTCATCCTCGACAGACTCATCAATATCTCGACTTGTAATCACCTTCTTGTTGATACGATCATAGAGTTTATATCAAACTCATCTTGACCATAGGCAATGAAAATGCATTTCCTAGTTTAGCATCAAGTTTAGACCTTTCATCATTAGGCACAAATAACAAATACTTTATGGTCATAAACTTGCAAATGGTCATAAGAGACTTATTTACCTAACTATACCTTTTGAGGAACTTCATTCTGTAAAGGAACACATGAGAAAATTTTATTACATGCACAATTGTACTCAATGCTTCACCCAAAAGGCTTTCGATAATCCGGCCGGTGAAAGCAAATATCTGACCCTTTTCATCAGTGTTTTGTTCATCCTCTTAGCCAAGCCATTTAATTCTGGAGTTTTTTTGTGGAGTCTTTTGATGTCTAATGTTTTGCCCTTTATAATAAACATTAAATGGCCATGTGTATTTTCCCCTATTATCAATGCAAATACACTTTAGCTTCTTTCATGTCTCTCTTTCAACAAAAGCTGAAAATTGCTTGAACATATTCAACACTTGGTCTTTTGACTTCAAGGTATAAACCTAAGTCTTCCTAGAGTAATCACCAACAAAAGTCATAAAATAAGAAGAGTCACCTAGTGTTTGTGTCTTTATGGGACCACACACATCAGAATGTACAAGGTCAAGTATTTCAGCTCTCTTTGAAGTTAGATGAGATTTAAATGAAATCGTATTCTGCTTCCCTCCAAGACATTGATCACACTTCTCAAAAGATACATTGTTACCTCTACTGATTCTTTTTTGCTAACATAGCCATGCCTCTTTCACTTATATGACATAAATATTGTGCCACAATTCACAATCATCATATTCTACCATATTTGTAAAATTAGGAAGCACTTAGCTTGAGTGAAGTAAAGAGATGAGTGTTTCATTCCTCTTGCCACAAGCGTGGAACCCTTGATTATCTTCCATTTGTCATTTGAGAATACACTATCATTGCCTTCGTCACTAAGTCTGCCCACAGACATAAGATTTAAATGAATATTTGCAATAACTTCACACGTTCAAGGATAAGCTTCGTACCATTTGACATCTCCAAACTTATGTCTCCTATACTAACACATTTTCCTACAGTATTTTGAGTCATTCTTACATCTCTAAAACCACCATGAGTGTAAATAGTGAAAAAATCCCTTCTAGAGGTAGCATGAGCTGAGATGCGATCACAGTTTTAGCAAGGTTTACATCATCAAACTCTTGAAGCATTAGAAAGTTGTTTGTGGTGGTATTGACTTTGTCTTGTTCAGGATTTTCTTCTTTCTTTTTCCCTTTATCTTTATTGCCCTTGTTGTCCTTCTTGAGTGTCCATGACCCTTCTTACCATAATAATTGCACTCAACATCTTTGTACATGCTCTAGACTTGATTTTACTTTGATTTTTGTAATTCAAGAATCTGCTTTTGACTGACAAACAATGGCCACAGTAGTACGTAAATGAGACTGAATCATATTTGGAGAGAAATTTTAGATCTTATTCAATGTGCTCCCCCTCTTTAAGATTCCGCACATGACATCATTAACAGAAAAACATCTGACTCTAGGGGCCCATGTTTATTTATTAACAGTAACACACATGTTCTTGAACAAACTGGGGAGACTTGAACACACCATCGAAAGGTCAAGGAAGAGTCCCTGTGCCACTTTGCTAGAAAAGGCTGGCGGTAGTCATCTACCCACTTGCTTAGTTCCATTTTGCGGTATTTCTCAACCTTTTTACTATTAAATCTTATATCAATTAATTCAATTTTCAGAATATAATATATATAGGAGCCCTAAACCGTAGGACTTAGCTTTCAAGGTCAGAGTAAGTTTCTTCCTAATATGATATCAAAACCATATTAAAATCAAGTTGATTCTGACCGGTTCTCTCTTTATTAGTATTATCTAACATATATGTGGAGTTAGATCTACTCTCGAGTGTTAAATCCCATATAAACTAACTTAAATTTTTTGACATTTTATATAAATTTAAAAAATCTCTAGAGACTCCTTCCCTTCCCTCATCCTATTTTTTCCCCACCAACCATCTCTATCCTTCTCTTAGAGCTTAAATGATAGTGAAGTGTCCAATTTGATCATCTTGCTTGATCCATTGAACTCTCTTCAGTCTCCCTAGCCCAATAGAAATTTTTCAATGTTAGCCAACAATTTTGGATTTTTCTCTTGTTTGACATTATCTTAGAGCATTTTAGGACTTTGATGATGGGAGGGGGAACAAATTATTTCTCTTCTAAATTTGTACCATGACACATTTCTCAATATTAATATTTCTCATTTTCAAAACACAATTCAATACATTAAATTAATTAATATTTACAAAAAGAATCATTATATTATTTATATTTATATACTTTCTCACATTAATAAATTATTTATTTATTTAATTATAACTTTTATTTTATTTAACACAGCTTAAGGTTTCCCGCAACCTAATCAGTCATAGAACAAAAGCTTTGTATCCAATGGTTGCCAAGTAACATGGCTACTCTCAAATTGTTGAAACCTCTATAATGTAGTAAAGTTCAAACATCTGCGCCTACTTCATCATATCTCCCACCCTGCTTAATGGTAACATGCTTAGTTATTCTTCCTCCTCAAGATAACCATAAAACATGCATATAATAAATTATTGTTATTAATTATTAACAACAAACACTTATTCGCTTTGCAGGGCATACAACTCTTTCTTCAAAAATCTATACTTTATCCACAAACCCAAAACCCTCAAAACTTCAAAAAGTTGGGACAAAGAACTAAAAAGATAGTGCTTACTCTCCTCTCAATCCCACCAAAAAAATTAAAGGCCATTCGGCACCTTTTTGACTGATTGAGACTAAGCATGTCTCTTTAGTAAATACAAACATAAATAAATTTGATTATGGATTGTACTCATTTATAAATAATTATTAAAAAAAAACCTTCAATAAATACACTGATGGTGATCTCACATTCGAATCCTGTGTATAACAAAAATAGGTGTAGGAAGAGTTTGCCGGATATAATCCAGTTCAAATCAGATTTAACTGGTGATTTATAAAAAGAAAAAGAAAAAAAAAATGGAAAACCAATTGAGCCCAGACTGGTAGGGTAAGATTTTAAAGGAATCTCCGATAATCATTATACCATCTGGGCTACGATCATCTTAGGAGGAAAAATTTGTGCGCTTGCAGACACCAAAAGCTTGCTTCCCATGGAACTCGAGTCTGTTGTACATGAAACGACTGGCAAGACATAAGGCTTCTGCACTAAACCTGAATGGTGGGACCAGTATACGTTCCTTGGCGCATACATAGATCAGCTGGCGTTCCCAATTCTGCCAGCCATGCATACTCTTCCCCCTTTCCATCACCACTTATTTCAGTCTCATTTTCTCTTGCTGCAAGTGTTGAGAAAGAACCAATCAGGCTTATTATCATCTCCATAAAGTCAGCCGCTATGTATACAAGGTAAGGAAAGAGGTGTTTACTTACAAGTAATGGAATATGGGCGGTCACTGTAGTATGTACATTTCCGACCAGCGGCTTCTGAGTAAGGAGGAGCAAGAATGTCAAGCACAGCACATGAGGTGACTGCAGTGAAGCAATGCAGATTCCCTCCAGTTTTAGGGTACAATATTGAGGTTCCACTTTCGGGTGTCACAACTTTATCTGCCACCAGCTTGGCCAACCTTACTGCCAAAAGTTGTGTTTTCATCAGACTTGGATAACCGTGTTGAGAAAGCTACAGAAAGTCAAAGTCACACCCCAACCCCCCAAGGGAAGCCCAGTATGCATAGCCCTGTGCTCAGCCAAAGGTGACGAAGTTCACCAAGACACCCCCACCTAAATGGACAGACAGAGAGAGCAAGACAAAAGAGAAGAAAAGAAAACTGTAGAACTGCTAATACATTCGGTCTGTTTCCCACGTACATAAAAACACACACTGATACTAGACCCTTAAAAAAATATTATTGCATCTCTCACCCTGACAGGTCCTGTCCAAATGAAAGACCCTGTTCATTCACATAGTTGGGAGATGATTTATGGAACTTGTAAAATGCAAATGGGGGTGATGATGCAAATTACTTGGAGGTTATTTGCCCTAATGTTGAGAACCAGGTCAATCTGATTAGATAGCTAACTGCAAAGTTCTAGTTTTAGAATTACACAAAAACCAATATTAATGCACACTGCTATATTGTTTCACTTCGACATCATTACTCACATCTTACTACACTGGTTTGATGCAAATAAATCTAAGTAATTCACATAACTTTGTATTCATAATTTGGGATTCCTAATGACTCTTTGTTTGTTTAAAATGGTTAACATCTTCAATGCAGAAACATTGGGAATCATGGACAACATTCACCCACCCTAATACACAAAACTGGCATCCTGAAATATCTTGTAAGAATTTGGAATAATAACCTGGTCCATTGCTTATTTGGATCCTCGTAGGCTCAACCCAATCAAATGCTTTCACGTGCATGGATCCATACAAAACTTTGCTTAAAACTGTCATCCCAGGATGATCATGGAGAGGAATCACCGAGGAAGAAGGCAAACAGAATATACACATCTGCAGCATAAGATCGTATATACGTGTCACAGGCCTGCTTTGTGTTTGCCCTATCCAAGAGGTTTCAAAGACAACCAAGAAAACAGTTGTTTTCTAATGTTAAACTAGCAACCAATCAAATAAAGCTTGTTGTGCAGATCTTCTACACTATCATTGGTTCTGGGAAGTGAGGTTCAAGAGCAATGTCCAATTTTAGAAATTACCAAGCTCCAAATAATAAAATAAAGAAGAATTGAAAGGAATTTCCATGTTCAAAAATGAAACCACACAGGTGGAGGATTTCGAAAGAAAAGAAAATTCCGATAGGTGGAACATGCATAATTTCCTTTCATAAAATTAAGTAATGATACATTTAACAGCAGCATTGAATATTCACCCGTCTTTCAATGCATGGGGCTCAATGTGTTAAACAAGCACTCTGCCTTAGTTCATTAACTTTCATAAAACATCCTAAAATATGGTTTACTAGTTAAAATAAATAATTTTATATTTACTTGTTGTTCTAGTCCTCTGAAGGCTATTCATAAGATTTAACACTGAATTTTACCCATAACAGAGAATGAAGCACTAAAAATAGGTCGGGAATCTAAAGACTAGATGGAAAAAGAAAAAGGACCCAAAAATTGGCCAACAATCGCCGATTGATGAACTCAATGTGAAAGACAGGAAACAGGACAATGCATTCACAAAATTCTTCATATACTACTCGTATGTGCGTGTGTGTTGATGAAACTTACTGTGAAACTATCACACTCATAAATATCAACATAAGTTATAGGTTGAGCCCATCGAGCCACTCGATTAAACCGGTTGAGCCCAAAAAATCCATGCCCTCTGCCATCCTCAGAGTTTTCCACCTTGAGCCCAACATCAGCAGGACCAATCGTATCTGCAAAACAGATTGCACACACATATACAAACCTAAGAAACAGAGAAAACAAAACCCCTTTTGAAATTTCACATAATTTGCAAAAATTATTGGTTCAAATCAGAAATTTTCATTGCTAGTTAAAAACCCGTACGCCCTGATTAAAATAATAAAAAGGGGGAATTCAAGAGAAGCAATTGTGTTTTATCTCCACCAGACTAAATATATTTCTCAGCAATTACTAAGTCCCAAAAGTTTGAGGATATTGAGGCATATAACGTAAGCAACTGAAAAAAAATACCCCCTTTTGCAATTAGACATAATTTACACATTTAAATGGTTCAATTGAATAAAAATAGCATAATTAATCGAGAAAGAGAGATAGAGGCATACCCATGAGAGAAGAAATCTTTTGAATGGCAAGAGAGGAAGGAGGATGATGCAGGAAAGAAAACAAGAAGGAAATGAGATGAAAAGAAGAGTTGTCTAAGTGAATCAGCAAGTCTGAGATGGCAAGTGAGCTGGCAAGTGAGCTGAGTATGAAATGATACATAAGCTGAAGATGCTCTGAGATGGCAAGTGAGCTGAGGAAGTGAGCTGAGTATGGAATGATACATAAGCTGAAGATGCTCTGAGATGGCAAGTGAGCTGAGGAGGAAATCAAGTCAGCAAGAACGAGAGGTCAATTAACTCAAGTCAGAATAGGTAGTTAGAAGTAATAAGGGAAGTGGTTAGAGTTAGTTAATCAGTTAGAAAGCTGAGTTAGATAAGAAAGGAAGGTCAGGGTAGTTAGACGAATAATTCTGGATATTTTCAATGTTCTACCTTTCTCTCCCTCTCTCTCTCTCTCTCTGTAAAACTCTGCATTCATCAAATTCAATGAAGTACAGTTCATTCATGGTGTTCTCCTTCTAAGTTCGATTGTTTTTCTTCAACATATGTCAATCCTACATAGAAGGTTTAGTTGAGATTTTCTTTCCCTGCAACAATTGGTATCAGAGCTAGGACTGAATTTCATAAATGGCAGAGGGAACTCGATCTCAAGATGTAAACAAGAAGTTAGAAGAAACAGTGAAGGCCTTATTCAAGGAACACAAAGAAGCCCTTGACAAGGAGTTAGAGGCTCTCAGAACATTGGTTATAGAGAATCATGCAAGAAGCAACAATCCATTCCATCGACAGAATGGGCAAGGACAGGGTCATACAGGAACAGGAGGGGCTAGTGGTGCAGTAATCACCAGGCTTCCTAGGCTGGATTTTCCAAAGTTCCAAGGGGAAGACTTCCGTGGATGGTTATACAAATGTGAACAGTTTTTTGATGTTGATGAAACTCCTCCAGAGATGAAGGTGAAGCTGGTGGCCATGCATTTGGAAGGCAAAGCTCTTCAATGGCATCAAGTATTCATGAAATCCAGGTACACACGTGAATTGCCCAACTGGGAAGAATATATCAGAAATCTAGCTGCTCGATTTGGAAACACCTTATATGATGATCCTATGGGGGAACTAATGAGTCTTAAGCAAAGAGAAACAGTAGAGGAGTATCATGAAAGGTTTGAAGAGCTCCTCAATAGGGTGGAATTGCCAGAATCATATGCTGTGAGTTGTTTCCTAAGTGGGTTGAAGGAAGAAATTCAGATTACAGTAAGGATGTTCATGCCAAAGACTTTGTCTCATGCTGTGTGTTTAGCCAAATTAGAAGAAAAGAAATTTACTGCAGCTTGGAAAAATTGGAAAGGAGTTTCAGGGAAGGGAGTAAATGTACCTGGAAATAATAGGATTTTCACCAAGAATAGTGCTGCAATCTTACCCACTCCAAGAACAAGTCAACAGGAAACTGCTAAGAAACCATTCAGAACTCTCAGCTCGTCAGAATGGGAAGAGAAAAGGAAGAAAGGTCTGTGTTTTTGGTGCAATGAAAAGTATGAAGTAGGTCACAAATGCAAGGGAAAACAATTGTACAGAGTAGAAATGTGGCCAGAAGATGATGAGGAAGAAGGAGATTCAGAAGAAGATGCTAGTGAGTCATATGAATCAGCTACCAATGCTCACATTTCAGTACATGCAATGTCCTGTTTTGCACTTCCCAACTTTCACACAATGAGAGTATATGGTCACCTAGGGAAGAATGAATTCTGCATCTTATTGGATGGAGGAAGTTCCCATAACTTCATTCATCCTGATATGGTATCTAAGTTTGGGCTGAGAACACAAGAAGTAGGGGTAATGTCAGTAGCATTAGCTGATGGTGGAAGACTTCAAACCTCCACTATGTGTACTGAATTTAGGTGGATCATGCGGGGACAAGAGTTTTGCACACAACTTATGGTGTTACCAATTAAAGGATGTGATATAGTTTTGGGAGTTCAATGGCTGTCGACACTGGGAGATATCATTTGGAACTTTGGAACCCTCAGGATGGAATTCAATTACAACGGAAGGAAGGTGGTATTAAGGGGGTCAACAAAGCTAAAAATCATTAAAGGGTCAAAGATGCAGAAGATTCTGAAGACATCTTCACAGGCAACCACAGCTCGACTATGTTTAATTCAGCTGAATCAAATGAAAGAGAGGTCGATTACAGAATCTGACTCCTCTCTACAGCTCCGTCCCAGAGGTAAATTCTGAAAAACATATTGAAGTTGGCAGTCAATCTCATTCTTTTATACAGCAACTTTTGATAGAATATTCAGATATATTTGAAGAAACTATGAACTTACCCCCATCAAGAAGATGTGACCATAAGATTCTTCTTAAGGAAGGGGTAAATCCTATAAATGTGAGACCATATAGGTATCCCCACTTCCAGAAAACTGAACTTGAAAAACTGATCAAAGAGATGCTTTCAATTGGCACAATCAGACACAGTACAAGTCCTTATTCCTCCCCTGTGGTATTAGTGAAGAAAAAGGATGGGTCTTGGCGTATGTGTGTGGATTATAGAAAGCTCAATGAGGCTACCATTAAGGATAAATTCCCCATTCCCTTGATTGAAGAGCTGTTAGATGAGCTAACTGGTTCTCAAATTTTTTCTAAACTGGATTTAAGATCCGGGTATCATCAAGTTAGAATGTATGATGATGACATAGAAAAAACAGCATTTAGAACTCATGATGGGCATTATGAATTTTTAGTCATGCCCTTTGGATTGACCAATGCTCCCTCAACTTTTCAAAAACTTATGAATGATATATTTAGACCACATTTGAGACATTTTGTATTAGTGTTCTTCGATGACATTCTCATTTACAGCAAAAATGAAAGTGAACATTTACAACATCTCAAAATGGTCTTTGATCTTCTGAGACAAAACCAGCTGAAGGTTAAGCAAAGTAAGTGTTCATTTCTTTGTCACTCGGATTCAATATTTGGGGCATATTATTGACCACTCGGGGTTAGAGCTCGAATCGAAAAGTCAAGGCTATAGAGCAATGGCCTCAACCAAGATCTGTGAAAGAGCTGAGGGGATTTTTGGGTCTCACAGGATATTATAGGAAGTTCATTAGACATTATGGAATAATAGCCAAACCTCTCACGGATATGCTTAAGAAACAGGGATTCAAATGGACAGAGGGGTCAATATCTGCTTTCCAAAGATTGAAAGAAGCTTTATGTAAATCTCAAGTCCTTACTTTACCAGACTTCAGAAAGGAATTTGTGGTGGAAACAGATGCCTCCAGCAGTGGAGTGGGAGCTGTGCTATTGCAAAACAACCAACCAGTCTCTTTTTTTAGCAAGGTCTTAGCTCCTAGACATCAGGCTCTGCCTGTTTATGAGCTAGAATTACTAGCTGTAGTCTTGTGATTCGAAATGGAGACCTTATTTAGTTGGAACTCACTTTGTGATAAAAACAGATCATCAAAGTCTGAAATATATTCTAGAACAAAAGATATCTACTCCAGCACAGCAGAAATGGTTGGTTAAACTCTTGGGCTATGATTTCTCTGTGGTATATAAAAAGGGAAGTGACAATGTGGTAGCAGATGCATTATCCAGGAAACCTATAGAATCTGAGGAAGCTGAAATCAAAGCCTTATCAACTATTAACACTAATCTCATGTCGGAAATCCAGCAAAGTTGGCAAGCTGATGTTAAAGTCCTAAAGGTGCTGTCACAACTACAAGGTGGAGAATTTGTCAAAAATTATTCCTGGGACAATGGAATATTGTGCAGGAGAGGAAAAATTGTAGTAGGAAATGTACCTCAGTTAAGGAGGAAACTAATTCAATTATGGCATTCTAGTACCATTGGAGGACACTCAGGTATAGAGGTTTCTTACAGAAAACTCAAACAATCTTTTTACTGGAAGTATATGCACTTAGAAGTAGCTAAAGTCATTGCTGAATGTGAAGTCTGTCAAAGGTCTAAACCAGACAATGATGCATATCCAGGTCTTCTACAACCCATACCCATTCCCACCTCAGTCTGGAGTGATATAACTATGGATTTTATAGAAGGACTTCCAAATTCCTATGGAAAATCTGTCATTCTGGTAGTGGTGGACAGATTAAGCAAATATGCTCACTTCATTCCATTGTCTCATCCTTACTCAGCAGTGGCAGTGGCTCAAGTTTTCATGGACTATGTGTTCAAGCTTCATGGAATGCCAAAGACTATTATAAGTGACAGAGACAAGATATTTCTCAGTCAGTTTTGGAGAGAATTATTCAGATTGCAACAAGTAAAACTGCAGTTCTCTTCAGCTTATCATCCACAATCTGATGGCCAATCCGAAGTGGTGAACAGATGTTTAGAGCAATATTTAAGGTGTATGGTTAGTGATAAACCTAAGGAATGGGTGAAATGGTTATCCTTAGCTGAATTTTGGTACAATACTAACTACCATACTGCCACAAAAACAACTCCTTTTCAGGTGTTGTATGGACAAACTCCTCCTATCCATCTTCCCTATCTTCCTGGTTTTTCCAATATTGAAACCATTGATAGAAGCCTAACTGCTAGGGAGTGTCTCATTCATAACCTTAAACATCACCTCAGTCAAGCTCAGAACAGGATGAAACAGTTGGCAGACAAGAAGAGGACTGATAGAGAGTTTGATAAGAGGAGATTGGGTTTATGTTAAGCTCCAGCCTTATCGACAGCATTCCTTGAAGACTCACCATTGTCAGAAACTATCCCCAAGATACTTTGGTCCATTCTTAATTCAAGCTAGGATAGGTAAAGTTGTATATCAGCTGCAATTACCTAGTGATGCAAAGATTCATTCCACTTTTCATGTATCATTACTTAAAAAGAAGGTTGGAAGTGAACCAGTTACCTCTCAGCTGCCTAAGGACATTAATGATCAAGGTCAATTATTATTGGAACCTGTGGCAGTGTTTGATGACGTGTAGTGAAGAAAGGAAATGTTGCTGTGACACAAGTACTAGTTCAATGGAGTAATAGTTTCCCTGAAGATGCCATGTGGGTCAATTGGCATGAACTCAAGCAAAAATATCCTGCTTTTAATCCTTGAGGACAAGGATTGTTTTGAAGAAGGAGGGATTGATGCAGGAAAGAAAACAAGAAGGAAATGAGATGAAAAGAAGAGTTGTCTAAGCGAATCAGCAAGTCTGAGATGGCAAGTGAGTCGGCAAGTGAGTCGAGTATGAAATGATACATAAGTCGAAGATGCTCTGAGATGGCAAGTGAGCTGAGGAAGTGAGCTGAGTATGGAATGATACATAAGCTGAAGATGCTCTGAGATGGCAAGTGAGCTGAGGAGGAAATCAAGTCAGCAAGAACGAGAGGTCAATTAACTCAAGTCAGAATAGGTAGTTAGAAGTAATAAGGGAAGTGGTTAGAGTTAGTTAATCAGTTAGAAAGCTGAGTTAGATAAAAAAGGAAGGTCAGGGTAGTTAGACGAATAATTCTGGATGTTTTCAATGTTCTACCTTTCTCTCCCTCTCTCTCTCTCTCTCTGTAAAACTCTGCATTCATCAAATTCAATGAAGTACAGTTCATTCATGGTGTTCTCCTTCTAAGTTCGATTGTTTTTCTTCAACATATGTCAATCCTACATAGAAGGTTTAGTTGAGATTTTCTTTCCCTGCAACAGAGGAGTTGCGGAAGGTGAAAAGGTCTTCTTGGATAGCTTGACCAAAGCTTGAATTGAAGAAAATTTCATCGTCATTTTGGCTCTTCATTAACCCCAACAAATTAATCTACTGCTACCCTACTGCATATCCACACTGTTATTGTTTAACCCTTGAATGATAGTCGAGAGGGACGAAGAAGACTCTTCGTTCTTGGCCCCACATTTATTTATTATTTTTTTTAATTGCGTTAATCACAATTTGCCCCCTTCTAGTTTTACAAGATTTCAACTTACACTCTAAAGTTTCAAAACTATCAAGATACCCCTTCATAGTTGACATTTTGGTAAGTCAAACCGTCCTGCCATTACCTCTCCTTTTTTCACTCAGCTAAATTTTTTATTTTTTGATGTATTTTTAAGGGTAAATCATACTTAACTATTTTTATTTATTAACAATAATAATAATCAATCTTTTTATTTCATCAAGTGAAATCAATTATATAAATCTTTCTAAGTTATCGTACTCTGTTAAAGCGTGGTCCAAAAACCCACTAGGGTGAGACTTAAGTCCAAAACCCAATGAGCAAAATGTGCTAAAACCTATCAAAGCGAGTCATTTACATGGAACACGCCCCATCCTCTCAATGCATATTGACCAAATCCTTCTCAATAACTGGTTGATAGCCTCTCGAATCTTCTTGGTATTCAATATTCGGTCAACTAGGAATAATATTCATCTTTCCGTAAGACACGAAAATAGCATCTCATAATAGAGAAGGAAATCTTAGAATCCTCATCGATAGGGAAAATAATCCCCTGACTAACTAAACTTTCCCAATTGATAAGATTCTGAATCCCTTAAAATTTCGTTAAGCACCCAAAGATCTCGAGACACCTCAAGAAAGAAACTAAGAGTTTAACATCCCGAACGCATATGAAACTAGTACAAGGAGACTATATATATATATATATATATCATTAAGCCTATTGGTCAAGTACGCTCTCTCTAGACTTACATATAGCACATAAAGGCATAACCAGAATTCTCTTTTAGTCTGTTTCTCTTTTCAAAAACCTCTTTCTGACTTGAGCTCGGAGTTTTTTTCATCAAATTATCTTCTGATGTCTTTTTGCAGGTCTTAATAATCAAGATTGTCAAATGATCAGTCATCCTGTTCGAGTCAACAAAGTCATTATCTATGAAGGCAAACCCACCTCCAACAAATTGGTGACGTCCGTAAGAATAGTCTAATTTCCCGAGGCCAATCATTAGTTTTGATGACGATGATTTGA
Source organism: Dillenia turbinata (assembly GCA_037126225.1). NCBI lineage: Eukaryota > Viridiplantae > Streptophyta > Magnoliopsida > Dilleniales > Dilleniaceae > Dillenia > Dillenia turbinata. The sequence continues at coordinate 12,394,587 of JBAMMX010000020.1, forward strand.
TAGAAGTTGACACCGACTGAAATGACCCGCTGATCATCATCATAGGAATAGGGTCCTACCTTATTAAAAGGACCATTATCGATCAAGGAGCAGATCGAAATTTCCTCTTTTGGGAAACTTTCCAGCAAATGGATTTCAACCTATCTCATCTTCAGTTCTCTAAAGGATCTATAAAAGGATTCGTCGACAAGTGCATACATCCAAAAGGTACCATCTCTTGTAACCTTAGGAATCCCTCCTCACTATACTACTACAAAAACCACTTTTCCATGTGATGAAACTCTCATCCCCCTACAATGCCATTTTAAGTCATCCTAGTTTGGATGGTCTCGAAATACTACCGAGCGTCAGACATATGAAGATCAAATTGAAGACATCCTAGGGGTCGCAACGCTTTATGGTGAGATCGACCCCTTGACTGTCCCCACCCTTAGAGGAGAGAAAGAAGTTCTCTCAATAGAAACACTGGAGTTTAGAGATAATACCAAACATCAATCCTAGTCTCAGCCTAGAGATGAGGTAATCGAAGTTTCCATCATAGATATACTCGGCCAAACAGTCTAGGTTGGTGCCACCTATCGATACCCTTCAGAATGCAACCATAGATTGTCTTCGATGACATTTTAAGGTTTTTGCATGGTCCCCGAAAGGCATGTCAGGTATTCACTCTTTGGTAATAGTCCATAAACTAATTATATATACAAGTCGGAAGCCCATCAATCAAAAGAAAAGGGTATTCATGCTAAAATGACAATGCAAATACAAGAGGAAGTCCAGAAGATTCTAGCTGCAAGGTTTATTCGAGAAGTAAACTACCTGGAGTGGTTAGCCAATGTGGTTATGGTAAAAAAGGTTAACGGCAAATGGAGAATATGTATAGACTTCATTGACCTTAACAAGATATATCCTAAAAACAGTTATCTACTCCGCAATATCGATAAATTAATAGACAATTCATCAAATCATCAACTCTTGAGTTTTATAGATGTCTACTCAGACTATAACCAAATACGCATGACCCCTGAAGATGAAGAAAAGATAAGTTTTATCATGGTATTCGGCACTGACTGCCATAAGGTCATGCCGTTTGGTCTTAAGAATACTGGGACAACTTTCTAACAGTTGGTCAACAATGTCTTTAGTGAATAGCTCAACAGAAGTATAGAGGTCTATGTTAACGATATGCTCATTAAAAGAACCAATATAAAAGATCATGTGGTAGATTTGGAAAAAACATTCCAGATGCTGGAGCATTACAACAAAAGGCTGAAACCATCAAAGTGCACCTTTGCAATCACTTTCGGAAAGTTTTTAGGTTTCTTAATTACTAACCACAGGATTGAATCGAATTCAGAGAAAATATAATCCATACTAGACATGGCACCACCAATGACAGTGAAAGAAATGCAACGCCTCATGGGAAGGATTGCAACTCTAAACCAATTCATATCAAAAGTGAAGGAAAAATATAACCCCTTCTATGATGCTCTTAAGAAATCCTAAAAATTTGTGTAGATGCTGGAGTGCCAAGTAACGCTCGAACGGCTCAAAGAGTACCTCGTGTTGCCTCCGCTCCTCACTCAACTTGTTCCCGATGAGAAACTCTATCTCTACCTCTCTATTACTGACTGAGCATGCTAATCTGTTCTTGTGAGATAGGAATCCTCCATCCAAAAGCTAGTATACTATGTCAGTTGTATACTTCAAGTCTTAGAAGCTAACTACAGACCTATTGAGAAGATGACTTTCACCCTAGTTGTGACTGCTAGAAGCCTTAAGCCCTACTTTCAAGCACACATCATTGTAGTACTAACCAGTTAATCTTTAAGCAGATTCTATAGAAGAGGGATACCTTATGTCGACTCGTCAAATGGAGTATTGAGCTAGGTGAATTCGATATCGAATACCAACAGAAGACTGGCAATCAAAAGCCAAACTCTTGCTAACTTTATCCTTAAGTGTACACTCTCGCAACTCATTGAACAAATCCCAACCGATGACTAAGAAGAACGCTCATTGCCCAAATGGACTCTTCATGTAAATGGGTCATTGAACTCTTCAGGGAGCGGAGTCGAACTCATTCTTATGGGACTGGACAATTTTAAAACTGAATACGTCCATTGTTTTAACTTTCGAGTAACAAATAATCATGCCAAATATAAAATCCTTCTAACCAGATTACGAATCACAGCATCAATCGAGGTTTAAAACATATGGGTCTTTACCGACAATTAATTGGTCGTCAATAAGGGATGCATCTCCTCGACGATTAGACACGGTCCATTCTATCGTTTGAACTCTGTCAATTGAATATCCTAACGAATGTAGCATGCCGTCAATAAGGGATGCATCTTCCCAACTAATAGACATGACCCATCCTATCGTTTGAATTCTCTCGATTGAATATTTTACCGAACTTAGCATGTCATCAATAAGAGATACATATTCCCAACGGATAGACATGGCCCAAAACTCTCACGATCGAATGTCCTATTGAACGTAGCGTGTCGACAATAAGAGACGTAACTCCTCATTGGGTAGATGTGATCCATGTTTTTGATCTTATAACAAGTTAACAAATGTTGAACGCACTAACAATGCCAATTAAACAATTTGAATATGCCAAGAAGTATTATTAAGTTTCACATTGCAAATACAGGAAAGACATGCAATACAATTTTCAAGAAGAAAAGACAAGAAGTTCATTCGTTAATATTATTACAAGACAAAGCAAATACAAACGAAACGAGAAGCACAAAATTTTGCAATGGCAAAAGAGACATCATACAACTAAAAGAAAAATTCCAAAAACTTTTACAAGAGAAGCCAAAAAAGACTTTGAAAGGGTAGGAGATGACCAAAAAGAGACAAAAAAGATACATTAAGTTTCGCACCTTCTCTATTGTTTGGCCTCCTCCAATCTTTTAACTTCTATTATCACCTAACTCGAAAAAGACTTAGGAAGAATTCTTAGCACCTGTTGCACATTGGGGCTGGATGATAATTCTGATCTTGAGAAGAGAGATTCCTTTATGAACAAAAGTCTCTCTGATCTGAGCTAAGAGCTCTCTGTACCCAAAGCCAGCATTCTCAAGGAATCTCGACAGATTCCATCGTAATGTCAGGATACCAAACATCATGATGGGCCCTTGTATCAGCAGTCTCATTCTTGATGGAGCCTTGTATTGGTAGAAGTCTTCTAATACACTAGATTTCGTGGTTCAAAACCCATATTCAAGCTCTCTCTAGGAAACACCTACTCTTAACAGAATGAACTCTTGAAATCACTTTAAAAAGATACTGAAATCTTCTCTTCTATTTATAATCATGGAAACATAGTCTTCACGACCATAGGCCACTGAAACACCCCCAATGGAAGACATGTATAATGAATAAGGAATTCAACCTCTCCAACTTACTCATGTTGTATTTATTCATGGGTTATTTATTTGGTGGTTGTCTCCATTAATACCACCATAACCTTTCAAATGGTGATCTTTAAACTTACTCCTTATGTTGTTTTTCCTAAAATAACATGAGGACTAGGGAGTAAGTGATGGAGTGTGGTCCAAAAGCCCATTAGGGTGAGGCTAAGCCGAAGGCCCAACGAATAAAATGTGCTAAAACGAGTCGAAACACATCATTTATATGGAACAGCCCTATCTTCTTGATGCATACCGACCAAACCCTTCTTGATAACTACTTGATCGGCTCTCGAATCTTCTCTATATTTAATATTCAGTTAACTTGGAGTAATATTCATTTTTCTGTAAAACACATGAATAAAATTTTGTAACAAGGAAGAAAATCTTGGAATCCTCATCGATAGGGAAAGTAATCCCCTGACTAAATGAACTTTCTCTAACTGGTAAGATTCTAAATCCCTTAAGATTTTGTTAAGCACCCGAAAAATATCGGGACACCTCAAGAAAGAAAGTAGGGGTTTAACACCTTGAATGCATATGAAACTAGTACAAGGAGACTATATACATACATCATTAAGCCTTCAACTAGGTACGCTTTCTGAACTTACACATAGCATACAAAGGTATAACTATAGCTCTCTTTTAGTCTGCTTCTCATTTCAAAAATTGCTCATTGACTTGAATGTCAGAATTCTCCCACCGAGTACCCTCCCGCAGCTTTTTTCTAGTCTTAATAATTGAAATTGTCAAATGGCTAGTCATCTTATTCGAGTTAGTAGATCCATTATCTGTGAAACCAAACTCATATCCAACATACTCTATTTTATATTGAATACTCACTTATATGATTATTTTTTCTATATGACAATAATAATCGTATTTTAATTCTATTAAATGGGATCTATATATAAATTTTTATCTTAATTTTATGTTGACTGACTATATAATACAACTCTTTTTCTTTACTCGAATTTGAGATTGACTATGATGGAGTTAACTATTTTTATTTATCTAAAAGGAAAAAAAAAACACCACCTTGCTTGGCTTGCGGTTTGCAATAATGGGGTATTCTATCATATGTGGGTATTAATAATTAGATGACATGGACTATTCAATATCTTATAGTAAATTTTTTAATAATAAAATTTTGAAAATTAATATCAAATAAATTAATTAAATTATAATTTAAATAAAATAAATTTTATGTGATAATTTATATTGACTTTAAAAATTAATCAAAATATTTTATTGTGAACTATTATATTAGTTTGGTATATTTAATCTATAATTTATTTGATATATCTAATGTTATCGAATTTTAAATAATTGGATTCTGACTATCACCATTTTATTGGTATCAATAATTTACATTATCTATCAGAAATATAAAAAAAAAAATTAAGAAAAATAATACTATTGGTCACCTTGAATTCACTAACTTTTATATTTGAAATTTTGATTTTATTAATTTCTCAGTTCTCTTAAATTCAAGGATGGTCACTTCTGATAATCGTTGAGGATAAAAATGAGTTGGTCTTTTGGTAAAATACGATAGAAAAATTAATATTTTGTTGGTTTAGTAATAAAATAATTAAATTTCTTTAACTAAATTAATTGAGAGAATTCATTTTTTAATAGATTTGACAGTAAATTTGATTTAAATTAATCAAAATTAGTAAATTAGTAATTAGATTCCGGTTAAGCAAAATAAAAAAAAAAAAAATGCAAGCTGAAAAAAAAAAAAGACGACTCGTTGGCCCAACCGAGTTCCACGGCGGGCTCGGTTTGGCGGCCGTCCAATTCAAACTTTAGAATGGGCGAAAAGCAGGGGCCAACCGAGCCTAGCAGGAAGGCCCATGCAACAGAATGGGAATCTTAATTCGAAATTAATTCGAACTTTTGAACCTGAAGCATCGATTTCTCCCTCTATCGCCCTGCAAAAGATTAATACACAATTTTGGCGGGAAAAAAGCCCTCTTCTCTCTCTCTCTCTCTCCCTCTTTCTCACTCCCTCGGGAGACAATGGAAGGCAGCGAAGGTGGAGGGATATTCGAGTCCCTAAATTTGAATCCGCAACTTTTCATCAATGAAGTCCTCAATTCCGTCAACGATTTGGTCGACGGTGCCTTCGACTACTTCCACCAGTCTCTCTCTCTCTCTCTCTCTCTCTTTCTCATGGTTTTAAGTAATTAAAATTACTGATGTTGTTTTGTAAATTGATCTCTTTACAGAGAGGCGTCGAAGCTTCTAAAAACGGAGGGCACTGATAGGTCTGAAGAGCTAGCCAGGGTAAATATCTCCTATTTTGTTTTTTATTATTCTTTTAAACAAAAAAAGAAAAAAATTGTTTCATTATCATCAGATTTATCATTTATGCAATTCGTGTGACTATTAGAATCAACATTTGGAGAGTCTAGGGTTTTCTCTTTAATAATTTCAGCTATATTTTTCTGTTTGAGAAATTAGGGTTTCCAATTTTCTGTTTGCCAAGGTCTCAATCTCAATCAACATAGTGCTTTTTTGATTAAAGGGACTTTTCTTTCTTAAAAATCATGTGCTTTTTTCTAACCTAATTTAAGATACTTTTTGATTGGTTTCATGTTGCTTAACTGCAATTGGAAATGTTAGTAAACCCTCGAAAAAGAAGTGGTTTCGTGTAATTTGAATGTGATAAATTACAGGTTTAACTACATGTTTCTAGTAACCTGATTCATGTTTTGGTTTCTCAATGTTAAAAGTGCAAAAATACTCCCTAATTATAGGTGAAATAAGAAAAAGTTCCTTAAAAAAAAATACAAAATCCTTCCCTCATTTATGAAAATATATAAAATTAATCTTTATATATTTAAAAATATTATTATTATTTTTTTTTTAGTTAAGAAATTGACAATTAAAAAATCAACTCTCTCTCTCTCTCTCCCTCTTGTTTCTCTCTATATATTCAGCTTCTGAGTCATCCACAATACCCACAATTACTAGCTTGTTGAGTAATTTGAAATTGAGAAAGAGAGATGGGACTTTCACTTGAAGCACCAGTGGTAAACCCAGCCCACTATCACACCCACTGGCCGATCCAGGACCCAAAGGGCAATGTGCAGCAGAGACAAATATCAAGATAGTGGGGGAAAATGTTAGAGATAAGAATATAAATAATTTTACTTGATACATAAAAAAAAAATGACGTATTCAGTGTTGAAACTCTCACATTGTGGGCTCTGGGGGAGGGAATACCTAGACAGCCTTCCCCTTGCTTTTTTTTGCAAGGAGGCTGATTCGAACCCTGGATCTCCAGGACACAATGGAGAGACTCCACCATTGCGCCAAGTCCGCCCTTCTACTTGATACACAAAATAATAAATTATTTTGGATTGGGGTGGGGGCAATTGCCCACCCTAGTATCCATGTGGCTCCGCCACTGATCACACCCACAAGATGTTCCTGGTCTATAAGTACATTGTCTTAGGAGCAGCCTTCAGCTGCATCTTCCTCACACTGTCTCTCCACCTCTGGCCCTCCATCTCCGGATTCTTTCTCATCTCCGGATTCTTTCTCATTCTAATCCAAGTTTTCACAATGGCCAGCACAATCTTAGAATGGAGGATGAGAAAATTTTGTAAAGGAATTTTGAAAGCCATGGGTTTTTATCAAAACATAAAATTTCTTTCTGGAATAGAAGGGTTAAACATGAAGTTTCAATTTGAATTGGAGAGAAATTGAAGTTAATGGATCGAGGTTTGAAGCTTTCACCGGAAGATTCAATGGCAATTGTAGGACTTCACAGTGGGGAAGAAGATGATAAAATTGTGATTTCTTCACATGAAAGGTTTTCTGGGAGATTGGAAAGACTATTTAGAAGTAAAAGGAAGGATCTTGTTGCTTGTATGGTCTCACTTGAAGCTTGAAGCTTCAATAATGGCAGATGGTGACGATGATGAAGAATGGTGCAAATAGCAACTTCTAAGTTAGAGAAATCAAAGATGATGAAGATTTACAGTGACTATTCAAAATCAATGGTGAAATCAAACAAGAGGAAACAACGGCGAAGTCAAAGCGACAATTGAATGAGGATGACGAACAGATGGTGGCTGATGATGAATTGAACTTGTTACGACCGTGAAGACCAAGATGATCAATTTCAATAAATTCTTCATCTGTCTTAAATTTTATCTGAGAAACTTGTTTTTCTCTTAAAAAAAGTATCATCCTCTTTATCTGTCCATATGTTGCTCAATCTCTCAAATCTCTATTTCAACTTCACGCTCAGTTTGTTGTTCAGCCTATGCACCAAATTCATCACTAGAGACTCAACACTTTCATCATCGCCATTCACTCTCGCATTCACCGATGGTTGCTTGGTCTGACATATGAACAGTCACTTTCGATTTTCATCAACTTCTTTGCTTCAAGTCTTAATTTCAGTCTTCGATCATCATCTGTTCATCTTTCTCTTCACATCCCAGAAGTTCAGTCTTCATCAATTCACCAATCTTCACCACCATTCAGCACCAACTGCTTCAATTTTTCTTCATCTTCAATTTCACCCCCGCCACCACCGATTCATCATCTTTAACAATCATTGGCTTCAATTCCAATCGCTAATTGATTCGTCTTCATGTTGGTGCATTCATTGCTTTCAATTCTGCCATAGACTTCGATTTCATGTGTCTTCAATCACCGTCTGCACCCTTTCTCCATTCGATTCAACCATTGTCTTCATTGTTAATCACCGAGGATTTGATCATCAATTCCTTCGCCGCTGTTCGACCTCCGCTCTATCTTCTTTACATTGTACAAGGGCATTGTTGTGGGTGGTGGTTTCAAAAGTGAGTGGAGGAGAGTGAAATCTTGATTTTGGTGAGAAAGAGCACGAGATAGATTTTAGAGAGAGAAAAAAATAAAGGGTTTTTTCCTTTTCAATCTGGTTTTAATTTTTGATTATTTTAATTTTCCTATCTACGGTTTAAAATTTAACAGGATAAAACGGATGGATTCAAATTGTAGCTTTTCATAATTGAGGGAACTTTTTTTTTGTGAAGTTTAGGGGTTTTTATATTTTATCTATACTTCAGGGGACATTTTTGCACTTTTTCTTATTTGTAATGATGATATTTGGTGATTTTATAATAGTCGTACCATAATGTTGTATAATTTTGCCTATATATATATATATATATATATATATATATAAGGATTAAAATTTTCACAAATTTATTTTAGTTTAGTCTGTTATGTTTGTCTACCCCGATCACTGATTATTAAAAGTATATGGATTTTTTCAGCAAGTGACACCACAGTGTTAAATCCGAAGTATGTATTAATTGCACCTACGAACTCTCAAGTTAAGGTTGTTATTATGAGTGCTTTCTATTGCTAATTCTCAATGTTGCATGCCTAAAGAAACTTTAACAAAAGAAGTTAAATTTCCTTTGTTTTACTTTATCAGAGGTGACAACACTTTTTTTTTTTAAACATTGTAAGACAGTTTCATCAGGCCTGGACCTGGTGCCCTTTTGGCATTTTTTTATTTTTTTAGCACTGAGCACTTTATTTTCTTGCTGGAGAATTGTCCTTGGATCTTGAAGGAGAGCTTAAGTACCAGTTGTTACATCTTCTGACTTGTCGGTCCTTGATTCTCTTACGTGTAGGGTATTGTTTATATCCGGAACATGGTCCAGTCAGTATTGGATAAGCGGTTGGATATGTGGGAGAAATATTGCCTCCGACATTGTTTTGGAATTCCAGAAGGATTTCGCTTTCCTGATCCTGTAAGACTTTACTGTCTACCTTCACCTTGAAGCACATCCATTTTGTTTTTTGTGTTCCCTCTTCTGAAGTAGTTAAACATGGTGCCAAGGATATGCTGGTATCTTAGGTATGGATGGCTGAAAACATGCACTTCTTCCTGTTGAAACCATGGACTTGTTTCTAGGTGCTGAGTTTTGATAACAACAAAGATTTGGAGTTAAATTGAACCTTCCAATCTCTTGTCTGTCCCATCTAGAATAGTTGTATAGACTTTGATTTCTTTGAAGGGTATATTGCCAAAAAGATGCATGGGTGTTGCTCTAATTGTTTGAGAACCCTCACTGTACATTTTTGCATATCCTTATTTCCACAAGGACACTGAAGGTATTTAAGACCTAGATATCGTTAGAGTTAATAGTTTTACGATGGTATGCTTATGAGAAATAGAAAATATACCATCTTTAGGACATTCATAAGGAGATTGATTGTGTTCGGAGTGGCCACCCATCATATGATATGGTTTTGCTTAGGGAATCGGGCACAAGTTCATATTTAGATATCTGAGAGTGAAAAATGTTTAATTGAACATTTTAAGAAATCCTTATGTCCCAAAATAGCAAATGCTTACAATAAGTTAAAGCAAATATATTAGTGTGAAGCTCACTATATACAAAGATCTTAGTTTTGATTGTTACTGTAAGCTAATGCTCCTACCTGTACTAAACCCTGCTCTTTTTTTTTTTTTTTCTTTTCTTTTTTTTTTGGGGGGGGAGAGGGTGGGGTGATTGTTTCCCTTTAAAATCAAGTTTGTCTTTAGCAGTTAGCTTCTGTTCTTGTCATAAGAAAAGAGATATTTGAAAAGATATATCTCATGAAGGATAATGCTATTTAACCTTAGGTTGATTAGTCAAAGTCATATGGCATGGAAGACTGGCCAACAGCTTTCTGTTACACAAGCAAATCTTCCTTGCCATATCACCATGGTTGGCCAACCTTAGGTTGACGTTTTGTTTGAATAACATTATCCTTTGGAAAAGGAAGCCTGGCTTCTCCTGCCCTTATTAATCTGTTAAAAAAATGTCTTCCTAGAATGCATCACAGCATGAAATTCCAATGGATGAAGATGCACTCAGGAGTCCAGAATTGGATGCGGAACTGGATTCATTAAGGATCAAACTTGCAAAGGTATTCTTAATTCCTATCTGTCACACTTCTCTTGTTTTGAGTTTACCTCTTTTAATAATTATCCTTTCACCTTCGTTCTCAATTTGGCACTTAGGTTGGAGAGGAGTCTGAGGAGCTGCAGCAAGAGCTCAGGGCATTGGAAAGGCAAACTACTTTTGGCAATCAGATTTCTGGATCTGTCAATGAGGTACTGCAGCTATATGAAAACTCTTCTAACACCACATTTCAAGGTAATTCAATTAGAAACTACATTATCTCCTCCTTGAGTCAGATTCAGAAGAACAGTATTTGGGTTGATGTTTCATGTGTCATCATGCTGCTAATATGTTTACCCGTTTCTAGGAAACAATTCTTCCTCATTAGGAAGATGAATTAAGAATAAAACTGGTTAACTTTTTCTGGATGACTCATTAAATAACTTGGTTGTTTGCCTTTCAAAGTCTTTGAAGTTTAGTTAGTAATATTAAAAAAACTGCTTGTGGAGGCTTTTAATGTTTGCTTAGACACCAAATGTTTGTAAAGGGTGATGAAGTTGTATCAACACTACATGATTCATGCTTTCCTGAAACTCTGGTGATGTGCTCTTTATGGGAAGTCAAATATGCATATATAGCACTATCTTGCCAAGGTGGCTTTTATTTTGTTTAATAGTATCATTAGTAGCATTAGCATCCATACCGAAGAGAAGTGCCAAAGGAGAGAAAGAAACAGAAAAATGGTAGGCCAAATTTTGAAGCAAGTATTTAGTATTTTCTTGGTAATGATTCATATTACACTCCCTTTAACCACCAAAGGAGTGTTGATGTTCTATTTAGACAAAGAAGTTAAATTTATCAGTAGGAGATGCTTGCTAGCTCCTCTATGAGTTATTGATGTATAAAATTTTTTAATTCAAGAGAAGGATATCATGAAGAGAATAAGCAGTTGTTATCACATCCGTTATGACAATAATGTTACTTCCAATGTTGCATCTGGTTTGTAGTTCTGTTGCTAAATTGGGATTGGTAAGTGATAAACTTTGCTTTTATGACCAATTCACTGCCATCCCCTAAAATGACTTGACCTAGTAATTTGTGCATGGATTGAATCAGAAATTCTTTTAAAAACCTCCAACTGGAATCGGTGTTCAGTTTGTAAAAGTTCGCTGCTGTTGTTGACCAATTTATATGCCCATTGTAGAAAAGATGAGACTCACATAGCTTTAGCAAATGGTTGATGTTCAGTTCTGTTTGTGTAAATTTCATTGGTGCTCTTCCTGGGATTTTGTTTCTTCTTTCTTGTGAACAAAATTCTTTTCTTTTCCGATCCCCCCCCAAAAAAAAATGTTTGCTAAATACTTTCCATACATTTGAGCAGAGGTGCAAAAGGCTGCTTCTCAACTTCGCACGAAACTTGAAAAGCTGAAGTCTAGAAAGATGGAAGAGATGCTATGCTCTAGAATGGAGACTATATTCAATCAAGACCAAAATTTTTTTGCTAACAATGTTGGCAAGGGTAATGTCAAGATTTTTATATGCTGCCTCCACAATTTGAATTATTTTAAAGGAAACTACACTATACTGCACCACTAAACTGATGCTTGTTCTGTAGGCTTATCAAGCGCAAAGTTGGAAGATCTTCAGGAATTTGCTGCAAGCATGATGGATGTCTAGCTCGAGATTATTTTCCATCAACTGGCAGGAAAGATTTCCTGTGTGCACCAATTGTATCACTAAAGTACTTCTGTATTTCTGTTGTTATTTTCTACAGTATCTATCATTACCATTAAGACTCCATCACTTGACCGCACCCCCCACTTTATGGAGCAAAGAAAATGGAAGAGAAAGAATTTTCTTCATTTGTTATGTTCATTCAGCTTTTTCCATTTGTCCCATATCAAATGGAGTCTGGCACTAAGATGTGTCGGTTAAGTGCCATGGACCATCGTTCAAGCAATTTAGTTAGAAGCTGGTAGCTTAAAGCCAAGCTATTGCTTGTGCTCCTTGGGGTTTTCTCCATCCTTCTGTTTGTAACTGCCATAAGCAAGAAGGATATGTTCATTTAGCTTTTGCAGATCACTAGGTTTAAAGTTATTACAGCAAATTGAATCTCTCTGTCACGAACATTGAACTGAAAAACAAGCCAAGACAGCCAGGGATGGGAATTCCAATCCAATAATTGTGGAAGCTGAGTGTGGAGTGATGATGGCTGCTCTCCTGGGAGTTAAATTGGCAGTGGTGGAAGGTCTTCCTCTAGTGTTCTTGGAGCTTGATAATTCAGGGGTTGTGGCTCTGGCAGCTATCATCAAGCCAGGGATCTTAATGAGACAGCTACATTAGCTGAGGATGTGAAGGGCCTAACACGGAGTTTTAGTTCGTTTTCATGCTGCCATGTAAAGCGAGGGGTGAATCCACTGAATCGAGCCCTTCACTCTTACTAATCTTGGTGTGCTTACCCTTTGTAACCGAGTGTGGTTTGAGGAAGGCCCCCTGAATTGATGGATTGTATTCCTTATGACCTTACCGTCTCTTTGCAATGAAATCCTTTTCTCCTGAAGAATTAATAGCAACTGCAAGGACAAAATTCAAGGATAGGTTCAAATTTGAGTTTTGGGTATTTATGTACTTGCTGTTTGCAGTTTCGGAATCAAGGGCCGCTTAAATTGCTTCCGAGACCATTAGTTTTTCACATGCACTATTAGAGTAGATGGGGTAGGGGCTTTCTTCCAGCAGTTGCCATGTAGCGGCAGAACTAAAAAGGCACTGAATGAACATCAAATGTCCTACGCAAGGCACTCAAAAGAATAATAAAAATATAAACTTTGTGGCTTATGTAGGATTAATAAGTGCTCACGTGACGGCCCTGGTAGGGTGAAAATGGTGCAACAAGTAGAGAAGCCAATGAATCCTTCTCTATACAATGGCTCCAGCCCTGGGAATTTATTCTCAAAACTCAGTGTTGCACTGTCTCGGTACCCATGACAGCCCTGGGAATTTATGGGGTGCAGATGGCAAGGCATGGGCTCTTGAATCTCTAAATCGGTTGTAATTCTCTCATGCGGTTGGCATTTTCTTGAATTAATGTTGCTTTCAACAATCTGCCAATTAGGCCTTTAAGTGCAAAATTCGACCCTTAGTAATGGGTTTATGCCTATGGGTAATTTTCTTGTTTTGTACGTACTCTATTTAGGACTAAATATACATACATACATACATACATACATACATATATATATATATATATATATATACCCAAAAAAAATTCTTAAAAAAACCTTTCAAACAAATATATTTCAAAAATGACATAAATTGGTCGAGTTTTCAAAACTCGACCAATACTGTTTATGCACTATTCATAGTTAGTTTAGTTTTTAAAATTTAACCAACCTCTAATGTGAATAGTATTAGTCGAATCTTGAACACTCGACCAATATATGAATAGTGTATGAACAGTGTTGGTCAAGTTTTCAAAACTCGATCAACCTGTCAAAACTGTTGGTTGAATTTTCAAAACGTGAAAATCTTGGGTTAAAACTCGATTTTTTTTTTTTTTCCCGAAAGTTAGTTTTAAGATTTTTTTTTTATATATATTTTTTGGGATGAAAGTGGTGCATGTCTCTTTCAAAACTATGCCCTCCTTCGAAACCTATAAAGAAATTACTAAAATTTGAAAGTCAATTCACGTGAAATTGACTTGATTTTTGTTTAGCCATTGCATCCATCACATGATAGTTTCCGAAGTAATAAATCTGAAGAATAATGGCCAAAGGTTCGGTTTTATTTATTTATTTTAAATGTTTTGACTACGTTATGCATCACTTGGTAGAAAACCAAATATAGGTTGAGCAGCAAAATCGCAAAACATAACCAAAAAAAAGGCACACCAATGGTATGGATGTCACCAAGCTATTGCCCTGGTATTTATTATTTATTTGATACCCCTACCATCTAATTCCGACAAAAACACAATCAAATCACATAAAATAGACAAATATAGATTAAACAGCAAAAAATCCTAAACCCATCAAGATAAATGAACAAAGCACAAAAAAATTTTGAAAACTGGAGTTTGGAGTGGGGCCGCACGAACGAAGGCCCCAAGCCCCGCCGACGGATATCACCAACTTAGGGCATGAGCCTTCTTAATCACCCATTGACCCCGTTCAAGTAAGTATGCTGCTCCTACCGCAAGGTAGTGGTTAATGGGAATGTGCCCACACATTCTTTTTCTTTAATAGCCTTGTGCAGAAACTGCACACCAGAAAGCTCAATCCCAGTTCGGTCCCATTCTATGGCCATTGCCATGGCCACTGAAGAATGAAAGTTTTAAATTTTATGAGAAAGACACTCAGATGATACAGCCTTCATTTGTTTTTTCTTCTTTTTTACAACGAGATTTGAATCCCGAATGATTGGATTGGGGAATGAGGATGTTATCATTGGACTTAGACTGTCCCATTGGTTACAGCATTCACTTTGATGAGCATTCTTTGAGCATCTCGTGAAGGGCAATGGAAGCTTAGTAGGAGGCTAATTACAGAAGCCATGAAATAACTTTGGAGGCAAGTAGGCCATTTTTGTTGACGACCATCGGTTGTGTCCACTCATCGCAGGTCTAAAGAGAAATGAATAAATAAAAAAAAACCCGTCAACTCCAATATATAATTTTTGTTCTTCTATGTTCCATATAGAACTTGATCGGCAATTGATTTAGTAGAAAGAATGTTAGATTTTTTAACCAAAATTCGGATTTAAAATTTAAAAATAGAAAGAATTATATTAAGAGAACTTCTCCTATAAAGAACTCGACCGTAACTCAAGTCAGATTAGTTAAAATATCACTCCGCATACCGATTGGTCAAGCACATAATAATAATTATAATAACAACAATCAAAACCTTAATCCCAACAATTGAGGTCGACTTTGGAATCGACATATATATACACAGTTTTTCTCTTATATTTTTGCAAAGTGACTGTTTTAACGTCTCAAACTTGTGACCTCGAGTCACCAAATGAATAATTTAACCATTGCGTTCAAGTTCGTAAAAAAAAATTGATTTTTTGTTGAAATAATGAATACCGTAATTGAAAAGTACCAATCTTACGCCATAACAAGTTTCCATCTTCTGATCGATAAATCAAGAGAAAAATCTTGATTTTTTGAATATTCTTGAAATTGCTACCATTGGAGAAGAAAGATTTACGACAATGACTAAAATTGAGAATTCTTGAAAATTCTCGAAGGTTTGCCCAAAATCTTGACGTAGATTCTTGGTTATATGATCAGTAATCAAACAAAGAAAAAGTTAAAAACCGTAACAAAACTTTTGCAACAGAGTGACTGTGTTTCGCATCCTGCACCCCATCCAGGCGAACCCCAAATGCCTGTGCAACATCGGCAAGGGTGACATCAGAATGCAATGGCCCAACTCCACCATATAAGAAAACCATATCACTTGCACATTTGTGTCGTTCAACTTCATCTCCTACGGAATCCGTATCATTTTTAACTACAGCAGCACATGAAACAGCCGAACCCAAAGAACAAAGCTTTCTGCACAATGCTGGTCCTATTTGGTCATATTTGACGCGTTCTTCAAATAATAATTATAATAATAAATAAATAAATGCACTTGCAGATGCCCGTTAACTTCAGTGATCTATGTGAGTAGGTACCCCGGATCAAAATTCAACACGTTGCCCTGTAGGCCCAGTTGTTTGAGAAGACTGCGGTCTCCTAGCAAATTCCCTTTATTATTCAGGTTGGACTGGAGCATATAAAGGGTTAGCTTCAGGACCTTTAAGCAAGGATATGTGGACATTATCCAAAATGATCTCTAAAACAACAACAAATAAGCCATCCTTACTGCAGTCCCTGCTGCAGTATGAGAGCCATACATCCATCTTGGATATATTTAGCAACATACATTTTTTTTTTCCTTTTGGTGCTTGATTGATCGATATTCGATAACCAATTTATTGGTTCCAACTAATCCAGCTCGAGCTAATTGTCTAGCTTAGCAACATACATATATACTCAAATAGATAACACAAGAGAACATACATACATCTTGGATACATTTAGCAACATACATATATACCCCAGGGTTGCTGTATGGTTCATTTTATTTAATGAATAGAGCTTATAGAGCCATTCAGACTACAACGAAAAGAGCTAGCACTCAAGCTCCCACCATTGAAATCCCTAATCACACGTATGCACCCAGAGAAGACCTCAACCAAGGGCAAGGTCATATGGATAACACTACTAATACAATCGCATTCACAAGTTACCCTTTATTATGCAAAATATTCAGATGCTTCCAGCTTCCACAGCTCAGAGTAAACAAACAAAGCTTACTGATTTCCAGCTACAGGGCTATTCAGACCTTTCTTGACATCATCCCATCCTCTTACCCATGGCTGACCAGGCGTAGCCCGAGTTTCAGGAGCAGCATGACTCTTGAGGTTGCTCATCACTCTGTCACGCACAGCAGAGAACACCTGTGATGCCAACATGTTATTTCCCATCAAATTTTAAAATAAGCACAATAACACTTCTCAGATACATATAAAAAACTAGATGCATATTTTATGCATTGTATCTCACAGGATTTATATGTATTGCCTCAGGTGGTTCCTCCTGGTTAGTGAGCCACTTCCACAAGTCAGGGTTCTCCTACAAAAAGAGAGAATATGAGTAGAAAAACGAGATGAATTTTTCCTTTGCCAAACGGGGAAAAAAAAAAAGAAACACAATCCTGAGGGGAAACTACCAGCCACAGCAAGAAAAGATGGAAATGGACAAAAGAAGATTAGTCCTAGCAACCAAATCTGGACTCCAATGCTTTTCAGCAGTGATCCAACAGTAGGCACACTGCCATCATTGCTAGAGTACAAACCAAGTTGTAATTGAGCTAAAAAGTCTTGGTTGTTACAAAACCATCAAAAGCACCCAAGAAAGGCATCATGTTCAAGACAAAATGTTGGATCCAGATTTAGCACGTGGTTTACTATTATGATATGACAATAATTCAAGCAAGTGAGATAGGGTATTTCAATTCAAACAAGAAAGAAAAAGGAAAGTTTTGAGTGAATAACGTCTATGCAGCTAAGAAAAGAATGTTAAGAAGTATAACAAAAGACATGATGCTAGACATAAAACTGCCAAAAAAAAAAAACAAAAACAAAACGAAACAAAAAGAAAAAGAAAGGAAACCCTCCACAAGAGGTCAGATCCTTACTTCATCCACAAATTCAAAATAAGAAACTCAGCAGTAGTGCCAAGCAGCTCAAGAAATTAGTAGTATTATTGTTTTGTATTGTAAAATCAACTAGCTTTATGCAGTTTTAGTGACATTGTTAATATTTCTCTACTAGGCAAAAGTGATGAAAAATGATAACAGATAAAAGAGTACTTAATCAAAGGGAAAAAGTGGAAAAATGCTAACAAGAATTCATAAATCACTTTCAGGAAATTTATCTTTAATTTGTAAGACTTATCAGAATAGTAGCAGAAAAATCACAGAATAGTAGCAGAAAAATCAAATCAGCTAAATTAATCATTGTATTGCTCCTTTGCCATGAAGGTACAAAGGCCACGCTTTGTGGATTGCCTCTAAGCAGCATGCAGCTTTGTTTAAGTAATGAATACCATTGCAGCACACAAACTGCCAAGAAATTAAGTTTATTGGGACCAAATTGGAACCTGAATGATGAACCAGAACATGCCAATAAAATAAAGAAAATACCACTGATTAAAAGTTAGCATACAGAATTTTTTAATACCACCTTAATTGTACTGTCCTTTCAGACAAGTACTTTCAAACCAATTGAATGGAGGTTCACATGCATCATCTAGCACTTTTAGTCCATTGGATCACTATATTTTTGTGGCAGCTTCTTTGACAATGATAAAAAATCAATGCAACCGCAAAAACATCCCAGCTCGTTTAAACCATAGTTATCAATACTGAACCGGTGACCATAACGGTTTTGCTATTTGTATAGTACATCTTGGTATTCGAGCATCTCAGTGTACCATAAAGGATCCTATATATAGTGTAAAAGAATATTTTACACACTAAAAGTTATTAAAGTATAAACTCTAATTCAAATATTCAATACTAAATAAATTTCAAATGGTTTAATAAAAGCAAAATGTCAAAATAAAATAAAATGAAAAATTTAAAATAAGTCCTAAAGTTCTAAATTCTAAATAAAGTCGTTTAAAGTATAAAGTGATGGACTATTTTAAATTTTCTTTTTAGACATTTTGTAATGATCTAAACTTTAAAATTTATTTTTGAAATGTATGACATTTTGTTTATATCGAACGATTTGAAAATTGTTTAGCATTGGACATTTGAGTTAGAATTTATTCATCTTAATTTTTAAATTATTGATTTAAACTTGTAATGTGTAAATATATATGCACACTTTTTTTACACTATATATAGGATCCCAGTACGATACGCCAAGACCGCCAAGGTACTCTGGTACCAAGATGTTTCATACAATAACAAAACAGGTACAGTCACCGGTATGACATTCGCAACTATGCTTTAAACACTTTTATGCTTCTAAATCTTTGGGCAGCAGAGATTTCCTTGTTTTCTTTGTGTGCTGTTCCTTCAATTCTATATCTAATTTACTCTCTTTATTTTCCTTGATATAATCTCAAATGAATAAATCATACTGGCCATCACATAGAACAAATGTAGTCATGTTACAACCACAACTGATAATACAGTTTTAAATTGGTAAATGAGTGATTAAAAAAAAAGGAATGCTATGCTAGTAATGGCAGGAAGTAGCAGAGAGAGAGAGACAGAGGACAACCAGGTCAAGAACTTGAACAAGTGCCCTGATTCCATTTTCATCCAAAGAGTGGATATGCTGCTCCACCCAAGTTCCCAAGACCAAGTCCAGTTCCAGGAAGCCCCTTTGTTTGCTTCTGTATAACAATCTGTTCAAGAATAAAGTGTAAATGCATCAAGCAAACCAACAACAACAACAACAACAACAATAATAATAATAATAATAAGAAGAAGAAGAAGGAACCTGTTGAATAATTGTCTTTTGCTTTCTTCAGTTGAGAGATCAATCTCAGCAGCAGTACTGGAAGATGTAAATGAGCAGCAAGGAACCCGATCAAGGTGAGACCTCCTAAGACTGGGTGCTATCTTGTGATTGGGGCTGCATATGCATTGGATATGAAACGGGATCAGATAATTTCCTCCCAAACTTTTGGTTTTTACCATGCAGGAGGATTACTCAAGCTCTAGATTCTTGATGGCACCCATAAGAACTTTCCTCACCTTCTCACACAGTTAAAACAATCATTTCCAAATTTGTATCAAATATGTTAAAAGCAAAACTCATGGTCACAGTTACAAATACAAGTAACACTCCAAATTCAGAGAGACTAATCTGTGCTCAATTCTTCAAATAAGTGGATTTTTCGGGGCAATGGAGAATGATCAACAAGGGATTTTTTGACCTATTTAAAGCCCCTTTCTTGATTATGGTGACAGAAATAATTGTGAAATCAGTGACCTACTCTGTGTATGCTTGTGAGAGAGACAGAGAGAGAGAGTGTATATGTATGTGAAAAATGAATGGTAGAGAGAAGAAATCAACCAGCATAGTACAGAGGTACATCTCCGTGAGGCAGAAAGACTGGATCAAAAAAGCATTTTAAAAAATAAACTATGTCATTATTTTCTATGGAAACAAACCAATGATGGGAAACTTGCAGAGATCAAGGTTTGTAAAAATCCGATAAGGAATTAGGGGGAGAGAGAGAGAGAGAGAAGCAAAATATGCACCTCAAAATGAAAGAGGCATTATTTGTGGAAGATCCAAGAAGACGGTGGATTTGGAAGCTGGCCTGGGTTGCCCTTCTACCAATACCCCGAATCATGTTGTTCATCTTGTGTTCGGTTTTGCATCCAACACCGAAGTCCTTGATCTCTGAACCATTCAACGACAGTAAATGATACGCATTGCCTGATTTGATTCTCTACAATATTCATAAATTTGGGATTTTTGAACAATAAATTTAACACAGCCAATGATTTGATATCATACCAGAAGACTACGTTACAAACCGGGGATGGAGACAGAAAACGTCATTAAGTGAGGTAGAGTGCAGTACAAGATGTATAACACAGGATACAAGAAGCAAAATCAGTGATGCTTTTTCTTCTAAATCAAAGAAAGAACTTGCAATAAACTGCAGGGTTTCTAAGCAAATTGTGAGGTTCAGATCAATATTGTGGGTTCCCCCTGCATATAAACCACAACTAAAATTTCCAACAAGTAAAGCACATACTTCAGACACCAGCAAACTTTATATGCATCAGCCACAAAAAGGAAATCCCATGCCCTAATTTTAACAGCTGATCCATCCAAATCATCCAATTCTCTCTCTCTCTCAGCTTTTCTCTTTCTAAGATAAATAGATTACAAGAGACATAAAAACACCCGAATAAATGATTAAGGATGTCATTAATTTCAATTCTAAAGACAAAACCAAAACCAAAACCAAAAATAAGAATTTCACGTCATGAATTTGGATTTTCTTGTGACTTTCAATTATGACAAATTACAAATGCCCTAATTTGACATAATTGGTTTTAGAAGATGATGAGAATACCAAAATTAATTTCTAGTTTCTCTTTTTTTCGATAGCAAGAATCCAAAACCAATAATCTAACCTAAACCACATTTCGCCGTCGTAGAGAGAGAGAGAGAGAGGACTCACAAATGAGAGAGAGTAGAAATAGAGACAAAGACGGAGAAGAAGGAAGAGGAAACGGCAGTTAGTGAAGTCGTTCGCCGTCACCGGTGGTGGTCTATGGTGGAGTCGACTCGAGGGAGGGAGAGAGGAGAGTGGTACAGACGTGAGGGGGCAGCGCGGGTATAACCCAAAAAATAAAAAATAATAATAATAATAATAATAATAATAATAATAATAATATATTATTCCATTTGTGGATCATTCCTTTAGTTTCTTCTTTAAGGTCTCTTTGTGAAGAAGTATAATCTTTGTTGGATTTATTTTTATCCAATTTGTTAGTTTTATGAATCAAATAAGTTATAAATTAATTAACTCTTACACAATAATCAATCTCAACGTATTTTTTTAAATTTTATATTAAATTTAAAAAATATATTAATCATTCAAAATTCTTTTTTATTATAAAAAAGAGATATGAGAATTTAAACATTTGTGAAATTATTTGTATAAGTTGGGAGAGAGAATTGAGAGAGAGAAATGGAGTTAGGATTATGTGAAATTTAACAAAATAGATTTTTTTTTTTAATTTTTTTGAAGTAAATAACAAAACAAATTTATAGACTATTTTTAAAAATATTTTTACATCAAATAAAATAATAAAATAGTTAATTTAAATAAAATATTAAATAAATAAAAAAGATTACTCTTTATATTAATCGTATCTGCAAAAATTTATTATTGTGTAAAAATTATTCGTTCCTTAGTTTTGAAGGCTTTAACAGCGGAAACTCACTTGACGATTGTCCAAAATTTTATGAATATCAAAGTATTTTACACAAAAATTAAATATCTAATTTTGAAAAAATAAATCAAAAACCTTGGCTGCCCATAATTAAATATATATATATATATATATCTCTAATTTTGGAGGAAACATTGAAAGGCTAATCAACCTTCAATTTCAAATCAAAAGGGAGTGAATACTAGCATTTTTTTTTAAACCGACTAAATTTGATTCGAGTCAAATTGAACTCTTAAGAAATAAAATTCTCTCGACGTCTATTTTCTCTATATATTATATTCAAATCCGAAATTTTACCTAAAAAATATCAGATGTTAGTATACTAATACAAAATGGGTAGAACATGCATGAGAGATAAACAAAGTAAAATATCTATAATTCAAAATATTTCCCCATCCTTCTCACTTCCAAAGTTAAAAACATTAAGAGAAGAAAAGTGTTAGGATTTTTGATAAGTTAGATCGAGAGCCAAGTACGGAAATAACCTTATTTAAAAAAAAATCTTTAAAAAAATCCCCCGGGAATTATATTCAAAAAATAATCTAGTATGGTCAAGTATTCAACATTCGATCAACACTGTTGGCCGAGTGTTAACACTTGACCAATATGTTTTAATCCCCAACAACAATCATACAACCACCATAATACAAAACCCTATAACTACAAACCAAATTCAACCACCACAATACCAAAATCCTGTAACCACAAACTAAACTAATATCCAAACTAAACAAAACCAACAAAACTCATATCCAACTGAAACTTCAATTCGCATACACCAATTCATATCCAAACTCATATCTAGACTCATATCTAAGCAAATCTCTCACCACACAGTACAACAAAAGCAACAAACAATGAAAAACAGTTGAAAATAATATAATCGGTAAAATAAAATATGATTTTCATTAATATAATAAAATATACAAATTACATATTACACTAAATTCAACGTCTTCTTCTCCTACTATAATGCCTAACACCAATATCTGGTCTATCATCTACACTATGATCGTGATATATAAGGCCCAGATCGTCTATCTATAAAATTTGAGAAAATCCTATATCATCGTGTTGGGAGTAAAAAAAAAACTGGTGGGGAAACATGGAACAATGGTGGGGCATCATCTCTCTAAATCTGTGTCAAGTCCTCACCCATATGAACATCAGGACGAGCTCCTCTATATAGAGCACGTGGAGTCAAAACATGAGGCAAGTCATCAATCTCAAGTGTGAAGAAAGATGCGGACTCTACGTACCCGCTCAAAGGTCCCGCGATGTCGGGCGGATGCTGAGATGTGGAAGGCTGAGAATATAGTGGTGACGCATGATGGGGCGACAACGGTGGTCTCGTATGACGTGCTCTCCCTCTTCGTCATTGACGTCCTCTGTCATCACGCTCTCCCTCATCGCCACCTCTATCTAGTTATTGCCTCACAATATGTGCCATATCATCTACCAAGTTTGAAATAACAGAATACGTCATCCCATGCATGTCGTCAATGTCAGTAGACTCTCGAATCTGATGTAAGGTATCCCACTATAAGAATATATACATGTGTAAGTTAAAGAAACAAATCTAGATTAGTGATATAAACAAAAAAATGAACAACTTGAAAACTTATCACGTAACTCAAGTAAGCTCTCCAACGACCTATGTAGCGGTGAGTAATGGCGTGAAACCAGGAGGCATAGGCAAGATCAACGGTCAGTCCAAAGGAGGTGTCTAGTGGAGCTAACTGGTGGTGTCGTGTTGTCTAGTGTAAGGTATCCCTTTGTATACATATTACTATTCAAAGTATATGGATTGATTTTCTAACATGAAATTGGTAGTGATGCTCTACATGGTGCATTTTGACCGCATGAATAAGTTGCTCATTCAACTCAAATCTCATTCTCTTTTTCAATTCATCGCTGAAACTAAAATTATCACATTTCAATCTAATTTCTTCATCAAAAGTCACATAACCATGATTTCCGATAGAATAGAATAACTTGGTTAAAACAAAATGATCATACATCTATAATGCATTGTATGTCCCATAATGGGTCTCATTTTTCTGTCCTTTCCTATGATCATAAAAGGGATTGACTCGTCTATTCAGTCATAAGAATTAGGAGCCGAGGGGTTCCTAATAATTAAATCTTTGGCATCACCACCACCGACTTCTTCATCATCTTCATCTTCATCATTATCCTCTTCTTCTGTCTCTTCTTCTATCATTTCTTCCTTATCTACGTCATTCTTCACTTTTGTGAAGGCAAGATCCATTCGAGATTCAATATGTGAATAATCATCTGTGTAATCACATCCTTGTTATGAGAACATTCCACTATCGAAAGATTTTATGTACAACTCATGAGTGGAACCCACTCCCATGCTCACGTAAACTCCATCAAATTAAAAATATCATCATCATCACTAATCGACACCAATTCATACCATACATTTTCACTTTGAATGTTTGATATGGAATACCGATGATAAACTTCTACATGTTGTGTCATAGAATTGATTCGAAAACCCTTATATATCACATACACCAACTCATTAAAGGAGAAATTATTTCTTACCCTAATCAAGTTAGCAGGTCCACGATTATAACTAATTTTATTCTAACCCATGACAATATTATCATTAATATTGCATAACAACCTCATCATATCCGTCATTTCTTCCAAACAACAAATTCAAATATGTTATAATCCAACTTTTACAATTCAAATAATGCATTCAACAATTTTATAACAAATGACATATTGGCATTAAAATTTTTATAATTTTCTTATAAATTTAATCCTAAATATACTCAATTTTATAACAATTAAACCACTCAACAAAACAACACTGAATTAAACATACTAAATCCTAAATTATAACAACAATTTTATAACAAAACAATCTTAAATTCAACAATTTTATAACAATTAAACTACTTTTCAAAACAACCCTAAATTATAACAACAATTTTATAAAACAACTCTAAATTCAATAATTTTATAACAATTACAGGCCATAACAAAACATTGCTAAATTTCTAACAATTAAATATACTAAACCCTAAGTTAAACATACATTACTCAATATGTATCATTCACCATCAGAATAACCCATTAAATTGAAGCAAACAAATTACTAGGAGAAGAGGATACCTTTGGCAGGTTACTAGAAGATCACTTGCAGGATTGAAGGAAAGGGTTGCAGTTGGTTGTTGGACATGGCAGAGGTTAGAATTGTCATTGGAAACCAACTCTTGTCATCGGATTAGAGTGTTGAGATCTGGGTTAGGGTTTCGCCATGAAGGTGAAGAGAGGGGGAGAAGAGAGAAGCAGAAGCGAGAAAGGAAGAAGGAAAGGAAGGAAGGGGCAAGGGGTTATTCGAAATGGTCGAGTGTTCAACACTCAACCATTCTAGGTAATTTCTAAATATGTTTCCCGTGTGGGTTCTTTTAAGAATTTTTTTTTTAAAAAAATAAGGTTATTTCCGTACTTGGCTCCTAAATCTAGGGGGCTCAAAGATGTAGTAATATAAACAATTATATTTTCACAATTAGCTCTCATTGGATACCAACCACATACTATTACCTCAAACCCTAATTTACAATTTGAAATAATGCCAAAACTACCAAATGAACAATCCATCTAAAAAAGTTTTTTAAACTAAAATATATTTTGATTATTTCAAAAGTATTTAATTTTTTAAAAAAATTAATATAATATTTTATTTTATTTTTAATTCATTTAATCTATCCAATATTATTCTATGTTCATAATATAGTGGTGCAATTTGCCGGGGGGGAGTGAGGATTCGCTGAACATCTTTTATCTCGTCGAATTTTGATAAATCAGCAACTTTGAAAGTCCACAAGGATTTGAAAAGTAAGACTCTAAGTAAAGCTCTTTATTATTTTTTTTTTATTGTTTACATGATTAATTGAAGTAATAATAGTTATTTTATATAATGACATGGCATTGATTTTTTTTTTTTATATAAATTATCGATATTCGATATCACATTACATTCGATTAAATTCAGTTCGAATCGAGTTGAACGCTTAAGAATAAAATTCTCCATTTTTTTAATATATAAAATTTGAATCCGAAATTTTGTTTAACATGAGTATCAAATAAGGGTAAATGTGAGACCTTACTTAAACAAGAGTACCAAACAAGGTAGCAGTACCTAACTATGACATTGCATTGATATTAACATGGCATTGGTATGGTGACGATATATATTCAATAAAATTCCTTGAGAACAGTTGTAAGATTTAGAACAATAAATATTATTTAATTGTGATCTAAGCAGCAAGTTAACTTGCGAGCAGGGGTGTGCATAGAATAGTTTGAGCCCCCTATCTTCCAGCCTATGTTTCATTCCCCAACACAATACGGGTCCCTTTTTTATGTAAGTGGATTACTTGCTACTTATTGATATCTAGACTGAGCTCGACTGATCCAGTATGAGCACTGTGGAATTCATTAAAAGGTTGGTTCTCCTAAATCTCATTTCTTCTTTCCCATGACTCGAACACAAGACCTATGGTTAAGAGAGTGCAAAAACAATTTTTTTACAAAACATGGCATCTAAAAAACTACTCTGTTACTCACGAGAATCATTCATTTTTTGTTCTTTAGACTAGAATATTGGCAAAAACATTAAAAATATTCAAAATTTTCATTCATTACTTTGCAATCCAGAAGATCTGTATCAAAATTCAAAATGCAAGTCCTTTTACCTCGTATCAAAAGCCTAGGAAGCAATAAGTAAACTTTTACGCAATGACTCAAAAGCTCTTATGTTGATCAAAACTTCAATAAAAAGTATTTGGAAAGATATATGTAATTAATAACTTTAGACAGATCAATACTTTTAACAAACATATTCTAACTCCATTTTCCTTCAATTTCTTCTCAGCTTTCACTTCTGCTACTGCAAAAAGCTCAAAAGCTAGTCAAACAGCTGTTGCTGGGTACCTGCAATTCCAAATCAAAGGAAAGTGAATTCTAGTATAATAGAGACGGAACATGCATGAGGGAGAGAGAGACAAAGAGAGACAACTAGTCTGTAACTATTAATAAAAGAATTAGGTGCTTGCTTTGCTACCGTTCAGCTCTTGTCAACATTTTTTGGACCAAATACCCTTAAATACTATTTTTCTAATAAAGAAAGTAAAGAGATAAGTGAGTTTTTTAAATAAATTTCCGACAATTAAATAGTAACTATCCTCTAACCTCGAATTCTAATCTGTTTTTTAAAATCTTAAAAAAAAAAATTGTACTTCAAGGGCTTGAAGCCCTTTCTTCTCTTTTTCTCCCTTCTCTCTTTTCTCTTCCCTCATGCGACGAACCCTAACCCTCCACCGCCTGCCACCCTTAATCTGATCACCATATGCGTATTCCAGCAAAAAAAACAACCTCCAACAGTTTTGTTGTGCAACCTGTAACCTTCTGCGATGATTCCTGCAACATGCAAACGTGAATCCTCGAAAAAGCTCCGAAGGTATATTATTTTCTTTGATTTTTTTTTTGGTTCATTTGAAATACTTAATTTGATGGTGAATGATATTTGTTAAATGATATATATTATATTCACTGAATTGGTTTGTTGAGATTTTAGTATTAATTTTGGGTATAGGATTTGTTAAATGTTTAGTATAAATTTAGGGTTAGGGTATGTTTACCAATTTATTAATTGTTCAATGTTTAATTAATATAAATTTAGTATGTTTGTTGAATATTTATTGAATTGTTATACTTATAAATTTAGGATTTTAGGGTTTATTGAATGTTTAGTATAAATTTAGAGTTTAGGATATGTTCACCAATTTATTAATTGGAAGTTTTGTTGAATGTTTAATTAATATAAATTTTGTATGTTTGTTTAATTGTTATAAGTTTATTTTATGGTTCAAATTGCAAAAGTTGAATTCAAGTTGAATTAGATGTTAATAAGTTACTTTTTATGTTTTGAAGAAATGACGGATATGATCAAATTGTTATGCTAGTGAAATTGTGACGGGTGAGGATGGAGTTTGTTATGACGGTGGTCCTCCGAAGCTGATTAGGGTGAAGAGGAATGTATGTTTAATAAGTTAGTATCTGTAATATATAAGAGTTTTTAGATAATTTGTATTAGACAATATGTGGAGATTTTTCATCGTTGTCCCATTTCATCATGCAACATGGGAATGCACGATATGAATTGGTATCGATCAATGATGATAATGATATTTTTAGTTTGATGGAGTTTGCGGTAAGTATGGGAGTGAGTTCCACTCATGAGTTGTACATAAAATCATACAATGACAGAATGTTTGTGTAACAAGATTGTGATTATATAGATGATTATCTACATATCGAATCTCAAGTGGATCTTGCTTTTGCAAAGGTGGATAACAATGTTGATGAGGAAGAAATGACAGAAGAAGAAGTGGAAGAAGAGGATGATGATGAAGAAGAAGATGATGGAAAAGTTGGTAGTGGTAGTGGTGGTGGTGCTGCCAACAAGTTAATGATAGAGTCCTCCTCAGCCCTTGCACCCATTGGTGGTGGTCGGGGATATGTCTATAACCGAATAGACGATTTAATTCCATTCATGACCACCACACCCAGAGGTGATGGTTATATGACTTTTGAAGAAGATTATAGATTGATAGATGATAGCTGGAATTTTAGTAAATGTATAGAATTCTTTACACATTCAAAAATGAACATTGCACATACAGATGTGAAAAATGAATATTGCACATGCAGAAAATGGTGAACATATAGAATTCCTTGCTTGAATGCAATTATTGTACTAACATAGATGATGATTGATATGCATATAATTGTTGGGACTTAGGAACACCAACTTAGAGTTTAGAAACATGATTTCTAACCGGTTGGAGATCATTCAGGATGGCCTATGGATTCATACCCAACTATTATTCCTAATGTATCATTTCGACATGAGAAATAAAGATTTAGATCATCTCGATATCACAACGAGATGGATCTTCGAGAATCATCCACGTGAACATCATGTGGGAGTTATAGTCAGAGGGTCATGATAGGAGGAGATGCATGACGCAAATGAGGTGTGGACTTTGTGGGAGACAGGAGCACAATTAAAGACATTGTCTGATCCAAAGCAATAATGCTTGATTGTTAAAGTATTTCAAGTGTACTTTTATTTCTTAATGTGACGCAAATCATCTTACATTAATGTATTTGTTAATGAACATTAACTGTTATTGTATTAATGTATTTCTTAATGTGACGGACATTTTAAAATTTATGGCATTCTTAAGAAACATCTTAATTGTTATTATATATTATATTTTCTGGCGTTCTTGCATTAATATATTTCTTAATGAACATCACAATTGTTATTATACTTGTTGTATTAATGTTTTTTTCTTTCCTTTTGTCTCAGATGGATCTTGGACCTACTGGTCAGAGTGTTCGCGCTTGCAGCGAGGTCACCGTTTTTCGAGGGTTTGGAATGGAGATGACACTACATGGCTGACTTGCCATAAACATGAGGCAGTATTACGATATTGGGAGCATGGTCATATCAATGGGCGTGTTCTCCCTCTCCTAGAGCAATTGGTGATTTTAGGCGTCGCTTAACTATGATTTATTTAGTTGGATTGGCATCTCATCAAAGCTCTAGTGGAGAGATAGAAGCAGGAGATACACATATTTCATATGTCCCACGGTGAGCTTACTATCACATTACAAGATGTAAAGGTACTTTTAAGTTTATTTGTAGATGGGATTCTCATAATAGGTAGGACGACGTGTGTCTCATGGGGTGATGTGTGTGAGAGGTTATTAGGTGTTAGACCTCTATGTTCCACATTTAGGGGTTATACTTTGAGCATGCCTTGGTTATCAAAGTTTTTTTGTGAGTTACTGATAATGCAAATGATGTACATATTCTACGGTGGAGACGGACATATATCTTGTTACTGATAGGGGGTGTTTTATTTAGTGATAAGACTGGATACTGTGTACATTTATAGTACTTGCTACTGTTAGAGAATTTAGGTTTGTCTAGTCATCGTAGTTGGGTTTTGCGTGCTTGGCTTATTTGTAGAGACAGCTTTATATAGCCATGCACGCAGACTCATTTGAGTTAGGTAGGGCTCTTATTCTTTTACAGATTTGCACATGAGAGAGATTCCCTTACATAGCTCCTATTAGGCAGTCATTGTACATTTAGGAGGATGGTCCACTGGTTTTACAGTGGAAGGTGAACTTTGATGGACTACCCTCCCTACACACGTGGTGACAGTGTATAGGGAGGCATTTGATAGGTAGAAGATGGATCAGGTCATGTGGATGTCATACACTGAGGACATATTGTTTTCTCTCCCTGACTACTGTCACGAGAGAAGAGATATTTGATAAGCCTGCATACCACTTATCTATTTTAGCATCGTAGAGTGGCACTTTCTTAATAAAGTGATCCGTCAATTTAGAGGGATGTAGTATATTCCAATTCACTGTAATATTGAGAATTGACTCCACGACACTAGTACACATGATCCATAGAAGACTAATTGGTCAGTCGAGCATACACATTATGTAAACATTTGGACTCAGCAACACGACCATCTAATCCCACTTAACGCGTCGCTTGGATCAACAGTCAATTCTGCATACAGCGCTTGGTACCACACCATCTCCCGCCAATTCATTGGTCGTCGAGGAGTTTATTTGGACTATGTGGTAAGTGTATAACTTTTTATTTTTCATTTATATCAATGATTTAGATTTGTTAGCTTAACTAACATATATTATATATATTTTTATATACTTTCTTGTAGTGAGACACCTTACATTAGATTGGAGACTCTGAGGGTGTTGACGTGTATGGGCCGGTAGATTCAGCCATTTCGATCTTGGCAAATGATATGGCATATCTCTTGAGATCTAGACTGACTAGAAGTGGTGATGAGGACTGAGAATATGGATAACGCCGAGGGAGAGAACATCCTAGGAAACCATCGCATCATGCCTCATCGCCATTATCTCAGCATGCGGATGACCTCACAGGACCTTCGAGTAGATATGTAGAGTTTTCATTTTTCTACACACCTGTGTTGATGATTTCCCTCAAGTTTTCACTTTGGGGACTCCACAG
Source organism: Dillenia turbinata (assembly GCA_037126225.1). Lineage (NCBI taxonomy): Eukaryota > Viridiplantae > Streptophyta > Magnoliopsida > Dilleniales > Dilleniaceae > Dillenia > Dillenia turbinata. The sequence goes on from JBAMMX010000020.1 coordinate 12,425,605, forward strand.
ATAGGAGTTCATTCCAATGTTTACATAGATGAGGGATTGACATAGATTGAGGGAGATGATACACCACTCGTGTATCATGTGTCTCCTCTAGTTTTTTTCTGATACCCACCACGATAATATAAGGCCCTCTCAGATCATACAAATAGATGATTTAGGTTTAACATCTTATGATGATAGTACAGATGTTAGACCTGATTTAGATGTTAAATAGTTACTAGGAGAAGAAGACGATGATAAAATTTAAGTATTATGTACTTTGTATATTTTGTTACATTAATGAAAATTATATTTCATTATGTATTGGTATTGCTGAGTATACTGTTACATCTGAATTAGTTTGTTTGTTGGTTTTGCTGTGCTGGTAAAAAGTTGGGTTTATGCATTGTTGAGAAGTTTGGATATAACAATTGGTGTCGTTTGGATATGAAAATTGATGATCTATGTATCTTGTGTATATTAAGGTTAAATCCGAACATGACTGTGTACCTTAGTACTTGAACTAGCAGCCAAGTTAAAAACAATTGTTATCTGTTCAGAAAATTATGTCAATGCTGTTTTGTGTAATCTGATTTGTTTCGGTTTCTTTCAGCTGCGGAGCATAAGTGCCTTAAGAGAGGAGTAAAGAAGGTTGTCAAATGTATTTGGCATGGTAACAAGATGTTAGTTTTATAAACTCTCACCTATTGCTAGTTTGTTGTTACTACTATGACTTCTGCTTTGTGTTAACGTCTTGAATAGCCAGGGATTGAGCATGCATGAGGAGCTCAGTTTTGTAATGCTGTAAAAGAAACAGTGCATGTTGTATTGATGCAGTTAGCCTTTCTGCTTTTCAGTTCCATCGACTTTTATGAATTCTCCAAGATAAATAATTTAGTTGAATAAAAAGTATATATTTAGATATTTCCTGTGGAGAAGTTTTATTAATAACTGTCTTTGAAATGTGCCACTGCAGATTGTGTAATAGCCGGCAATATTTCTCCAATCGATGTCATCACTCATGTCCCAATCTTATATGAAGAAGCTGACGTCCATGGAAAGAAGTAAGTTGCAAAATTTTCTTCAGCTTCTTTGTTCCTCCCACAGATATCATTTAGTTGTCTCTAACCTATGAAACACAGACTCGCCACACTGACACATACTATAAGAGTTTTACACTACTATAAGTTACAAAATGTTTTCCATTTGGACATGACATGGGCATTCTCACTTCTAGAAGTGCCCGAGTAACAATCTCTACCCAAGGGCGTTTTACCATTGTTTCTTTGGATTGTTAGAATCTCATGTAAGGTAATTAGATATCATATAGGTGACATACATCACTCCAAATACCAGGTGGGATTCTTAACTCCATTTTCTTTTGGTGTGCCATAGATTAAGTGTTTTCAGGGATTCTGACTCCGTTTTCTTAATGCCGTGGGTGCTCAGTAATTGAAGTACATTTTGCATTTTATGCACCCTCTATTGCCACACACGCATGCATGTCCTGCTCCTGTGACCTAAATGATATTATGCCACTTTTCATGCCACAATATTTTTCCATGTTGGAGGGTTATTTTTGTTGTCACTATTCTGATTCTTTAAGAATTTTTCGTTTCCTTGATTGTTTGGTCTGATTTCAAAAGTTTTGTATAATTTCATGCACAACTTCAGGAATTCCATGCAAATGCATAAAAGTTTGAAAGTGTTGTCATCCAAGTCTTGATAATGCTGTATCATCTTCTCTCTCGCTCTCTCCCTCTCTCTATGATGTTTATCTGATGAAATTTAATTGTTCCCAAGGATCTTGCAAATGCGGGTGCGACCAAAAGGCCTACATGCTGTGTTTTGGTGCTATCAAAGCCTACAAAAGGGGAGCTAGGACAAGATGAGCAGGACAAACGGAACGCGGGCTATACTGAAGTTATATCAGCAGTTTCCGAGCTTACTTCCTCACTTTTCTGAAGCTTTGGAAAGAAAATCACCTTTGTTAACCACCATTAAGGACTTGTTTATGTCGCCAAGGGGATAGCATCCCGACCCTATGATCTGAGATTCGATTCCTACTGTAACAAGAAAAAAATAAGGATTTGTTTATTAATGTATGTCCCAGTTAACATCAATGATAGGAGTTTCACAAGCTTTTCCAGGAACAAATGTTAGAAAATGTGTTGAATCTGTATTGACTCGATAGACAATTTTCTAATTAATTTTCAAAAATCAGTATTTTCAGTAATGTTGATGCCCGGAGTTACTACAAGAGGGAAGCAATTTCTTCACTTAATTCCTGATATTTGGCTGATGGCTTTATACTAAATTAATCACATGGCAACTTGATGATCATGCACCTGTTGTGTTGTACATTATACGTCCCTTCAATATGTCCTGAGGATATAAACCAGTTGTGTTGAATATTAATTACATAGCTCTAGCTTTACAGAATCTTCTGCTAGAGGAGAAATTTGCAAGCAAAAATACAGACCAACACCGATGATTTCTATAATCAAATTGCTTCATGAACATTAATTCTCCCCAGGGTTATCATATCAGAGTAGGGTTTAGTACAAATAAAATGCCAAGTGACCATTAACTGCTCAACTTCACTATCCTGCAGGGATCCATATAAGATGCCATGTGGCTGTCAGGGATCCATATTACAACCCCCCCGGGGGGGTGCTACAACAACAGTAAAGTGCTCAGTATATTTATCTGTCTTATAGGCTGAACCATCGCAATAATCATTTCTGTAAGGAGAAACCTTTGAACAAGAAGATACTTAAACCGCCAATTGCCAATGTTACAAGAAGAGGAACAGTGACGGACTGGAAATCACTTGCTCTTGTTGTATCTATCTTTCCCTGGCGAGACCTTTCCCCCCAATATTCATGCAAAAGATTGCTCAGGTTGTCTAGTTGATGCATGACTTGGCGTTGCGACCGAGAAATGGCCAATATCTGTACAATGAAACAGGAATCAGTTACATACCACAAGCTGGAGAAGCACTGTTTAAATGCCAAACTGCTTCAAATGGTATTTTTAGTCATCTTAATAGAGTATATTATCAGGATACAATACAGACCGTACTGCCCCTTATGAGGTTTTCAGACTGGTGCCATGTTTGATGAAGTATTTACTAGGTACGAATAAGAGATCATAATCAATGACATGAGAGACTGAAAGAAAGCCAGAGGCTAACAGCTGTACATGATTTAATTTGTTCATGAGCACAGAGCTCTGTGAGATTTATTCAACATACAGTGTAATCCAGCATGTGACATGTGGTGGGAATTGATATGATAAACTGTCTTTGAACTCAAGAATAAGCCCTAGACACAATGGTGTCACGCAAGGACTTGCACAGCCCAATCCAACTAGTTCAGGCACTAAATTCCAAGTGAAGGCCAGCTTGCCATCTATAACAATGTTACCTTGGCATCAAAATGCCTGATGTCAGGCATAGTAGAGGGTTCTCGTTGTGTTCACTAATTTCTCTTCATGCTAGAAATTAGATAGAAGGCCCCTTCACTTAACATGAATATAATAAAAAAGTGATCATAAGAGTTGTGGATCAACATTATTATAGCGTTGTTCTTTGTAAAGGAATGCTTTCGGGGAACCCTTTTGCTATCATTATAAGCACATCCATTAAATATGCTTCATTAATAATATAAACTACCAAAGAGTGGCAAACAAATAAAGCTGAAGGCCATATTGTCTTGTACTACCTTTTTATTAGGTAATTGTTGCAGGAAGCTGAAGTAGAGGAAAAGAAACATGCAAAACCAGTAAAGGACAATTGACACTATCTGAATAAAAGAAAGGTCATAGAAAATTATGAGACGACGAGGCAAGAGTACCTCTTCCATTAGGGGCGAATCCCTCGCCAGCTGGGAAGAAGAGGAGGAATGTGGCAGAAGCGGTCCGGTTAATGATCCATTGCCCAAACCAGCCACGAAAAGCGCTGTGGGTGCAGAGCCATTGCTGTCAGCCTGCAAAGCCAAGTTTTGCTGGCTGGAAGAAAACTTCCTATTAGGAATCTTGGCATTAAGCTCTTCCATCCGTGCTGTGAACTCATCCATCCTCTCATTCAGAGTTGAAATTTGTTCAGAGAGCTGAGTAATGACTCCCTAAACATCAGACAAACATTTGGGTGAGCGGAATACAGAGAATGACACCTTCTATTAATTTGCAGGAAAGCAAGAACCATGGCATTGATCATACAACAGCTGATATGGAACCCATAAAAGTAAAATCAGATTAATAGTTAGGCCAAGAAAAAATAAAATAAAATGATGCAAGCAGGTGAGGAAAGTAGCATGGGAAGTTATGTCCCTCTTGCTACTTTTTCCACTAACAAAGGGGCAAAAAAAATAGGCACAATCAAACTTGGACATGAGTTATAATTTAGAAGATTTGAAGAGGGATGGGAGAGCAACTATGTATTAGTCTTTTTTGTGTTTTACTGCTGTGTTCTGTTTTATTCCTAAGGATGAATCCTCAGGAGCCTTTGTACATTTCTGTACATTTCTTATGCATCTAATATATCCTTTCTTTTCCATTAAAAATCAAACCCAGACATAACCTAGCTAACTAAAAAGAAAAATGAAAAAAAAAAATGCGTTTTTAACTTGGAAAATAAAGAAAGCATCAAGGATATTCTCATAGTAATGGATTTGAGTCTACCAATTCAAGCTTTTGACTTCCAAGCTAAAGATCAACTCACCTGGTTTGCAAGCACTGCAGGGGAATCAGGGGTTCGTCCATCAAACCTTCTATTGTTTATAGCAAGTCTTGTCAACTTAGAGAGATGTTTCTCTCGTTGTGTTGTATACGAGTGCGATACACTGCCACTGCAAACAGATTGTAGTAAAATAGATTGCATAACTCTGTTTGTCAGATCAAAGAAATATTGTTTTTAAATCCTCTGACGCCATGGATAACTCACAGACTCACATCAAAAATAATATACCCCATTTAGATTTCCAGAATACAAATTTTATGTGGGCTCCTATAAAATGTTTCAGTTTCTGGAGAAAACAAGGAGCAAATCAATTCATCAAATTCCTTTTCAGTCACTATGGTCCAAATTACAAGCAGATAGAGAATTTGGTCATGGAGACGAGCAAATAGTACTATAAAATTCACTCTTTCCTATGTCCAATATTTTGGCACAGGTCTTGAAGAATGAAATTTAGAATATTCAACTATCATAATGAATATATAACTTGTGAATTGCTCGTATGATTTTTTTTTTTTTCCAAATGAAACTGAAGAAGCAAAATTAACCCATGAAAAATTCCCAAATGTCAGACTAAGTTAACCAATACTTATAAATGTAAGCAGAAATACCGGTTCAGATACTTCATTCTTCTATCTGCGGAGGCACGAGAGAGTGCCTCTTTAGGACTTGAAGCCAAATCATCATCAATGCTGAGCTTAGTCTTCAGGTCATCTGGTAATGCCTGAGAATTGTCCAGGTAAGAACCATGGAAAGTCAGGAAAAGTGGGAGTCAGTTGAAAACATCTTACCATTACGTCATTTACCAACTTCTCTAGCTGAATTTGTTCAATGTAAGTGCGAGGAACATACGAGCCATCCAGGCCCAGGAGCTCTGCAACATGCTTCACATATGAACGATCTCTTCCTTGCACCTGACCAATTCGGCAAAAATTAGTTTCACACTTCAATATTTAAGCTAACAAATCTAGTTCAGTATGAGGTAGCACTCATTAAGAAATCATAATAAAAGGGACCACTGTAAAAATAAAGAAAATTCAATGCAATTAGCAATGAGTTTAAAAGCACAATCCAGTTCTCCCAATTGTACATTGGACAAATGTTTGTGTGCCCTAAGAGCAAATACTTGTCAGCTTGAATGTGACTGGAACACTCCACCTATGAGATCAAACATTTGTAATTTTTTTTTTTAAGGAAAGAAAATTGAAATATCAAATTTATGGCATAAAAACAAATAATTTCTATAATAATTGTAATTTTAAGCCATGATGATTGATATGACATTCAGCAATCTATCACCAGGAAATATGGGCACTTCAAAAACAGAATCCATGTTAGTGTTCGCATCCAACAATTGCTGGAACATGGAATGCCCCTTTTTTGGCAATTCTTTGAAATGCTATTCAAACACTATGGGGAAACTTTACACAACTATGATTAAAACAATTGGGAAGCTTGTTTATCAAAGATATTTACAGGAGTTTGTCATTCATGAGTAAATTACAGTAGTCATATGTGAAGTGTAAAAATTACTTATTTGCTCATGTTGAAGCACTTCTAAGCAAAACATATTAATATTATGGGGCATCATTTTGAGGTTACATTTAGGAGTGCTGCACCTTTTTTTGTTTTTTTTGAAAACTTGTGAAGTTGTGTCAATATTAGGTGTACCATGTCTATGTCCATGATTCATGGTCCAAGCAAAGGTACTCATTGTCATTGTTGTTCTCTAGTGGTAATTTTTTGAGAAATAAATACGCAACTCAGGCAGAAGCAGTTAGTAGAACTAGAAACGGAAGACAAGGAGTGCCAGGGCAAAAGAATAAATATGAAACATTAGAAACAACTTAATCAATAAATCAGTAAATAAATAAGTAGTTCCAGCTAGCAGAAGACAACATCACATTGCATTAAACAGTGAAGTACCTGAATGTATTGGCGATTAAGTTGTTCTAACCAATCAGTCTTGACACACACCCTATCATCAGTGAAAACATGGCTGCTTCGTTTCAGGATGGCTGCAATAGTGTACCCCAAGGCCATCAACCCACCAAGAAGACGCACACTAACCTCAAATGTTATTCTTGGTGAAATGATGAATGGACTGTCAGTCACCCACTCCTACAAGGAAAAGGGACAGTATTATCAAAAAGATAAGGTCCAATTATCAACAAGTAATAATGGCCCAATATTCCTCTAAGTGGAGATGTCTCGCTTAAAAAACCCATAAAAGTAATAATTTCATAAAATGGGAAGGGCAGCTAAGTGCACAAGGTTTTCTGATATGAACCTTAGTACAAGATCTAGTGAATGGATACTCTCCAGGAATTCCTCTCTTCCTTGCTAAAGTTTTCCCTCTCGTAGAACCTATTTTTAATGGCTGGAAACTTGTTCCCCAACAAGCTTCTCACTACCCTTCTTTTATGAGAAATTAGACTTACCTCTTTATTAATGATACCCCCTTTAAATAGGGAAAACTAGAGATTACTAATAGAAGTGTTACTAAAAATAAATCACAATGAAAACTACTATTTTAAAAGATATTCCAAGAATAAAGTAACTACTAAAAAGATTACTATAAGTTAAAATAAGAAAGTTACTATTTTTTTCTAGAATCTTTCCTTCTTCTTAACTTCTAAATATTTTTCTAGAGTACTTGTTTCCAATAAATGCATCATGCACATCATTACTCCCTTCCTGGACAAAAAGCTTGTCCTCAAGCTTGATCTCACGGTAGCTCCTCTCAAAGACTTCAAGAACTCCCAATAAGCCTCCTCCCTTATCCTCTTTTTTGGACTTCCAAGAATTTCGCTCTCCTATAAATTTAGCATCATTAGGACATGCTTCCATAACAAGATACAGCACTTGTAGACAGGCAGTCACTTGCACGGCTAGATCATCAACTAGTTCCTTGAAGATATCTCCATAAGCGACAAAGCCTGTCTCATAGTTTACCTCTGTTAAGATACCAATTTTGCTGTCATGAATGTATGAACCAATGTTTCCTTCAACGGCTGCCTTGCTGTCATGAATGGAAAGCTGAAGATCCTGCCCAAACTTATTATATTCATAGCTATTGAAGTCAAGGCACTTTCTAGGGATGGCAGTCCTTCCTTCGAGCAAACTAATCCTTTCCCCCCCTTGGTTTTGCAAGGGACCAAGGGTGTGGCTGCTGTTCCTAACCTCTTCGACCTTGTTGTGCCCTGGCTGAAACCTTTCTATCAGCAAGATCAATGCTGTCTGCTGTTGTTGCAACAACTTCTTGTTGGACTGCCAGAGTTCTTCCATCCTAGCTAGTGTCTGCTCCATTAGTTGCTGCATTCGCTGCTCCCTTCGTTGCTCGAAATCCCTCATGAATCTCTCCATCCGGTTAAACCATTCTGCAGAGTTTTTCATGATGGTTGGCTCTGATACCAAATTGATATGAACCCTAGTACAGGATCTAGTCAATGGATACTCTACAGGAATTCCTCTCTTCCTTGCTAGAGTTTTCCCTCGTAGAACCTATTTTTAATGGCTGGAAACTTGTTCCCCAACAAGCTTCTCACTACCCTTTTTTTATGAGAAATTAGACTTACCTCTTTATTAATGATACCCCCTTTAAATAGGAAAAATTAGAGGTTACAAATAGAAGTGTTATTAAAAATAAATTCCAATGAAAACTACTATTTTAAAAAATCTTCCAAGAATGAAGTAACTACTAAAAAGATTGTTATAAATTAAAATAAGAAAATTACTATTTTTTTCTAGAATCTTTCATTCTTCTTAATTTCTAAATATTTTTCTAGAGTACTTGTCTCCAATAAATGCATCATGCATATCATTTTCACATTTCAGGTTCTATGGCCAGTCAAATTTTTGCAGCCTACCCTACACAAAGTGAGAATCTCTCTCTTAAAATCCCATAAAAGAGAATAATTTCATAAGAAAGGCCAAAGGCAGCCAAAAGCACAAGGCTCCCCACATTTCAGTGTCTATGGAAGACTAAATTTATGCCCCTACCCTGCATGCAATGAGGCAGTTTTCAAATGTTTAAACTCATTGCCCCCTGGTGGCAATCTAGCAATCTTACCATAATGCCAAGTACTTGGATTTTTTATTTGGAGTTCATTAACTATCAAATTTTTTATTTAAACTCTATAACATACAGTTGTGTCATCAAATCTATCAGAACTTGCTTGAGTAAGATAAATAAAAATAGTTATTTTCACCTTTGAAGTATATTTTGCACTACCATTATTTATTATAAAAAACAAAAGCCAAAAATGAACTTCAAGCCTTGAGGCTAAAAGGTAAAAGCTCATGGATTACCTCTCAACTATTTAATTGAATGCCTGAAAGTTCTTTTTCCTATAAGTAGAACACAGTGAAGTCCAGTAATTGAAAAAGATTATACATATCAACCATAGTCCCAAAAAGGAACAATGACTCTACTTAGACTTTATTCTCCCTAAGATGGGCCACTATCGAAAGGGAATTTATGGCAAAATTTGTTTACAACAACAACAACAACAACAACAACCAAGCCTTTATCCCCATTAAGTGGGGTCAGCTATGTGAATCATTCTACACCATTGTATTCTATTTCATATCGCATGTTCACCTATATTATTGTTTTCTTTATACGAACTGGATATGCATTCCTAGCAAACATATCACCAAAAAGCAATTCATTCTATCAGCAAGGGGAGGGGGGAAGACAAAAAAAAAAAAAAAGAAAAAAGAAAAAAGAAAAACAAATAGCACTTGAGAGAAAAGAAAGATATTTTAATTGTGAAACCTCAAACATGAGATTGTATTTTCCATCTCTATTCCGCATTCTCAGATATGATTGACATGCTTCAGGATCTTCACCAGGAGGCAACAGATAAATATCATAAGTTTCCTCCGTAGTTTCTTTGTGTTCTGGAGACATGACTGCCGTTATCTGATCCACTGTCACAGCCTTCGTGGACTACAACATTACAAAGCTCTAATGATTGTGTTGGAGATAGAGCAATCACTGAGGACCTAACAATATTAAAGTTGTATTATAATGCAGTACCTTCAAAATGTAACTAGGGTTCTGAAATCCAGAAAATGGATTAAACTTGTTGACAATTTTTATATGGGCTGTTTGGAGATCTGGCTCAATAAAAGCTTTGTACATAGGGTATACCTGTGAAGCATATAATGAGAGCAATGTTGAAACTGTAATATTTGAAATTTTAAATGTGGAATCAGCAGATGACTACTAACTAACAAAATGCCTAACATAAGATGAATGAGAGAACCGTTTCAGAAATCTGATGGATTATTTCTTCAGGTTCTTGGCCAGCACGTTGAATATCACGTAGAACACGCTTCACAAGGTCAAAGTGCACTCCCCCAGTAATGGACACACGAAGATCTAGCAAAGGTCGCAATTTCTCACTCAATGCATAGATGCCTTCAACTATCACAATACGAGAACTGGGGACCTCAACTGTCCTGGTAGGTGCAAAAATATCAAGAATGTTTTAGAAATGCACAGGGAAATATAAGTCTCCTTCTTCACATACAAAAAGTTTCGGCATAGGCAGGGCGCACTCAGAGATGAGAGCCCACAGATATACAAGATTGTATCCTTTTTAGAAGAAGAGATACTCACCTATAACCTACACGAGCGCTAGTTTTGAAATCATATATAGGCACTTGGACAGGCTTCCCAGCTTTTAAACCATGGATGTTGTTGAGCAATGTATCATAATCAGTCAAGCGTGGATCTATTTCATAAGACAATACCATAAACGTTAAAACAAGCTTCATCCCATTTATCTCTATTAGTTTATAAACAAAAAGAATTCATTCCACAGTCCAAAAATGTCCAATTATTTGTACAATTCACTGCTTGGCAACAATTCTAACTAGCCATTGGCTAGTATTAACTCATGAAGAATGCATGTTAAGCTAAAAAACTGTTCATGAAATCTTACCATCAAAGTTTCCGTCAATAATTCGACTTGCATCATTATAATTGTCCATTGTTATGACAGCAATGCTAGGCATAAAGTTGAGAACCTTCTCAGTGAAAACAGTCTTCCCTGCCCCAGAAGGTCCAGCTACACCAACGAGTATTAGCCCATCATTCTTTTGAGCCAACAACTGGCATGCACGAATCACTATAAAGAAACCCTTCTCAAATGAAAGAGGGTCCTGGATTGGAACAATCTCATAGCGATCAGTATCCTTTCTCTTAACCAACTGAACCTGATCTCTCAAGAGACCGGATCTTCGCTGAGGTGATTCAGCACCAGAAGAGTTATCTTGGGCCATGAGATGTCTTTTGTATATGTGCTAAGACCTCCACTGAATTAAATAACAAGTAAACAAACATATATCAATCAGTTACTATGAAGACATATATAATCAGATTTTGGATAATATGTTTAAAAATCTTAGATACATAAAGTCAGTTTGGTATTTTGGAGAAACTAGTAGTAACTGAAAATCACAAATGACTTTATTTTATGGTGGCTGGTCAATAGTGCTTTGTTAAGCGGGGGGTGGGGAGGGGGAGTAGGGAATCAGAAATGCCAACTGTTTCCTCTCTGAACATAGTGACATTAACATTTCTAACGACTTGCTTAGTTTTCGACCCCTGCATATTTGAATTTGATTATGTATGGCTTACTAGACAATGGCGTAAAAAATATCCATATTGCCGACCTCATTTAGTGGGAATAAAAGCACAATTATTGTTGTCGTATAAAGAAAACAATCATATAGGTGAGTAAGCGATATAAAATAGAGTACAATGGCATAGAAGGATCCATATAGCCAATCCTACTTAGTGGGATAAAGGCTTAGTTGTCATTGTTGTATGGCTTACTAGACAAGATACTGATGAGAGAATTCATAGAGTTGTCAAAGGTTTGAATCCCTAAAAGCCACATTGTCTGATGGAGGTTCTACATATTCACTGAATTTTTGCATATTGTAGGACAAGAAGTCATTAAAGCTGTTAATGAATTTCTATCTTAGTGGTTTTAGCCCGTTCAGAATTTTGACCACTAAGTTAGTGTCATGCCATGTAAGAAATCATTGTAGAATCTTTAGGAAACAGGCTTTCACAAGGCTTGTTATAAGTGATGGTTTTGGTTCCTAAGAACAGTACCAATGATACTTGTCTACTTTCCCACGATATCTTGAATGATCTGGGCAATTAAGAAGCAGAAACAGGGTTTTGTGGCAATCAACCTGGAGAATGAAAAGCCAAAGATAGATTAAAATGGTATTTTTCTTTTAGGTCATGAAACAGCTGGTGAAGAGTCGTATTAAACCATCATTCGGAACTAAGCAGGTCATCCATCATCACAAATCAGTTCACCAACTGTTTGTAGATGTTAAGGACACTTATTAAACTAATATGCACCACAAAACCAAGTATTAATTTTTGTTTTGGTAATCAAGGCAACTACTTTGATTAACAAATTATGTACTGAGGCGATGAGTGCTTTTCAGAATTGACAAGCTCAGAAGAACTGGTAAAAGTATGAATAGTTCACTCCTAAAACATTTACTCATATTTCCTCCATGACATCTCTTAATCTTCAGCCTGTGTGTATGAACTCATCTCACCTGCAGATCTGAATTACTAGATTTGGACTAGAGTTAGTTAAGTTATGATCAATATTTGGCAACATGGAACTTACTCCCAACTTATCATCCTACTAATCAGCTTCTTTTCTCTAACATTCATGCTCCCATTGTAATCCAATGGCTACCTAGCACGTCTAATGCTTCTTAACTTGGTAAGTTGCACATGTGCAAATATGTAGTCAAAACCCTAATAATGACTACATGAGCTAATTAACATTCAATTACCCACAAACACATATATGCATATTTAATAATGTTTCCAAATAATTTCACATTTATTTATTTTCCCAGGATCAGACTACCTAGTATGCATAAACCTAGTACAAATAACCTAAAAATTTTCCAATAAAAAGAAATGTAAGAACTATGTATCATCAAACAGCCACCCAAGCTACACACACACACACACACATACACACAAAAAGCATAAGCGCAAACAATTCAAGCAATAAGGAAATCAACAAAGTAGAGAAACAAGGAAATCAAAACAAAGAAAATGAGTTAGGCAAAAAATTAGATATCATTTAGATTACAAGACTAATCAAACAACAATTAAACATAGCTTTAATGAAAATCCAGAAACCAATTCGAGTATAAGGAACAGAATTTGTTTGAGACTAACCAAATCTTTCAATCTATTAAGTGCCTACCAAATATGTCTTGAAACTGCTCATCAACAGAAACAGAGAGAGAGTGAGTTATGGACTCAAGAGAGTAAAGAAGAATCTTATGCTTTTTTCACGAGAATATTGGGTTTTTTTCATGAGGGCCCATGGGGAAGGCAGGATTATATGAAAACAGCTGCCTCTGTCTCTCTCTCTCTCTCAAAATTTCTTTAGTTGATGCCAAATAAAAATAACTCCTCCGTGTGAAAATAGTAATTTTAATTTTGATTTCTGACTTAAAAAGATTTGACGTGAACAAAATAGCCCTTAACAACATAAATGTTTGTTTTCCAAATATAATTCATGGAATAAAATAAAGGGTAAATTATTTTTTTAAAAAAAAAAAAAAAAAACTGTGGTTTGACGAGTTTTCAAATTGCTCAATGTGTTTTCAAAATCGACAAATTGTCTGTGAAATGGACACCATTGTGAAGTTGCCCCCACCATTAGCAAGTTGCAACCCTATGGTTTTCTCCGTTACACTCCCCATCAAGAAAGATCCACGTGGAAAGACATAAACCACGTGGAAATTCCCCATGTTAACACAAAATAAAAAAAAAAAAAAAGAGAAGAAAAGAAAAAGAAAGAAAAGAAAAGAAAAAAACTCCATGCAGCCTTCTTCTTCTTAGTTTACTTCATCTTTGTTGTGGTCTTTTTTCCTTCTCTCCCTATTCCGTCTTCCCTTCTTCTTCCTTTACATTCCCATAACTTTGCCAAAGAATCAACGCAGACAACCCCACACAATCAATTCACTCATTTGTGATCTTTGATTTTGCTCAATTCAAATTAAAAAAAAAAGAGAGAGAAGGGATCAGAGAAGAGGGAAAAAGAAAGAGAAGATCACAGTTCGCCGGAAAAGATCAAAATTACATGGAGAAAGATCGAAATTGAGATCAGAATTGGAATAAATGGCAGTGAATATTTACCTAAGAAATCTCCAACAACTTTGAACGGAAAGCATGGAAGAGGGGGAAAAACAGTAACCAAGCTTGAAATTGAAGGCAATGGAGAGGAATAAGGTCAAAATTGAGCTTAAAATCGCATTTAGAAGTGAAAAATGAGATGAACTTCAACAAAAAGTTAACAGCAGCGGAGCTGCGGCGAAGCCTTTCCTGAGAATAAATAGCAAAATTGATAATAAAAATGCAGGATTGAGGATGATTTGATGGGGTTGTTGAGTTTAGATTGAAGGAAAAGGATTGAAGAGAGAGATGAGAAATTGAAGATGAAGGTTACGCACATAAGGTCGAAGATGATGAACAATGACTTGTTTTTTCTTCTTTTCCGGTTGAAGATTAAACCATCTTCAAATCAGCAAGCTACTAGGGTTTTAAGAAGATTAAAACACACAAAGAACTAATTGATAGTTCTTCACCCCCAACCCAGACAGCGGACAAGAATACAATTAAGGTAAGACCTCCTGCAATGAGCCATCCATGAGATAGCCTCTGCGGACCAGCCTTGGGGGTGATATTATACTTATAAATGACAGTGAAGAGAGACCTCAATGGCTAGAAGCTAAGGGACGCTTTTATTGTAATTAAGTAGAGAGAAGGGGCAAAATTGAAATACAAAATTAAAACAATTCTTTGCTGTTGCTGTCACTTTTTATGGGATAAACTAGATAGTGATATCACACAACAGCTTATTGCTTGCATCATAATGCAAATTTCCATTTTTTCAGTTAATAATAACCATCATACAATACACCAAGGAAGACTCCTTCAACTCCCTTAACAACCCCCGCGATTGACAATATTTATCTCAATTTCTTTATGAGATTTTAAATCGAACCAAAGGTTTCTTTTAGCTACTTCCACATCCCTTGCACCATATACCCATGGATAGCGACTCAAAAACATGTTAATCTTCTTACCACAAAAACATGCCACTATTCAAAATAAAGGTGAACAAGAAGAAAGGTACAGAACACATGTAAAAAATAAATAAATAAAATACTAGTCTGATCCAAATTACCTTCTTTCTATGGATTTTCAATACTAAGTTCCCCTTAATTTGGAAAAAAACAGGGGTTTAATATCAACCTAATTGCAAAATTTTCAACAAACTTTTATAACTCCCAATATAAAGATTTTGAGCGAATATCAGATTTCATGCGGATTTTGATGACATATGACGAACTGGATGGGATACTGATTAGGCTTGTCAAAAGTATTAATCCTCTAAAAAGCCTCAGTGTCCAAAGGAGGCTATATGTTCACTGAATTTTTTGCATACTGTGGTACAAGAAGTCAGCAACGCTGTTAATTAATTTCTATCTTAGTGGTTTTTAGCCCGAAGAGTACAATTTTATTTTTACTCCATTTATATTACTAAACAGTAACAACAATAGGAATGTTAACATTCACAATTTTGACCTCTAAGTTAGTGTCATGTCATGTAATATTGTAATATCTTTAGCAAACAGGCTTTCACTACGTTTGTTTTAAGTTACAGTTTTGGTTCCTAGAACAATACCTGTGATACTAGTCTAATTTCCTATGAAAAGCAGGTGATAGATTAAAATGCAATTTCTTTTAGGTCATTGGTGAAGAGTTACACTAAAACCACTTGGCGTTAAGCAGGCCATCTATCATCACCCATCAGTTCACCAACCGTTTGGAGATGTTAAAGACACTTGTGAAACTAATATGGACCATAAACCAAGTAGTGATTCATGATTGGTAATCAAGGCAATTATTTTGATTAATAAAGTCCTTAAAAATTGTTGTTTAAATTATAGACAGAGTTAATTTACAGGAGGATGTGAAAGATACGTAAATGCATATTATGAGAATGAAAGAAAAATTTGTGGTTTTAACTTCTTAGGAGATACCCAGGGTGTTCTGTGTTCTATGAAAGGGTAAAATGAGATTATTTTAGGCATGTAAGAGACAGTATATAATCCAGGATGGGTAATTATAAAGTGAAATACGAAATTTAAGGCTCATTATTCTGATATGAGCAAATTTTATCTACTAAGCCACATAATATGCGTTTTACCCCCGTATGGTAAATAAAGCATGAATTTTTAGTCACCAGAAAGCAGCAGACGGCCTCATGCAAAGGCTAAGGTAAGCAAGTAATTGCTTGGAAACACATTTGTAAGACCCCAGAAATATGGTTTCTTTTCTTAGGGTGCTGAAGGGTCTTAAATTTGACTTTTATTACAAATTTGGAAGAGAAAGTACTAACAAGAGGGCAATAATTTATGTCTTTATGGAAATCCTGAAAACAAATAATAAATTCCGCAGACTAATAGGAAGACAGGTTCTTCAGTGGTGCAGTCCAGTAAGATTCCACAGACTATTTAATGTTTGATATTTCAAAAACATTTGCATTACAAAAAGGTAGGTATTCCCCAACTCGGGATGTCTGCAGTTCTCAAAAAGGAGAATTGAGATATCATAAAGAAAACAGCTGGTATAAGTTTATTTGTTCAGCCCAAATCTTTGTTCAAACCAGCAAAACTATGATGGGTGCAGAATAAGCATCAAGCTAGCCATCTGCAGGAGGCTTCTGCTAAAGGAATGATCAGGATTAGTTTATTTGAGTGGAAATGAAAAGCTTTGCCAAGGATTTAGTGCCATGCGTTAAGGGATGGTCTTATCAATAGCACTGAGATGAATGTTTATCCCGTAGAAGTCAAAAGTGAAACTGAGGTGGTCATAAATGTAATTAAGGATGAAGTTATTTATTGGTCATCAATGCATTTAAAGGAACGATGCATGATTGAAATATATATATATATATATATAGTTCATCTTCCCTTCACAATCTCCATATTGATGTTGTTCAACAAAAGGGTCCTTGAATGCCAAGAACTAGATAGGAAGCTCTATTTATTTGTTCCTACCATTTTTTAAGCTATTACAGTTTCTATGCTGAGAAGATGAGTGTTTTTAGAACAGAATTGCTGAGAAGAACCAGTAAGAATGCCGGTAGTTTATTTCTAAAACATTTATTTATATTTCCTCAATGACTTGCCTTAATCTTCCATGTGCATAAACTCAATTTTTCATATATTATTCGCTGTCATCTACAGACCTGAATTACTAGATTCAACCTACGATTACGCAAGTTATGATTGGGAACTTGCTCATTCCTTATCGTACAACTAATCACCATCTTCATTTTTCTCCATTATCCCTCTCCCGTTGTCATCTAATCGGCCACCTAGCATTACTAATACTGCTTCTCTAGGTGGGTCGTGCAAGCCCAAACTGTGTAGTCAAAACCCTAACAATGACCATGTATGCTACTTAACATTCAAATTACCCACATATACATCTGCATATTTAACAATATTCCCCAAATAATTTCACTATTTATTCATTTGCCCAGGATTAGAAGCGACTGCCTAAACAGTTATACCATGTATAAACCTAGTACCGACAACTAAACACTTTCCTATAAAAAGAAACATAAGAACCATGGATATAAGATCATCAAATACCTCCCACGCACACATCCACGAGCAATTAGGAAACCAACAAAGTGGGAACAAAATAGAAGATAGAATCAAAGAAAATCAATTCAGCAAAAAAATAAGACAAATTAGAGAGCATTTAGCTTACTACACTAATCAAACAACAAGTAATCAGAGTTAATGAAAACATAAAAAGCAATTCGAGTAAAAGGAACAGAATTTGTGTAAGACTAACCAATATATGTCTTGAAACTGCTCTTCGACACACACAGAGAGAGAGAGACTCCACGGAGTAAAGAAGAATCTTGTGCTTTTTCACGAGAATTTTGGGTTTTTCCAGAGAGGGAGAGATCACTCAGAAAACGGCTGTCCCCCTCCGTGTCTACGTCACTGTTTTTCTCGGGAAATTTCTTTTGTTGATGCCGGATAAAATATAACTTTTGTTTGAGATGCTGAAAATTTTAATTTCGGTTACATAAAATATATAATATTCATGAAATAATTGTGTTTAAGAGATTTCTCGTTCAAGAATAAAATTGAAATAATAGTTCAAATAATTCAAACTTAACCTTGTTTATATCTTCAGTGAATACATCAACTAGTTGAGAAATATCTGTCAGTTCAAGAAGTTCTGCTTCTAATTTTATTTTAATAAAATATTCAGTCGTAATAACTCACAGATCTTTAGAATCAATACTTTAAATTCTATTTTAAATTTAGTCATTACATTCTATTTTTTCCTCTATATTACCAAATTATTTTTAAAAAAGGTATAATATTCCCTTTTTCCTAAACCATTTGGGATAAGTTTTTAGTATCAAATATTCTCTTGATCCAAAGAGAATCCCTTTTTCCCTTAAATGCAAAATTCTTTCCTAGGCTTGCATAAATGCTAATAGAAACACAAGGGTGCTGTGCACGAATTATCTCAAGAAATGTGATAAGATGTGAATATAGATAAATTAATAGTTAACTAAATACATTTGTACAATAAATATAAGATAATCATATTTATTGAATTTAGAAAGATTTTTGTCATACATGTCATGTTGTGATGGGTTTGGAGTCTTGTAAAAAATTTTCATAATTATCTTTATACTTATCCACGTCATGAGATTTATGCTTATCAAGAACTTATGTGTATCAAAATCTTAAATTTCATGTTTAATATTATAGTTATCTTAAAATTCATAATTATCTATAAAAGATTCATGTTAAATTTCATACATGTTTAATTGTTGGTTAATATATCTACATAGGGACATTTTACCCAAGATTAAAAATTTATTCTAAATTTGAAGTTTAAGATAGGGATAACGGGTGGTTACCCATTATCCCCACTCCCCTAAAACCATTCCCTCCTTATTTCCTATGTGATATAATTCAAACTGGGTTTTGAATTAACATACAACAATAATTGTAGGTACATTGTTGTGAAAAAAAAGGTTGAGAGAACAATAGCATATTCTCTGGAGTGAGAAATATTTTTGAAGGCATCGAGAAAATTTCGTATAGAAAATTTTTTCTCTTCATAGGATTCATTGGATTTTGGGTTAAGATGTCGTGATATTACGACAGTGGTTTTATTTCGTGATCATCATCCTCACTAAAAGATTGTCAGAGAAAAGATTCGTGGTTCTCAAATTTTCTATACTTATTTCCTGAGCTATATCCAAAATTTAATTATTTAATTTTGTGAAAATTACCATACTTCCACTACATGAAATAAATTTTACATTAGTATCAGAGTCAGATTAGATTTATTTAAAAATTTTCAGAATTTTTACGGGAATAAAATGTATATGGTGAAAATTTAGAATTTAGATCACAAATGAATTTCGTAAATCCGACAATAGCATAAAATTACCCATGATCCATAGATTACAAATATAATTTTTATTTAATTTTCAGAGCATGTTTAGGCATGAAACTGTCAGTCGAAATTCCGATCATGAATAGAGATCCTGAGATCTTAGAACTTAGATCTGTTGAGATAGAGGACGATTTGATCTATGAAAATGCTCTAGAAATATTCATCATATTCTGATATGCATTTTTGACATATTAATTATGAGTTTTGGTTACTGAAAATTGTGTTTCATTAATGCTGCAGAGGGCCGCAATGGAGGTTGTATGATTCACTGAATTTAGGGATTAAATCCGCATAAAATCGAGTCAATGATGGTTAGAGGATGTTTAATTGTAATTTTTTTATCGAAATTCGTGCGAAAAGGTGGCTAGAAAATAGTTTTTCCAACAATTAGGTTGCGCAACCCGATTGCAGAACCATTAAGCGAGGAAGAACCAGCCTAGACCTACAGGCGTGTGACATACACGCACACAGAGGCACATGGGGCACAAGGTAGCGGGTGCGTGAGGTTCATGCATGCTGAGATATATGAACAAGATCGGGTAGTCTGGGTTAGTTCTGACCTGGGTCTGCATCCCAACCCGGGACCCAGGTCATGCGCTTATAGGGCATGTGGCCATGTCTAACTCGTGTGCCAGTGCGCAGGTGGTGCATGTAGGTGCATGGGGCACTGCCACCAGCATGTGGGACCTTTGGTGGCGTGTTATGTCGTCTCAAATTGATTTTTTCTTATTTTTGACTACCCCACATCATTATTTGTGACTTTTTGTGATTTTTTGTATACTGAATCCAAGTCAAGATGGTAAGATGCGATTTCGAGTTATGGCGTATGGTGTCCATTGACTCATACGCTCAATCTGGGGTTTATAGTCGAATCATTTAGAATTTATTGATTCAAATGATGCACCAAATATGAGAATAAGTATTAATAAGTCACTAACGTCTCTGTTTTTAGTGTAAAGAGACTACGGTTGCTTCGAGAACTGTCGTTCTGGATCTTTATTAAGGGATAAGTTGAATGGTGACAATTATAACATTTGGCACTAGAAGATTCAGTTTGTTCTAAGGAAATAAGATCTGTCTGAGATTGTGAGGCACGAGATGATAAATTTTAGGGAGGGTATCACCTAAGACTAAACGGGATCAGGAGATCTATCATGCATAGAAGAAGGAGGATAGCCATGTTAGGACAATCCTGATTAGTAGTATCCATGATAATATGATTCCGATCTATGAATAGTATCCTATGGTTTTGTTAATTTGGCTCGCCCTAAAAGAGCATTATGATACTCTTTTAACTCGTAAGATAAAAATGCCGACTTATAAGTTTATTACTTATAAAAAATGGCTGATCATATGATAAAACAATATTTGATGCAAATGTCGAGTATAATCAAAAGGCTAAGTAATGCGGGCGAGCCCATTTTGGGTGAATTTCAGATACTAGATATGATCCAGTCTTTATTTGATTCATAGGAGACCATGAAGACTTATCTCATGCACAACGAGAGTATTCGTACTTTCTTTGATGTGAGGAGGTACTATGAGCTTGAGGAGGAGCGTTTGGAGGTGAGTAGGCCGCATTCGAGTCATGCTTATGCACCGAGTCGAGCAAGAGCTCCCCTAACACCAAACACAAATGGAAGAAATATGAGAAAAAGACTCGGGGTCCAGTCAAGAAGAGGTCATCCAAGAAATTTGATAGTAAAGTACAAAAGCATAAGAAGAAAGAATTAGACAAGACTAAAGTGAAGTGCTATATATGTGATAGATTTGATTATTTCGCTTATGAGTGTGATGAATGGAAGATATATCATTCTTCTTTATGTGGTTTGAGTTTTATCTCATCTACTGTGATGCTCACTGATTCCTCTTCTTTGTGATTTGTAGACTCAGAAGTCACCGACTATATAGTTCAAAACAAGAGTATGTACATGGAGTTCCGCCATGGAGTTCTACCAATTGAGTCCTAAAGCTAAGAGGATTTACCTGGAAAATGGAGCATTTATCATCATTAGAAGGATTGACACTTGTAAGTTAGAGCTACGAAGTGGTCAGATATCTACATAATATACTTTATGCTCTGGATGTTCAACAGAATCTCATTCTATATTTTGTTTAGACCGTTTAGGATATGGTTTATCTTTTGGAAACTTATATGTTTCTATTCATTATAATAATTCTTTGATTTGTTTTGGTTTTGTCCATAAAAAATTGTATATGCTAGATATTATTTCATTTAATGGCACTTCTTCTTATGTTTTTTATTGCCCTTGCATCTGATTGTACTGTTGATGATATGAATGTTTGGTATAATAGATTTGGACATATAAGCAAGAGATGATGAATTAATTAACAGCGAGTGGTCTGTTGAGCTTGTTAACCAAGTTCGAGTAGCTTGTATGTAAGTTTTGCCTAACTGACAAAACTACAAGAAAACTATTCGACAAGACAATAAGAGCTGGGACTTTATTGCAGTTGATCCACACTAATATCTGTGACTCTATGAAAGTGAGAGCTCGAAATGGAGCTGTGTACTTTATTACGTTCATAGACGATTACATGCATTTTGTTTATGTCTCCCTAATCTTACACAAGTCTGAGGTATTGGATTAGTTCAAAAGGTTTATTAGTGAGGTTGAAAATCAGTTAGATTTAACAGTAAAAACTTTCAGAATCGATCAAAAGCGCAAGTATTTGTCAGAACAGTTTAAAAAGCCCTATTCTAAAAGGGTATTATGAGATATTGGACTATTTATACTATTTCTCAATAGAATGGAGTTGCCAAGAGGAGGAATAAAATTTTGTTAGAGATTGTGAGGTTTATGATGACGCAGACCAATTTGCCATTCTTTTATTTGGGAGATACATTATTAACAACAACCTACATCCTCAAATATTTCCCGTCAAAGTTGTAGTCAGTATCCCATATAAGTTTTGGACAGGGAGACAGCCCGACCTTAGCCACTTGAGGCCGTGGGGTTGTGTTGCGTATGTTCACAATTCCTTACATCTACACAGCAAGTTAAACCCATAAGAAAAGAAGTGTATTTTTATAAACTATTCTTAACATTTCAAGGGGCATGTGTTCTTAGGTGAGTATAGAGACGACATTATCGCTGAAATTGAGCCTTAAGATATTACGTTTCTTAAAAATGATTTTCCTAAAAGAGGTGAAATTGATCGGGAGTTTGCTTCAGTAGCTCAGCTAAGCCCAATGGCGGGATCTATAAACCTGTTACGGATCTTGGTTCCAGTAGGAGTGATCCATCTAGAGGTGAAAATGTTCCCCATCCTCGTGGGAGCAGTCGAGGGCACATAGCTAAACGTTATTTCTTTGAGAGTGTGTCCCTCATTGTGACTCATAAAGATGATGAGGAGCCTAAAATGGTCTAGGAGGCTCTCAAGAATTCTACGAAGGACCATTAGTTGAAGATCATAGATGAAGGGATAGAATCAATGAGAATCAATGGGGTCTAGGATCTAGTTGATTTGTCTGCGGGCATAAAGGCCATTGGGAATAAATAGGTTCTCAAGATCAAAAGAAAAGCTGACGGATTGATGGAAAGGTATAAGCCCTATTTGATAACCAAGGGTTACACTCAGACTAAGGGCATGGATTATAAGAAAACTTTCTCTTCAATAATCAAATTTATCTCGATCCATTTAATTTTAATAATTGTCGCAAACATGGATCTGGAGTTACATCAAATGGACATTAAGACTGCTTTCCTAAATAGAAGTTTGGATGAAGAGATCTATATGAAACAGCCATCTAACTTTGTTCGTGTAGATTATGAGGATAAGGTCTGTCGACTTTAGAAGTCGATATATGGTCTTAAGCAAACATCCATGCAGTGGTACTTGAAATTTTACGAGGAGGTGATATCTTACAGTTTTGTGATGATCGAGGAGGATCATTATGTTTATTTGATGCATTATTCTGACTCCTTTGTGATCATGTCCTTATATGTGGATAACATTCTGTTGGTTAGGAATAATAGAGAGTATCTGATGATCATTAGAACATGATTATCGTCAAGTTTCAACATGAAAAATATGGATGAAATTAAGTTCATTCTCAGAGTTAAAATCCAAAGGGATTGCTCAAAACGGGTGTTAATTTTTTCATAAGAGTCCTACATCATGAAGGCTCTTGAATATTTCGGGATAAGCGATTGCAACTCTATAGATACTTCTATCCCTAAAGGTGAGGGTCTGATTCTTGACATGCACCCTAAAACTCAGGAAAAAATAAGAGAGATGAGTAAAATCCATTATGCCAATATAGTGGGCAGTTTGATATATACAATGTTGTGTATATAACCAGACATTTGTTTTGTAATCAATCTGGTTAGTGGGTATCAATCAAATCTTGGAAGGGGCCATTAGAGAGTAGTGAAAATGATTTTGAGATATCTCAAATAAACTATGGACCTCTCCTTATGTTACGGAGAAGGTGAATTGAATCTCATTAGATATTCAGATGCCAACTAGGGTGACAATCTGGATAAACGCAAATCGATATCAAGTTTTGTTATCTTGCTCAATAAATGTGTCATTTCATGGAACAACAAAAAGCAAACCTGTGTATCTTTATTTATGATGAAGGTTGAGTTTGTGGCATGCTAAACGGCAATTCAAGAAAGTGTTTGGTTTTGGAGATTTATGGATTAAAGATTATGGAAGATAGTGGAGGACCAATGATAATTTACTATGATAATCAGGTCGTTATTGCCTATATCTAAGACCCTAAATATCATAGTAAAACCAAATACATTGATACCAAACACCACTTTGTGAGAAATATCATCGAGAAGGGTGAAGTGACGATTAAGTACATTTTCACACATAGCATGGTGGTTTATCTATTCATCAAAACTATTACGAGAGATTTCTTGGTAGAACATAGGGAATCATTGGGTTTATATGTATTTTGATATTTCTTATATGTATTATATTGGTGTTTCGATACTTATTGATATATATATAACATACGTGCATTATTTATTCATAAGTTATTTATTACACTTATTTGTTGTCATATATTTTGTGATAAAAGATATATCAGACAGGCGTTGTCAACTCTCTCACATAAGTGATCACCTCCAACTCTGAGTGAACGGGAATGAGATGATTTTTAGATGTAAGAGACTTTGAGAGTGACCCTGTTAGAATATAAGTCATCTTAATGCATGTTTAAGATAAGATTATATGCGATATGATTGATATGGATATATTCACATGCATGTTGCTAGTAAGTACTCAGTTTTGATATCTCAGATATCACTTGCGTTTAGTGATATTTTTTCTGATGCACTCTTTATGAGATTTTTGGATAAAGTTTTATGTGTAGATTAAATTCTATACTTGTACAGTGTTAGAAAAATCTAACATATGCCCTTTTGAGATATGAAAAAATAACACTATGACACATGTTTCATACCGCATGTGATAAATCAACCATAGAATAGTGAAACCTATTATTTAAGACAATAATGTGATCTTGATTTCCGTACCCATTGTGTGAGACCAGAGACCCATTAGATAGGTCTATCAGTACCCTTATTATTTTTGGCTATTTCTTCAAATTTGGTTCAGTATATGTTATTTTAGTTTGCTTACCAATGGTTTAGAAAATAATAAGGCCTACATGGCAGGTATAGAGAAGCAACTGAATTGAGATAGATAGATTATAGCAGGGAAAAATCAGCTATCGATCTGTTATATTTATCCATATTGGGATTGAAATATAATTGTGAATACACAGTTAACCAATTATTGGAGATCCTTTCGATGAGAGAAGTGGATCGATAGATGTAATGTTTTGAGTATGAGATACAACGAGTTCTTTTTGTATTAACGATGACTTCTTGATCATCCTAATATATGTATTGAGAAATCTTTACCTACAAACGTAATCATCAATCGCACGATATCCATTCATGTATGAAAATCTAGTAGGGTGATATAGAAGATCACATAAGTTGTGATCTTATGATGGACATAAAATACCTTCATATACAAGTGGAAGATATTGTTTAATATGCCCACGTAGGAGCATTTTACCAGAAGTTAAGGGTTTATTTTAAATTTAAAATTTAAGATAGGAATAATGGATGGTTACCCATTATCCTCACTTCTCTAAAACCTCTCCCTCTTTATTTCCTACGTGATATAATTCAAACTGGGTTTTGAATTAACATACAACAATAATTGTATGTACGTTGTTGTGAAAAAAAAAGGCTGAGAGAACAATAGCACATTCTCTAGAGTAAGAAACATTTCTGAGGGCATCGAGAAAATTTCACATAGAAAATTTTCTCTTTTCGTAGGATTTTCTAGATTTTGAGTTGAGGTATCGTGATATTGCAATAATAGTTCAATTTTATGATTACCATCCCGACTGTGAGATTATCAGAGAAAAGTTTCGTGATTTTTAAATTTTCTACACCTGTCCACTAAGATATACCCGAAATTTAATCTTTTAATTTTTTAAAAATTATCTTACTTTCGCCGCATGAAATAAATCTAACATCAACTTTTTACATGAAATGAAATATGTAAGTAAAAGAAAAATTTTCTTCATCAGTTTCTATGTTTTTTTTATTTATTTAAAGAGTATACTTATTTGAATAGTAGCCATTTTATTATTTTCGTGATGAAGGTAAATAAGACTTGATTTAGAATGTTGCGTAGAGAGTGAGTGATATTAATATATTAGTATTTCTCACGTGATAAAAGATTAAAAGTTTAAAATTGGTTTTAATTTGATATCCTTAGATAAACAAACGAAGAAAACAACAAAATGGTTAAATAATTATAATAATTCTTTTGAATAAATTATCTAAAACAATATTGTGAAGTTTAATTTCATTATGAAATTTAATTTTATTTCTTGTATTTATTTTAAATATTTTTAAAAATATCTATAATTTCATTAAGAAGACTCAACAAATAATATTTATAGAGTTTTCAAAACTCGATATATATTTATTTTCCTGAGTTTTATATAAAATTAACCTCATTTAAAAAAATGAAATTCTAAAATAATCCTGTTAGGGAAAATATTACAAAGGTGATTCACGGATATCCAGTTTTGAAAACTTGTATGTTAAGTCTCTGTTCACATTTGTTTTCATTCATGTTTATTAGATTTTTAAGATTTGACGTACGTTTGTTGAGTCTTCAGACTCGACAAACATGAGTTATCTTTGTAATTTTTTAAGATTTTTTTTTTAAATAGGGTTATTTTGGTATAAATCTTCATTTCCTGTCTCTGCTTTGTAAGGAATCCACGAATGTTTGTCAAGGACTCAACGAGCATGGGTTATGTTTCGGAATGTTTCGTAATTCATTTCGCAGCGGAAAATGATGAAACTCGTCGAACTACCGTCGGCTGCAATTTGGCGACCCTTCGGTAGGGAGAGAGAGAGAGAGACAGAGTGTGGGAATTTTGGAGGTGATGTAGATGGAAGGGAAGCCAGTACTGCTTGGGTGCCACATGCCTATCGAATGGGAACCTCATTCTCAGTGTTGGATTGGCTGGCCTGTATGCTCTTTCCCTCTCTGTTAGCTATCAGTAAAAGCTCAAAATTTAGGATATTTCTGTGGAAATTTTTCTGTTCCTTAGCTTCGTTCATGGTGTACTTCTTTTGGGTGCTTGGGCAATATATAAGGTTATTTGGAACATTACCTGTAACGATAGATGTTGAGGTTATTTGGATTCAAACATTTGTTGTTCATTGACAGCAAGTTGCGTATATTCAAGATTAGACTGTGTATATACCAAGAAAACTTAATTTGAACAAGGGTGGGTTCATCTTTATAATATAATTTCCAGAATTTTAAAGTTCATTAATAGCAAAAAGCCACTAATTTGTAACAACACGAGGGTCCAGATCCAGGCTTATCGACCCTCTTTAAGGACAATATGCCATGGTTCCGACAACTGCCTATAGCATACAATTTGTAATTTCTGAGTATGCCTGAATTTGGAGGATGATCTTGATCTAACATATCGGAAATGCTACCCAATTGTAAGAAAAATGGAGATTAGTGATGGTAGCGGACACGCAGGCACCTACACACACACACTACATATGTACTATGAATATATATAAGATGCATATTTTAGGGTATAAGTTGGGATTTACAGGTTTCTCCTTTTTGATGTATGTAAACTTTCTTTTCGCCAGTGACACTTAGGTGGATCTTGCTTCTTCCCTGCGTTGCCAAAACAGCTGGGCTTATGTGTTGAACCCATTGGTCATGGTGACCGTAGTTTCAAATGACTAGCTTAACCCCAAATACCTATTTATAGAGTGTACTGTTATAAACTATAGCACTTTCTTTTGCTTGGATCAATGTTCGGATTATCTCAAAGCTATGCCAAAAATCCCCTATTGATCCATCATATCCGAGGCAATACCTATGAGTGTAATGACATTGTTGCTGTTCACATGACATATAAACTATTTTGATTTTAAAATGGTCAACTCTAAGAGTCGATTCCACAATTCTTGGTCTTGTTATTGCGCACAACTGTGTGTTGATTGACAGCAGAAAAAAAAAATAAAAAAAATTCCGCCTTTCTGGTTTCTCTTTCATTTTCCATGGAGAAGAGCTGTTGGTTCTAGCTCATTTATTTCATTAATCTCAATTACGTATGACCATCAAGATTCTTATTTTTACAGGAATGCCCAGATAACCGGTGAGACAATACAGCGCATGCTCAAAAAGCTTTTGCTGACGTCTCGCAGTTGCAATCTCAAGGCTTGAGCCTGTCACTGTTTCTGCAAGTGCTGTGCAGGTTATTGCAAGTTACAAATTATTGATACCTCAATTTGACTAATGCTTGAAATTCAATAAAATCTGAAATTTGATCAAATTGATCTTTTGTTGCTTAGTGGGCCAATGCTTGTACTCAACTACCACATAACATCAGAGTGATTGAGATGAGTATGAGTGATTCTCTCGGCTTCGTGATACAGGGCCCACTGTAAGTCTTTTCATGAGAATGTTTCTTCTTGATGATTATTTTAGTATTGCTATTTTGAAAGGTACCTTTTTTTTGTTGCACCCCTGACCCTCGAATCGAGTATATGATAATCGTCACATTATCTCAATATACGGATAGAACTTCTTCATATATCAAGACAATGCAAGGCTTTCAACCTGTTCAATCTGTTTTAAAAATAATTCTACAACATTCAAAAGGATCATCCTCATCCATTCTATCCCAAAAGGGCATGCATGAGGCCAATCTAACCATTATCGCAAGGCATTCAAAATTTCCAACAAACCAAAGGCCATCCCGACCACTTATACCACCAAATCATAAAGTAAACATACTATTCATGGAGTAGGAACCGAAAATGAAATCAACTTTTTCCAAACAAATTCATAGAAGGTTAAATAATGGTTCTCAATAGGATTTAAACATGAACAAGTCTATTTAGATTCAAAATGTAGAGTTAAATAAATTTTCAAATAAAATTTACACAAAATACTCTCATTGGGTCCAAACTAATGGTACCATAGAATAAAACTGGGTCTATACCAAATGCGGTTTCCAACAATGATCTTCCCCACAATCCAGCTCTAAACGACTCGCGTAGGAACTAATTTTTCTCTGTAAAAATAGAAAGGGAGGGTGAGTATAAAACTATACCCAGTGAGTGTAATACAAGTTATGATAATAAATGAATAATAATTGTAGATGTGTCAAATAAACATCTCAAAACCATGTCACTTTAGTATAGGTAAAATCAATGATTCATAACAAATCAAGTGAGGTTCAATAATCCACGACTTAAAATAATGTGCATCCATTCATATATGTAAGTTTTCCAAACCATGGGGTGACCACAAATATCATAATTCTTGATAGTGGTTTATCTTAACCAATGGCGCAACCGCCAAGGGTTTTCATGCACATTACATATTACAAAATACCCCAAACCTTAGTGTTGGTCTCGGACCTCTCCTGGGGTGCAACCAGGCTAGTCCAAAAAGGGGACTTCGAAGACACCTCTCGAGCGCAGTTATCTCCTCAGTCAAATAAATGTTCAACCATGTCGCCCTGTCGGGCCTCGCATCGTGTAGTAAATGACTATAACCATTAATTTAACATGCACAAGCACCATTTCACAATCATCTCAACATATAATCAATGTGCCATCAATTGTCCAGGCAATTTCTCAAATCATGAATTCAATTCAATCATATTTAACATAAATTGACAAATATAGCACATTATTTTCAATTCAAACTTATGGATGCATATTTCAATCCAAATCCATTTCAAGACATTCCACAACCATAAAACAATTTAAAATCATTTTTAAAAACATTTATAAAATCGATACAAATTATTTTCTCACTTAAAATCATAACATGCATCCATTCACCTCGGGAGGGTATTCACTCCCTACACATTATCAATTCCAAGGAAAATCTCCTTTCAAGCTCTAATGGATTGTCCTAAACTAACAATAACAATTTTTGTGTCATTTCTTCTCAAATTCAAGAGTTTACCAATTTTTCCTAATTTTTTTTTAAACCCTAATTTTGAATATTTTTTTTTTCTTATTCTCATTTTATCAATTTGTCATCATTTGCATTATTATAAAAATACATATTCGTAATTCTCCTAGATTTTTCAATTTTCAAACAAAATTTTCCAATTTTCTCAAATTAACATAACCTTAATTTTTCATAATTTCTCAAATTCATGATTGTACATTCTAATTTCATCAATTGCACCTCATTTACATCTACATACAATTTTTCATTTCAATTTCCCCCAATTTTTACTATTCACCAATCTAGGGTTTTGATTCTCCTATGAAATTTTCATCAAATCTTAACAATAAAATTAAATATAACATTAAATAAACTAAACCCAAGTTTAAGAAGGGAAAATTATATTAATTTTGGGGTTTGATTGAGTTTTGGGGTTTGGGTTTCAAAAACTCAAATTTCTTCTTCATAGATAAATTCCTTGATTTTTTCTTTGTTCAATCCTTTATTTCTAATGTTGATTGAGGATTTTGGAAACCCATAGAGTGAATTTATATAGGGGTTGGTTGATTTGTGGAAGGGTAATTAGTGAGAGAAGAGAGATTAGTGTAGAGAGAGAGAGGAGAGTATTGGTTTGAAAGTTAAGTGCAAATGACGATAATGAGAAGGCCACAACCCATTTCATTTGTTTTGGAAGATAAAATTACCATTTTACCGATTAAGGTTATAGTTGAAATTGAAGGGTATTTTGTTCATTTCTCATTTCCACTAACGCGTATCAATACATAAGTTTAGGGTATATCGATATACCCAGCTATATTTTTATAGGCTGAGGAGAAGTTTATATATATCGATACTCTATTAGGATATATCGATATATCAAGCCAATCCCTCAGTGATTTCCCTGTAGAGATCGATATATCGATATACTCCATTGAGGTATATCGATGTACTCACACATGCTCTCAGAAAATTCATTTTGAGGGCTCGGTATATTGATATAATTCTCTAGGACATATTGATTTATTAGGTCTCAACCTCTAAAACCTATTTTAGGGACTTGATATAATCACCCAATGGCTCCGTATATTAACCCAACACATCAAATGAGGATTATAAACTTCTTCTTATACCACGTAACCAATACATTCCCAAATTATTTCAGAATCATATTGAAGAATTTATTAAAAATTCTAATACTGAATTTTTTTTTTTTTTGTGTCACACTTTTACATCAAGCTTTGACATATTTGCTTGTTTCATGGTAGTTTGTTGTCAAAAAAAGTGCGTCAAGTCTTGGGGAACAGGAGGCAAAAATTGCAGGAGTTGATTGGACTTTCAGTGGTTGGGGTGGTAAGCTTCTGAATACAATAAGCAATGCCCATCATATGGCATGCGAAGGTTCCTCATTGCTTCTTTTGAGTTAGTTACCTTAATGGCAAAAAAAATGCTACAACTGTTAAGGTTTTTATTTATTTTTTGGGTACCATAAATTAAGTTTCAACAGTGCTTCAACTGTTTGCATTTCTCCAAATGCATTGAAGTGCAAAAAAATAAGGGTATGAGATGAGAGATTGTGAATACTTTTTTGATTTTTCAATTGTTTCCACTCATGTCTTCAAAGACTCACCTCTGATGATATTTGAAGATGATTACTTTTACTTTTGCTAAATTAAAGATACTTACCTTGAGTATTACTTGAGAATTTTAGGCAGCAAAAAGTTTTAGATTCCATTAATACAACCTTGTTTCACTTCAAAAGCTGGGTTGATGCTTGTTTCATTAATCATCATCAGCTTTTGAGACTGTGTACCTATGTTCCATGTAGTAAATCAAAGGGCTAAAGTTTTATGTGAAGGTCTATCAAAGGAGTTTGTGTTGCTCTCTTTGTCTGACATGTTGAGTGAAAATGTTTGCATTTTGTTTGCTCTTGAAATTGCTAGGTATTGAAGATGGTTGTTACAAAGATTGGAGTCTTGACCTCCTTGTTGCCAGGAAGGTAAGTGCTGGTGATGGCTTTGCTTGTATTTTGTAATCATTACAGCCACATTTTTCTTGTTCAAGAATATTCATGTTTTATTAACTGTTGATCTTGCTTATGTTGGATTATTAATCCAACGTTGGATTTATATGTTGAAATAATTATATATTGTATATTATCATACTCATATGTTACGCCCATATGAAAGTGATTTGGTAAATTTGAAAAATTTTATAATTGGATTTAAATATCTCAAAAGATATGGAATAAATTAATGTGTAGATACCAATAGACATTTATTATTTATGATAAGTTAAATAGGGAATGTCTAAGAGTGATTTAAGGACAACTATAAATAGGGTTATGGTCCCCGAGTCAAAGATCATTTTTCTCCCTAATACCCCCATCATATAAAGAGAATTTGTGATGATACATATGATCTGGAAGGTCATACCCAGAATTCTGCTTTTACAAAGGTCGAATCAAGAATTCATTCTATTCATTCTCTGGCTATGGAATCGGGTACACTTCTATCCGATCTGAATTTCAGTTTCACTTTATTAAGTTTTTTTTAATTCCGATGATTTAATACGATATTTGGTATGGCTTTGCATAAAGTTATCTTTTCCAACAAGTGGTATCAGAGCCTCTCATACTTGAATCATCGGGATTTTTTTGCATATTTAAAAATTTAATATGATTTTAGTATTTTATGAATTTTTTTTTGAAGAAATATGTATGAAAAAATTTTTATACATATTTTGGTTTTCGGCAAATATATATATATACACACACACACACACACATATATATATATTCAGGATTTTTTGTGTGGATTTAAATAAAGGAAAATGTTATAGAAAATTTTTATTTAAAGTCGACCTTCAATTCTTATTAAAAGTTGACATCCAGTGTTTCCAAAAATTGAGAAAATTTTTCATCAAAGTCGACATTTAGTTTTTATAAAAGTCGACATATAGTTTTCATCAAAGTCGACATTAAGTATTTTATTTAAATCGACATTCGATATTTAAAAAAAATATATATTTGGGCAAAAGAGAAAAATATGGCAATTTTTCAAAAGATTTAAAACTTATGATATTTTGGAATATTTTCTTTTCCTCTCTTTTGGGTATTTTTATGAAAGTTGACATTTTGAGTAAATATATATATATATATATATATTTTCTTTGGGAAGGAATTTTTAAGATTTCCCAAAAAAAAAAATATGTCTAAGCCTTCTTTTTATGATAAGAAATAAAATTGATCTCTTTTCTCATTGAAAAGAAATATTTCGAATCTTATTTTTTTTCCATGATACATTTTTGGAAAAATTTTGGTTTTAAAGAAATTTTTAAGTATTTTTGTTTCTTTTAAGAAATTTCCAAATTTAAGTACTTTTTTTTTTTTGAAAACTTTCAGTTTTAAAAAATATTTTGAATTTTAATTTCTTTTAAGAAACTTTCAGAATTTGGGAAATAAAAAAAATGAGAAAATTTTTAGATTTCAACTTTTTCCATTTTTTTAAGGTTTGATTTCCCAATTTTAGAATAAAATTTTCCAATAAAAATAATTAAGGAAACTTTTGTTTTGGGAAACAAAAAAATGAAATTTTTCATATTAAATTTTTTTTTTAAAGAATGAGATCCCAATTTCAAAAAATGAAATGCAATTAAGAAAATTTTTAGTTTTGGGAAACAAAAAAAAAATAGAAATTTTCAGATTTCAATTTCCTTTTTTTTAAGGGCTAATTTCTCAATTTCAGAAAATAAAATTTTCCTTTTATTGTAAATTCATATCACAAATGGATCAATATTGATTTTATAAAAAAAATGATATGGGTCATTTTTGACCAAAACAGACCCAACCCTGCGTGTAAAAGTATTGAAACTCATTGGACTCAATTAAACTCATTTTTCATTCTTATCATTCTATAATATCCATTTTATATTCAAAATTGATCAATTTTTTAGTGTGCGATAACATGACATATCTAGAAAAGTTCTGTCAACAAAACGGGGATAAGTTTAAGTCTAGTTGATTCATAAGCAGTTCTAAATGAACTCACCCCTACCTAGAAACTTTCCTGGTGCCCTATGCTATAAATGAGGATTGACCAAATTTTGGATCAGTTGTCGGTAAAAGATGGAGACATTGGTTTTATGCCGACAACGAAAGTATAGGGACGGAAAAATAAGATGAATGAGGTAGATTCGGTAAATTGGGATTTTATAGGCCCAATTTAAAGTTAATAAAATTAGGTTTTAAATAACCCAATTTTTAAAAAATCGAGTCCATCAGGATGAAATTAGAATTTTTTTTTTCAATTATAGATATGATCCAAATATGAGTATGGTTTCGTATATATCTCGAGATGAATTAATTAAAGCAATATGTCACCAAAGTGATCTCTGTTGTGGAAATTAATTTATTTTGGGATATAAAAAGTTGTGCATGTAATTCATGTGAGTACCGATCGGCCCAAAGGAATATCTGTACTTGAAAGAATTGCATATACACCATGTGGTAATAAATGCGTGACAATTATTTAGTTTCACATGTGATCAATTCATCGGTCCAAAGGAAAATAAATGATTGACATATTCTTATTGTCAGTGTTTTATTACTACACCTATGGTTTTATATATATTTTAAGATAAATTAATTGAAATAATATGTTGCCAAAGTGATCTATCTTGTGGAAAGTAATTTGTTTAGAGATGTAAAAGGCTGTGTGTATACAACTCATGTGAATATTGATCGACTCAAAGGAAGGTCTGTATTTGACAGAGTTGTATGTACATCTTATGGTAATAAATGCGTGATAATTCTTCAGTTTTACATGTGACCAATTTATCAGCCCAAAGGAAAATAATTGGTTGATATATTCTTATTGTCAACATTTGATTACTGCATCAAGATACCACTTATAAGTTAATTATTTTGTTCAAAGATGAAATATTAATAAAGTGTCTGGTATCTTGTGACGGAGATTACTTATGTTTGAATTTATTTGGTTTTAAAGTTCTATGTGAATATATATGGATTATCATTCTTTGTTTAACGGAGATTAATGCCCAACTCAGTTTGATTTTTAAATTGAATGGTTCAAATTTCAAGTTTAGATTTAAACGTTGCGTTAAAAATCGATTCTCCCCACCACTTATAGATAAGAGTACCTCTGAAAAGAGGGAGAAAGAAATGTGAGAGATATTGAATCGCATGTGTGGGCCATCCTAGAAACATTTAGAGACACTATATGTAAGTCAGTTATGATGGTTAAATCTTTTCCTACGGACTTTTAGAAATGATCTATCAAGAAAGAAATGATTATTGATACACTTTTAACAAATCTTATTTCTATACGATATAATGGTTAAGAACCATTGACCACTAAGAACTGAAAGAAAGAAAAGAAAAGAAAACATGATAAAGTTGTTGCAGGTACAACATCACAAAAGAAGTAACGAAAGACACCGATTGAATCAGGAAAGAATGATTGCTTATTCTGTGATGCTAAAGGGTACAAGAAAAAAAGAATGTACCAACTATCACGTTTGATGTGATAAGAAAGGTATATTCCTTAATTTGGTTTGTTCTAAGGTTAACTTAATTTCGGTATCAGGATATATTCGGTGGTCAAGTTCCGCTGCGATTATTCACATCAGTGTGTCTATGCAGGGTTTTTCTAAATTTTCGATCGTCAATTGATGGTGAAAGATATATCTACATGGACGATAATAATAAAGTTTCAATTATAGTGACAGAAAAGTTTAGATTATCATTGAAAACCGATTTATATTTAGTTCTTACTGAAACTTTTGTTATACCATCTTTTAGATGGAATTTGATTTCCATTTTTGTTGGACAGATCAGGTTTTACCTGTTTTTTCGAAAGTGGAAAAATTGGTTAGTTTCTTGATAACAAATAAGTTGGTTCCGGTTTTCTATCAAGATTTGATAATCTATATTAGGTTGATACTGTTATTTCATTTAATGAATCCCTGCAATATAATACTTTAAGTATATAGTTTAAATTTACCAATGAGAATTTCTCTCCATTATGATACAAGAGATTGAGTAATATCTCTAAAATGAGAATAATGAGACTTGTGTTACAAGAAATTCTTAATTCCTTTGATTTCACTAATTTTGATATTTGTGTAAATTATATAAAGCGAAAACAAACCAATAAAAGGAGATTGAAGCCAATAGGATTTCATACGTCTTAGAACTGATACATACAGATATCTATGGGTCATTCTTTTTGGTTCTTGGAATGGTCAAAAGTATTTTATCACGTTCATAGACAATTATTCATGATATGGCTCAATCGAGATTGCAGCATACATCCTGAATAGGGTTTTCCACTAAGGCAACTACTGAAACCCAATAAGAACTTTGGACCAGTATACGTTCTAATCTAAAGTATCTATACGGTTGGGGTTGTCCAACTAAGATTAGGTCTATTAGACCTAATAAAAGAAAATTGGATATCAGGACAGTTAGTTGATTAGTAGCGTACTCTGAAAAGTTTAAGGGGTATTAATTTTATGTTCAGTTCTTTGAGAATGTTGAGTTTGCAGGGGGAGATATGGTTAGAGACATTGTCTTTTAAGAGAAATATGTTGATATTCCCAAAGGTATTATTAGACAATGTTGGAAAACTCTCTATTTCGGAAGAACAAACTCAACCACTTCCAAAAAACCGATGTCGTGAAGGGAGAGATAAAATTCATACAGTCATCCCAACAGTGATATTACAAATTTCATCAAATTTTTATCTCATTAAGATTTGAGATGAAATTTAGTTGATAATTATAGATATTACAAGTTATGTGGAAGCAAGTACTCAGAAAATACCCCTAAGGTAAGGGAGACAAGTTTAGTCTCTACCTGTGCCTCAAGAATGACTTTAAATCTAGAAAAATATAGAAGATTCCTTACACGTCAGTAGTATGGAGTCTGATGTATGTTTTGATCTGTATGCATTTGGATATTGCGTACATTAAGAAATGTTGGACATAAATTTAAATTAATCAGAAATAGAGTATTGGTAAGTAATCAAATGGGTCTTGCAATACTTACAGAGAGCAAAAGACATATACTCACATATCAGAAGTCAGATTAGTTTGAGATCATTCAGTATACTAATTTCGATTTTATGGGATGTCAAGTTAGCATAAAGGTTACAACATGCTACACGCTAGTAGGATGAGTCATTTTTGGAAGTGCATTAAATAGTCTCTTATAATCTCTTCCATCATGGCGGTGGAATTCATAGCGTGTTATAAGGCATCCAATTATGAAATATGACTATGAAACTTTGTCACGGATGGTATTAACAGACCACTCAGATTATTGTGTGATAGTAGTTCAATAGTCTTATATTCTATTTAAGAAAATGATTCAGAGTTAATAGTTGTTTATTAAGTACTTTGTTACAAACTCCACAATTACGGATCCATTTATTAAATGGACTGCCATCCAAAAGGTTCATATGCGCACTACTCGTATGAGTGTCATTTCATTTTAAGATATTCAGTTTCAGTGGATGTTTGTGATTTTAGATGTTAATGTAATATAAACATTTTTTGATTATTTCAGTTTAAGGTATTTTAATATTATTTTTCGCGAAAATAAGAATTCAGTTTTGAATCACACTCTGATATTAAGTATGGTTGATCTCATTAAAAAGGATCGGTTGGAAATAGGTATGTTAATGATCACATTACATGACATTTCAATGCTATACATCCATATCATGATCTATGTCATTCGGTTATATCAATTTACGTGACCATTGAGGATTGAGTTATGAAATAAATGTAACAAAAACCGCCTTGATTCTAAGTTGATATTAGTGATGGACGGGATTGATTGTAGATATATTTTAGTATTGACAGAAAAGTTGAGTTCATTCAGTCGTTTCGCAATTACATAATTATAAGGTTTTACATATAGTCCAAGTGGAAGATTGTTGGATCATTAATCCAATGCTGGGCTTATATGTTGAAATAATTATGTATTGTATACTGTCAAACCCATAAGTTAAACCCGTATGAAAGTGATATTGTAAAGTTTGAAAAATTCTGTAATTGAGTTTAAATATGTCAAATGATATAGAAATAAATTAACGTGTAGATACCAACAGACATTTACTATTTATGATGGGTTAAATAGGGAATGTCTAAGGGTGATTTAAGGATAGCTGTCATAAGCTGAACAAATAAATTTGGATAGGGTTATGGTTTTCGAGTCAATGATCACTCTTCTCCCAAATACCTCCATCATATAGAGAGAATTTGTGAGGATACATATAATCTGGAATGTCATACCAAAGATTCTGCTTATACAAGGTCGAATTGAGAATTCACTCTATTTAGTCTCTGGCTATAGAATCATGTACACTTCTATCCGATCTGAATTTCGGTTTCAGTTTATTAAGTTCTTTTTAATTCTGATAATTTAACATAATATTTGGTATTGTTTTGCATAAAATTATTTTTCCCCATTCTGCTTCTAGATTCTTGGACTTGAGAGGATACCTAGGTTTCCCCGATCTTTAGTTCTTGAAGGAGGCAACATCCATGTAGATAGAGTAGGTAACTTATTTTACGTCCTGTCATCATGTTGAAATCCATAACTACAAAGCTGAT
The DNA here is from genome assembly GCA_037126225.1 of Dillenia turbinata. Taxonomy (NCBI): domain Eukaryota; kingdom Viridiplantae; phylum Streptophyta; class Magnoliopsida; order Dilleniales; family Dilleniaceae; genus Dillenia; species Dillenia turbinata. The sequence continues at coordinate 12,464,067 of JBAMMX010000020.1, forward strand.
GCTCTAAATGTTTCTGTGTTAATGATGAAGATATTCGTACTATTAAGTACCTCACCATCGGCAGTACAATCTAACTGTCATTTTTTTAAGATATTATTTTCAAGGACTGGCCTAACTACAGAAGAATGCCTTTTGAACAAATACAGGAACCCATGTTTGAAAAAACAGCAAATTGAGGACGAATTAAAGGCATATCTTGGAGTTAGAAAGGTTATTTGGCTACCTCGTGGATTATTTCGTACTTGTTTTTGTCTTTACAAAGTTTTTGGAATTCCATTATTTTATTGGTAGTTATGAATCTTGTATGTGTGATTTCATCTTAGTTATGTAGCTTTAGCTTGTTTTCTTCCCCCTACCTTTTCTCTTTGCTTTGGCCCTTTCATATGGTTTCTTTTTCATCTCTATGTTGTTTTTGTAGTTATATATCTCCTTGCTTGAAACGGCAACAACCCTATCAGAGACCTTTTAAGCAAACTCTGATTAATATGTTCTACTCATCACTATTTATTTATTGATTTTTTTTTAATTTTCCTTGGTCTAAATTATGAGATATTTTGTGGTCTCACACATTATTACTTGGTGCAATTTTTATCTTTGGTTGGAGCTGTAAATTTTGTTTTCTATGTATTAGCAAAAGAACAAGAAAGGGATGGATTGTTCTGTGGAAACTGTGGAAATTTCCATTGTGATATATATGTTACGATACTGAGCTTTGTAGTGTGCATAATCTTTGGTCTTGAGCTAGTAATTTCTCTAATTTTAGATTATCACTTTTTACATCCTACCTACTCTTTGTTGTGAAATTTCAATTAAAGTATTTTAATTGCTTCATTGCTACCAGGGATGACATGTAAAGTTAATTTATTTTACCTAGAATTACTTTGGTTACAAGGGTTAGCCTTCCATTTTGTTATTAGACATGCCTTCTTCATATGAGCTGACAATTTTTTTCCCATTTGAGGATACATTGCCAAGCATTTGTAGAGTTATTTAGGGAACAATATGTGGATAGTCCATCTTTATCTTTGGGGGGTGAATATGTTTTTACAAAGACAAAGAGAGAAAGGATAGAGAAACCCTGAGAGAAAAGCTCCTCGTTTCTTTGTCTTTGCACAGAGAGAGAGAGAGAATTGACTGACGATGGAGAAGGGAGAGCAAGAGGAGCAACGATGGAGAAGAGAGAGAAAGAGTTAGAGAATGGCTGGAGTGTAGATTGATCGATTGATCGAGATTGAGAATATAAGAGAGAGGCTAGTGGAGAAGAGGAATTTTCTAGTGGCAGCAGCAAGTAATTTCACGTAGAGCCAAATTAATAAATTCACCTAAACTGGCATAGTTTCAAATTCTTTTCTTTTTGTATTTCTGTCATGGTGCCTGGTTGACCATTCCCTTGTAATTTTTGAATGATTTGTTTCTGATTCTGTCTGTAATACCAGAACCCTATGCCGAATTGTAGTGGTGTCTTCTATCTTATGGGATGAACTTTGATGTAATAATTTGAATCACTTGACCTTATAGCAATTAAGGAATATGAAATTTTGGAATTGGGTTGAACTAGTACTAGAGCCCAAAATTTTAGGTCCAACACTTTGGGTTAAAAAAATTAAAAAAAAAAAAAATTGTGTCCAACACCTTTAGTTAACAATTGCCCACCCCATGCCCACGTTTTTGCTTCCTTTTCTTTTGAAAACATGTGGTAGATAAGGCAAAAGGACATTAAGTGGTTGCTTATAATGATGAGTTTCATTAAATTAAAAAAAGAAAGGTTGTGTGTGGGTGTGCGAGAGAGAGAGAGCACCTATTTCATGAAACCCTAATCCTAAATTTCTTTTTTTTTCTCTCTCTCTAAAAAGCACCCAAAACTCCATGAAAACTATCGTCAAAGCTTGAAATCAGCAACCTCCATCCATATATAAACTAACCGTAGTCATTGGCAAGCATAAAAGGGTGTAGAGAGTTTAAAAAGCAACTTGAAAACCTAAAGAAAACTTGGAGAGGGAAAGCAAGGAAAAAAATTTCAAGTTGAGACAAGCATCATGCTTGTATTTGTTTAAGTGATGCATAATGACTGTATATAACATATTTTTCTTTTTCATGTGATTATGATGTCAAGACAAGGATGGAACAGTGTAAGAATAAAAGGTTCACGTTTTAGAACATGAGAATATGAAAAATCATGAATCCTGCATTTTGGATACTCTGACCTTGTTTCAGTATTTAATTTATATTTTTTTTCTAAACAATAGTAAATTGTATGAGATTTTCTTTATGAAACTAGATTTTCAGAGCTTGAAAATGACATATGACTCGAATAGATTCATTGAGAATTGGATTTTTGATGATTTTTCGAAAGACATGTTCTGGGAGGATGCCCTTTTTCTGTTCTGTTCTGACTATATATTTTGCTCCGAATTTGAGCTGCCTTCTAGGCAGAATTATGCTAAACCCTGAACATAAAAGTTATAGTTTTATGTCTCATCTTTAAGTGACAGTTGGAATTACTACAATTCGAAAATTATGGTTCAAGATATGGCCCTCTGAAAATTTGTTAGAAACTAGGGTTGTGAAATATTGAGAAGAAACTAATAGCCCTAGTGTTGGCTTATGATTTAATGATTAATTGGTATTCAATGTCTTAAGGTAAGGTATTTGAAATTCAAGGAGGGATTGGATCTTGTTTGATTTGGAATCGGAAGTGGTTATCCTTCCAAGAAATGAGTGAATGGATGTTGTGGCTTGAATGAGAAATATTTTCTTTGATTCTTTAAAATGATTTTAAAATGGATTTTTATATGTTATTTGTGATTGTGGAATGTCCCAAAAATGAGAATAAATTGATTTATGCATTCAATGGTATTTGTATGTATTTTGTGCTACATTTGATTTACATATAAATTTGTTGTGATTGAGATTATATTTTGATTTGGTTTGATTGGATGAATAGTGGCACATTGGATTTGGAAATGAGTATTTTTGGATTGGAGCATGTGTAGGGTGTGGTGCTAACACCCATGGTTAATGACTATAGTCATTCCCTTCCACGGTGCAGTTTGACCGGGCGACGTGGTTGGGGTTATACTACAAAAAAGGTAGTCATGCTCGAGAGATATCTCCAAAGTCATCCTCTTAGTTAACTTGATTACATCCCAAGGGAGGGCGGAGTCAACGCCAATATTGGGGGTATTTGAATGATTATGGAAAAACTCTTATCGGTTTCAACTTTGGTTTACCTTTACCGGAAAAGAGAGTTTTGGTAACCCCATAGTTTTGGGAAACTTGAAATGATTGAATGCATTACGTGGATTTATTGGAAACTTTGATATTTATCAGTAAATTATTGGTATTTGGAATTGACATGTTCACATTCACCATTAATATATGTCATATTCATTCTGTTGCACCCCGTTCATTGAATATTATTTATACTCATTCCCTCATTCTCTTATTTTTACTGAGGAAATTTAGGTACCGGATATTCTTGGTTGACCTCTGGTGCCAGACTTGGGAAGATCAATTTTGTGGACTTCTTTTGGTATAAATTCTGACATGATTTTGAGGTATTGATAGATAGATCTGAGGAGAGCATTTTGTAAATTTTTGGAAACCATCGTTTCTTTGCAAACACTTTGTTTATTTTGGTTGGAATTGTATGTAGAGTTTTATACTCATTTTGGGGACCTTTTACTATTTTTGGATTTTATTGAAAATTGCCTATGTTCTTTTTTTCGGATTATATTCGAATCTCTTTGCTTTATAAATTTTAATTTGTCACTTGTTTTTGTTTTGGATTGTTTGGAGAGTGAATGGATTTTGTTGGTTTTATAGAATATTTTGATTTGTTTTGGAAAATGGTGGAATTCATGAAAATGCCTTGCAGTATCTCGGAAAATGTGATGGGGATCATACATGTTTCGGGGTAATACGACGATTGTCGCATGATTAACCTAAAAGTCGGGGCATAACACCGTCATTCCTTCTAGATTTTAATTTTATAAACTCCATGGTAATGTGAAGTATGTTGAGCATAAAAATCTTTTCAACTTCTTTCAACTGTATTAGAAGTAAATCTTAAAGATGAACTTCCAAGATTTACAACATTCCATAGAAGTAGGAGGCTTCCATTTTATTCTATATTACCCTAAAATCACAAGTGTATGTTTTCTAATATAGTGTCGATGTTCGTTGATATCGATGGTTAGTGTTTCTCAAGTAGTAATCAACAATAGTGATTTTCTTATCATAATTTCTTTAGAAAATAATTTGCTAATCAAATTTGAGTATTCTCATGCCTTACAACCACCATATTTAAGTTACATAATTTTTTAAATTACATATTTTTAAGATTAATTTCCAACAATTAGTGATCTCAGACTATGGTCTCATGCATGATATAGGTCAACCATGTATCTCTTTGAAAAAGCTCAATAAAGTGTTTTGAGACCTAAACTCTAGTAGACATTTCCTTGAAACAAGAATGGCTTTGTAGGAATTCCATTTTAGAGGAATTCTTAACCCAGAGCTGCTGGGATAAGAGCCTCTCAAATTTTCCTTTTTGGCTAGGACTTCAGCAGCCTCTGAAGCTGACGTTTTCTGCATCTCAAGTATTACAGCAGTTGTGGTGTTGTAATATTATTTTAACCCAAAATGCTAATATGATATTACTTCAACCTGTTGTATTTTTTGTCTATGCAAAGGGAGGATAAGTGGATCGAATTGGGATTTGTTAGGGAAATTGTTGTCCCCTTAGAATTTTGATAATAACAAAACCTTTTATGGTATTCTAACATTTATACTAAGTGTGCAAATTAAATCTTAGTTAAAAATTTCAATAAAAGTGGGTTATAAAAGTTGTCATAGAAGATGCCATAGAAATAATATTTAATTGGACCACAGAGCCCGAGACAAAAATAAAATATATCTCTCTTTATTTATTGAAGACCTAGACAGCAATGTGAGTATAGATTGTGTACTATATTTACTCTAAAAATATGTTTAGATATTTTGACCAATTCATGATTAAGGGGATACTTTATGAGAAAGAAAAGTCTAAAAGAACTAAATGAGGGAGGTCTCCAAATCTAAACTATAATCTGGGAAATTATTTAAATTCAAATGAATTTAAATTTGAACATGGAAATTGTGACTATTGATTTCATTCAACAAGGAGAGAAGAATTGGAAGGTATTTAAATTCAAATGAATTTGAATTTAAACATGGAAGTTGCGGCTATTGACTTTATTCAACAAGAAAAGAAGAATTTTTCCTAGAGAAGAAAAGTTCAAAGATAAATGTTTTCATCCGAAAAATTCAAAAATTTTCTAAAGAATGTGACATCATTATTTGTACAAATTTAACTAACTACATTCTTGTATATAGTTAAGGTTGTTCAAATTCGAAAATTACATTTTAAAGAAGATATGTGAAGCTACAAGTCAAATATTCAGCACTAAAGGCATTAAGGAAAGTTTGAGAAAATCATGGGTAAGATTGGATGGTTATTTGGAATGATTTTTTAATTTTCAGCAACAATTATCAATAAAGAAAATTTCAAATTATTCAGCATCAAAAAATCAGGAAAGTTGCTGCTCTTGATGGTGTTTTTGTGTTATTTCTAAAAGGTTAGAAGGCTGAAAAATTGAGTTAAATAAGGGGGATGAAAATCAACAAATATTCAGTATTCTGAAGAGCAATTTTTACATTGAAGTGAAGTCAATTCAGCACATGAAGAGAAGGTCACAAACTCAAAATTCCTGCTGTTATTTCTTTAATTATTTGTACTTTAATTATTGTGAGTTTAATTTTTAGTGAAGTATTGTGAGGTGAATTGTATGAGAATTGTTTGATCACCATTGTTGGACGAAGATATTTTCAAGCAAGGAAGATCAGAAGTCAACAGTGTTTGAAGTGTATTTTGTAATTTCGTATCATAGTGGAAAACTAGCAAGTTACTAAATCCTGACTTGCTGGTTGGAAGAGTAAACATAGGTACAAGACCGAACCACTATAAAATTGGATTTGTCTCCCTATTCCTTTATTTTTATTTTCGGCTGCATATGTATAGATTTACCATAGGATTATTTTATATATAAGTAGAGTTAGATTAAATTTTTTTAAGCCAATCAAGACAATCAATTCAATACTCTTTCTTGGTTGTCACAGGGACCATCAAGTGGTATCAAAACCTAGTGTTCTACTCCACTAAAGAGACTTCTTTAGAGTAAAAAATCCATAGTTATTTCTTATAATTATGGTTAGACCGTAAATCGAACACCATATTTTGATGGTGCTAATTTTTCTTACTGGAAATATAGGATGGAAACTTTTATTCAAACCACTGATTATGAGATTTGGGAAGTTATAATTTCTGAAAATTTAAAAGTAAAAATACCAATAATCAGTAAGGATGACAAAAGAAAAATGTCAATTAATTCACATGTTAAACACTTACTTTTATGTGCTATCTCACCAACTAAATTTAACTTGATTTATTCATGTGCTATAGCAAAAGATATTTGAAATAAATTATGCATCACTCATGAAGGGAATAGCACTGTGAAGGAAACACGAATCAATTTGTTGATACAAGAATATGAACTTTTCATATTTCAATAGGGAGAGAATGTTAAAAATATGTTTAATAGATTTTCTATTATTACTAATGAACTTGATTATTTGGAAAAAAGATTTCAGATGCAGATCAAGTAAAGAAGGTTTTTCAGGTATTGTCAAGTACTTGGGACGCTAAGAAAACTGCAATCGAGGAATCCCAATACCTTAACAAGCTGTCCCTAAATGAACTTAGAGGAAAATTAATATCCTACAAATCCAAAATCTTCCATACTGCTGAATCTGAAAACAAAAAGAAAACTATAGCATTTGCGGTTAAGGAAGATGAAAATTCTGTAGAAGAGGATAGTAGCGATGAAGATATCAACTTGCTAGCCAAAAAACTCACTCGAGCCTTCATGAAAAAGGGTAAAAAAGCCTTCAAAGTTAAGAATTTTGAAAACTCACGAAAGGTTAAATTGAATGCAGGAAAGGACGGCCGTGAAAGGGAACAAAAAGATAAGAAAGTTTGTTACGAATGCAAGAAACAAGGATACATAAAATACGAGTGTCCAGTCATGCTGAGAAAAATTGAAGCATTTAAGAAGAAATGCAAAGTAATAATGGTCACATGGAGTGATTTAGAAGAGGAAAATTTGGATGATAAAGTTTTCGACACATTGGAGGAAGTTAACCTCTGTCTTATGGCAAAGAATGAGGTAAACTCTGAAAATTCAATTAAAACTACTGAATTTGACAGCATGTTAAACATAATTTCAGACTTAAAAAATAAGGTTGTAATACTAGAAAATGAGAATGATATGTTTAGGCAAACAACCCACTTGTTGAATTCTGAATTGGAGACTACAAGAGTTGAAATTGATGCATTAAAAACTGAAAATTATGAGCTAAAAACTGAAATAAATGTTCTAAAAATAGGGTAGTTGTGTTGTCAAAATTCAAAGAAAACATCTTCCAAAAATTTCGTGAGAGATGAAAAATTGAAAAAATTACTTTTTTTTCAAAAAATGGATTTTTCTAAAAAGGGTTTAAATTATACATGTGACAATAAAATAATTCAAACTCTAAAAATGGTAATTTTGTCAAAGTAGCAAATTTAGGAAAATGAGCACTTTTAGTATTACAAAAAATTCTCACAAATGTGTTCAAAAAATTACAAACAATAGTAAAAATGTTACACCAAGACTGCACAGAAATTTTGTACAAATGATAAAAATAATACTCAGACCACAGAAAAATTTTATAGGAAGTCACACAGAAGTACCCATAGAAGTTCTCATAGAAGCACCCATAGAGACTCTGTCGAAAATATGAAATTTCACAAAAAAAATTAATTCTGGATGTAAGTATAATAAATTTGGATATATTCAAAATGATTGTGGGTATAGACCTAATTATTTTAGAAATAAAAATAATTTTTCTTGTTATAATGTCATAAATATGGACACTTTACTAAGAGTTGTTTTATGAACAAGTTTAGTACAAATTAAGAAAAATTTAATACTCATACAAGTTTGAAACTTATTTTCTAAAAAATCCAAATTTGTTTGGATTTCTAAGAACAGATGATATTTCTCTTTATTATGTAAGAACATGAGGCAAAAATCAAAGGAAAGTGATACGTTAATTGTGAATGTTCAAGACATATGACGGGTGATACCTCATTGTTCAAAAATCTTGAAAAAAAAAAGAACATGGAATGGTGACCTTTGGAGACAAATGAAAAGGAAAAATTATTAGAAAGAGTACTGTAAGTATAAATTCTATAACTATAAAAAATATACTTTTTGTTGATAAATTGATGCATAATTTATTAAGTGTTAGTCAATTGTGTAACTTAGAATATGATGTGCTATTTAAAAGAAATAAATGCATTGTGATTGATAGTGATACACAAAAATAAATTTTTGAATGAATTAGATTAGGAAATGTTTATATGGTAGATTCAACAATTTTAGATAGTTTAAAAGAAAATTGTTTAATGACCTTTAATAATGATATTTTTGCATGGTATAAAAAGTTAGGTCATATAAATTTTAAGCAACTAGAAAAGTTGTCCAAAAGAAATTTAGTTAGAGGAATTTCAAAAATTTCAGTGAAAAAGAATATAAATTGTAATGTTTGTTCATTAAATAAACAAGTAAAGATATCTTTAAAAAATAAAGATTATATTTCTACATCTAGATCTTTAGATTATTACATATGGATTTATTTGGATCCATTAGAAGTCTAGAAGGAAACAAATATGGACTAGTTATAGTAGATGATTTTTTTAAATTCATTTGAATTTTATTTTTAAAAAATAAAAGTGAAACCTTTGACTCCTTTTAAATTTTTGCAAAGAAAATTCAAAATGAAAAGGAATTAAAAATAGTGAATTTGAGAACGGATCATGGTAAGGAATTTGATAACTTAAAATTTTTAGAATATTGTATTAAAAATGGAATAAATCAAAATTTTTCGGCACCATACACACCACAACAAAATTGGGTAATTGAACGTAAAAATAGAACCATTCAAGAAATGACTAGAACTATATTAAATGATAGTGGTGTAAGAAAATATTTTTGGACAGAAACCGCATCTACGAGATGTTACATAATTAATAGAGTTTATACTAAATTTATGACAAATAAAACACCCTATGAAATTTTTAGAGGTAAAAAACCTAATATCTCATACTTTCATACATTTTTGTGTACATGTTTTATTTTGAAAAATAGTCTAAACATTCGAAATAAATTTGATGAAAAAACCATTGAAGGAATTTTTCTAGGTTATTTTGTAAATAGTAAGGCATATAGAATTTTTAATAAAAAGTTTAAAATAGTAGAAGAAACAATCAATGTAAAATTCCATGAAAATGAATTTCAAAAGTAGAAATTGAAAACGATAATATTATACAATATGAATTTTCCTTTGAAAAACATAATGAACAAGATGTTATAAAAGAAAATGAACAAAGAGAGGAAATTGTTAGAAATTGGAAATCTTTGTCTAATCATTCATAAGATGACATAATAGGAGATGTGAATAAAAGAATAAGAACTAGGTCAAATTATAGAAATATAGAAAATCAATTTGCATTAATATCTAACATAGAGCCTAAAAATATAGAAGAAACCATAGAAGATGAGTGTTAGATAAAGGTTATGCGGGAAGAATTAAATCAATTGAAAATGAATGAGGTGTGGTCTTTAATATCCAAACCTAAGGACAAAACTATTATAGGAACAAAATGGGTTTTTAGAAATAAATTAGATGAAAATGGAAATGTAAGAAATAAAGCTAGATTAATTACAAAAGGATAATCACAAGAAAAAGGAATTGATTATGATGAGACCTTTACACCGGTTGCCAGGATAGAAGCAATTAGAATACTTTTGACCTTTGCATATTTTAAAAGTTTTAAATTATATCAAATGGATATTAAAAGTATTTTTTTAAAATGGTTATTTAAAAGAGAAAGTATATGTTAGTTAACCCACCGGATTTGAAGAACATAATAAAGAAAATCATATTTATAAATTACAAAAAGTATTATATGGTCTAAAACAAACACTTAGGGTATGGTATGAAAGATTAAGTGAATATCCTATAAAAAAATGATTTTAAAAAGGGAAATGTGGACACTACTTTATTTATCAAACATATTGAAATTGATATTTTTATTGTGCAAATCTATGTTGATGATATTATATTTGGTTCAACTAATGAACATTTACGTGATGATTTTAGTAAAATGATGAAAAGTGAGTTCGAAATGTCAATGATGGGTGAATTGAATTTCTTTTTAGGGCTACAAATTAAAAAAAACACCCCAAGATATTTTTATAAAATAAGAAAAATATGCAAAAGAGTTAATTAAAAAATTTGATATGGAAAATTCAAAACATATTTATATTCCTATGTTTACTTTTATTAAGTTAGACTTAGATAAAAAATCAAAAAATATAAGTGAAAGACTTTATAGAAGTATGATAGAATTTTTTATTATATTTAACCACTTCACATCTCGATATTCTATTTAGGGTGCATTTATGTGCTAGATTTTAAAGTAAATCTAAAAAATCACATCTTAAAGCTGCAAAGAGAATTTTAAAATATATTGCCAGTAATAAAAATTTAGGAATTTGGTATTCAAGAAATTCAAATTTTAAATTAATTGGATATTCGAATGCTGACTATTCTGTATGCAAAATTGATCGAAAAAATATCTTGGATACATGTCAATTTTTAGAAGATAGGCTTATAAGTTTGGTATTTAAAAAACAAAATTTAGTTGTCTTGTCAACGGCGGATTCAGAATATATTTCGATAGGAAATTATTGTGATCAAATTTTATAGTTAAAACAACAATTTAGAGATTATGAATTAGAGTATAAGAATATTGTGATAAAATGTGACAATATGAATGCTATTTGTCTTACTAAAAATCCCATAAATCATTATAGATCCAAACATATAGTGGTGAGACACCACACTATTAGAGATCATATTATAAAGGGAGATGTGGTTGTAAAATATGTTGACATTAAAAATTGACTTGTAGATATTTTTACAAAACCATTAGATAGAGAGGTTTGAAAGTCTTAGAAATGAAATTGGAGTATATTTTCCATTTTAAAACAAAAAAAAAAAAAATCTTTTTAGTGTACATAACAATTAAAATGGTCTCCCTATTTTTTTATAATGTTTGATCTACTATTTGCTTTACTTTCTTTTTGATAAAACAAAAAGTGAGAGAATAAAAATTTAAAAATATCATGCACACATTAAGGGGGAGAAAATTTAATAAATTCATAAATTGGGGGGAGTTTGAAAATGTGCATCACTTAGAAATATGCATTCTTGATATTTTTGAATATTTATTTTTCATGATTTTGTTGTCATAAAAAAGGGAGAGATTGTTAGAAAAATTGTTATCCTCTTAGAATTTTGATGATAACAAAACCTTTTACGATGTTCTAACATTTTTACTAAGTATGCAAATTAAATCTTATTTGAAAATTCCAATAAAAGTGGGTCATAGAAATTGTCATAGAAGATGCCATAGAAGTAAGGTTTAATTGGACCACAAATACCATAGAAGTAAGGTTTAATTGGACCACAAAGGCCGAGACATAAAGAAAATGTATCTTTCCTTATTTATTGAAGACACGTCAGCAATGTGAGTATAGATTAGGTACTATACTTACTCTAAAAAATTGTTTAGATATTTTGACCAATTCATGATTGAGGAGATACTTTATAAGAAAGGAAAGTCTAAAAGAATTAAAGGAGGAAGGTCTCCAAATTTAAACTATAATCCGGGAAATTATTTAAATTCAAATGAATTTAAATTCGAACATGGAAATTGCGGCTATTGATTTCATTCAACAAGGAGAGAGGAATTGGAAGGTATTTAAATTCAAATGAGTTTGAATTTAAATATGGAAGTTGCGGCTATTGACTTCATTCAACAAGAAAAGAAGAATTTTTCCTAGAAAAGGAAAGTCCAAAGATAAAAATGTTTTCATCCGGAAAATGTAGAAATTTTCCAAAGAATATGACATCATTATTTGCACAAATTTAGCTAACTACATTCTTGTATATAGTTAAGGTTGTTCAAATTTAGAAATCGCATTTTAAAGAAGGTATGTGAAGCTTCAAGTCAAATATTCAACACTAAAGGCATTAAGGAAAGCTTGAGAAAATCATTGGTAAAATTAGATGGTTATTTGAAGGATCTTTGAATTTTTCAGCAACATTTATCAACAAAAAAAATATCAAATTATTCAACATAAAAAAATCAGAAAAGTTGTTGCTCTTGATGGTGCTTTTATGCTATTTCTAGAACGTTAGAAGGCTGAAAAATTGAGTTAAATAAAGGGACGAAAATCAACAAATATTCAATATTCTGGAAAGCAATTTTTATATTGAAGTGAAGTAAATTCAACACATGAAGAGAAGGTCACAAACTCAAAATTCTTGCTGTCATTTCTTTAATTATTTGTACTTTAGTTATTGTGAGTTGAGTTTTGAGTGGAGTATTGTGAGGTAGATTTTATAAAATTGTTTGATCATCATTGTTGGACGAAGATATTTTCGAGTAAGAAAGATCAGAAATCAACAGTGTTTGAAATGTACTTTGTAATTTCGCATCATAATGAAAAACTAACAAGTTGCTAGATTTTGGTTTGCTGACCGGAAGAGTGGACGTAGGCATAAAAAAAAATAAAAAATTTTATTTTTCCTCCTCCCCCTTTATTTTATTTTATTTTTATTTTCTACTGCATATGTATAGATTGACCATAAGATTATTTTATATTTAAGTGGAGTTAGATTAAATTTTTTTTAAGTCAATCAAAACAATCAATTCAACAACAGGATTCAAGTTTGACATAAAATCTATCATGTCATAGATTTGCTATCAATTCTTAGGACTATTATGTCAGATGCCTTGATCGAGTTCAGATTGAACTCAGTTTTGGTTTATCAGTTGTTTTAGCCATTGTAAGTACTAGGAGTAGTAGTAGGCTGTTTGTTAGTCAAGACCATGTCATCACCGTTTCAAGATTAGGGGTTTTGCAAGACCAAGGAATTAATTATAGATCAATTCAGCAAATGACGCAGTGGCCATGACAATGCCAGTAATATGAGCGCAGGTCCAAATCCGAGGTTCTTTTGATCTTTAGAGTGGAAACAAGGTTAAAGAACATTGAGAGGAGCAAATGAGTGAGTCCTGGTAAAAGAGGATAAAGTTAAGATGAGATTGGGAGGTTCTTTTAAATAACAGTATTTTGCGGACCAATGTGATTTTCCTCTGTCATAGGGGCATAATTGGCCCCAAAAAACTTAACCCAGAACCCTTCAACATTGTTTCTCTTTGAAAATACTAAGTTGCCTTCGTGGATATGCCCAAATGTTTCATCTTCTTTCTCTAAGAGGCACAGGGGTTGTTTGGATATATCTGCAAGTTATTATAATATTGGTTCTAGAATGCATACAATGGAGATGCTCCCCAAATTGCGGAAAACTATATGAAACTTGTGCCATTAGAGACATGTATGGATTTAGCCCCGTTTACAAAAAGAAAATTTAAAAAAACAAGTTTGGAAAAAAATACTAAGTGTGTCACCTATACGTCGAGTTTTGAAAACTCAACATACATTGTTCATATGAACAGTATCATGTCGAGTTTTCAACGCTCGACATATACTGTTCATCCCCTGCATATGTCGAGTCTTGAAAACTCGATATGCACTGTTTATATATTTCATATGTCGAGTTTTGAAGACTCGACATGGTACTGTTCACATAAACAGTGTATGATAAGTTTTCAAGACTCGACATATGGGTATTACATTTGGAAATTTTTTTCCAACTATGTTTTAAAATTTTTTCCCCCCAAGGGTGTTATTTCCATGCATATCTGTGGCATTATGGCATTATGTAGTTTCTGAACATCGTGATGGTAATTTTAATGTGCTATTTTTCTGCTGAAATGTTTGTCTTGATTAGTGAATGTCTTAGGTGGTAAGGATTGAAGGTGCAACTGAGATTGTATCAGGAGGTGGAAATATGCACTGCATCACACAACAGCCAGCCGTTTCATAGCATCATGAAGAAGGTAGAAGAAGATGCTTGCATGAAGGCATTCACTGTATTACTGTGACATTAGTTAAGAGAGTGTTCCACACTCAGTAAGCTATCACTGGAAAATGATCAGAGAAATTAAAGATATGACATGATCCTTGATATGAGAACATGCCATGCTGTAAACTAATAATTGCACAAATGATTCTTACATGGAACTGCTTTCCTTGTCAGTTTTTTATCCTATGAAACAGGAACATGTTATGAGACGAGAATGACAATAATGATATAAAAGCAATGTTATCGGTATTATATATTGATTCGTGAATTTTAAAATTATGGTTTAACTGTTTTAACTGTGGGTCAATATGGTTTAACTGTTGGTCTTTTAATAATAATTAAAAAATATATAAAATTATTTTTAACATGAATATATATTAATTTTATATTTTTACATAAAAATTAAAAATGAAATTTTAATAAATATAAAATTAATAATCACTCTTAAAATTTATATTAAACAATAAATTAACTTTATCGATTAGATTGAGAGAGAGTAGAAGAAAGAGATGGGAAGAAGAGGAGAAGTCGATAAATTTAGAGAGATTTTTAGGGATTTTGATCAGTAAAAGTTTTTTTTTTTTTTTTAATATCTGATATTCTAACAAATTTAAATGTCCTACTACATAAAGTTTGATCAATTAAATTCTAGTGGGTTTTTTTTTATGTATTTGATAATTGAATGCAAAAACCATCCGATTTATATATTACAAACCACGAGTTATATAGTTTATTAAAAAACTACAATTGAATCATGTTGACCAATGGTTCAATTATTTAGGTGATATTTTATTCAAATCGATTTGTTTTTCCTTTGACTACAGTCCAATTACAGTCTGACCATACTACAATATGATTCTGATAACACTATATAAAAGATTTTACACATGCTACAATATGATTCTGATAACACTATATAAAAGATTTTACACATGCGTGTGTATATTATAAAGAGTCGTCTCGTGTTCTATCCAATGTGCGTGATTTATTTCAAGAAATATTGGTGTGATCGTTTTTAATGTTAAAGTGATACTAAAAAATAGGGATTGTCGAAATAACACTAAGAATTTAGGTCTTATGATATGAAATATTTGGAGTTAGCTATTTTTCTACATGAATCTTGATGAAAATTTGACAATTAGGAAGAGCCTAATTCTAATAGACAAACCAAATCTTAGGAATGTCTCTACTTACCTTTGGATTCTAAATCATAAACAAAAGAAAAATTTTATCTTCTTGAGTGAGATGATAAAATAACTTTGGTTTAAATTCTTGGCATTCGTAAACCAAGGAAAATATAAAAAATCTTCTTTTAATTTGAAAATATACCTTTTTATAATCCTATTATCCCATAATCCCGTTATTATTTTTGTTGACATGAAATAATATCTAGTTAGTCTAATAGTTAGATACTGATATCTTTTAAATAAAATTTTGAATTCAAATTTTGTATATGATAAAAATAAATATTATGAGAGTTTTATCTCTTAAAGATTAAAGTGTTAATCTGAAATCTAATGGTTTATACAAACAAAAAAAAAAAAGAACCAATTTTGTTAATGTGGGCCTAATCTTTTAATTGATAATGAGCGGAAACTAAGGCCCGTGGTGGTCAAAGGAAATGAACAGAAATTGGGCCTATTTTACATAATTTTCTGACTTAAAATTTCTATAAATAAATGACTAAAATTTGAGTTTTGAACCTTGCTTCAAAAAAAAAAAAAAAAAAGAACTAGACTAAACCGAAAAGACTATTTTGTATAATTTTCTATGTATTTATTGATTGATTTTAAAGAACACAAAGATAAAGCCAAAATAGTACAATGCCTAGTTGGTCTGTTAATGCACATCGGTATCCCTTAACTATGATTTCGATTTCAAATTTTATATATGATGAAAATAGACATAGGAAGAGGTTTGTTCTAAGTCTTCAATTCAGTTCGAATCAAATTTAATTGATTTTAATATGATTATTAGATAACCGAAGTTTGTTAAAAAAAATTAGAACCAAAAGGGAACAAGGTTTATGATATAAGAGCGAGTAATGCCCCAATTTTTTTTTTTTTGTTGGTTTAATCGGAGATGAGTGGAATAACCCTAGAGAATAGGATACCCCCCTTAAACAATCACTAAATAAATCATAAATATTATTAAAATTCAAATTTATTCTCTCTAAAAATTATTGGATATTCTAGTTGACAAATTATATATGCTTGTATTAAGAGTAATGCTAGAAAGTGATAATGAGATTCAAGAGAACCAATCTCATATGGGCCCCACAGTACTCATATTATATTAATCGGTTAAAACTCAGATACCGATCAATGAAAAAAAAATGCTAAAAAGTGATAATGATAATATGATACAACTTTATGGTGTATTTGGGAAGTAATTTTCTGTCTCCCCAACAAGGATATGTGATCAGTTGAACTTAACATTCTAGAGTTTGGTCTACTTAAAAATTTATATTTAAAACAGAAATTTTAAAATTATTTTTTTTGAGAAGGGCTTTAAACCATCATTAGACATCAATTTTAAGTGTCACTTGTAAAAAATGAGGGAAAAAAAATTCATATAGCCATGGTGTGTTGCTCATATGATTTGTGAAACAATTTGACAAGAAAAGATAGAAAAATCATAAATTTAATGTTAAAAATGTAAATAGTTTCTATTTCTATATTATTTCTGAATTATTTTCAATTAAAATAATTTAACCAGCTATATTAAGATCACATCAATGTTATTCAATAACACATCAACCAACTTCTAAATTATTTCCTGTCAGAAAATTTTGGTCATTCTATATGATATTTATGTGGCTGACTAAATTCATTTAAATGAAAATAGTTTGAAAGTATTCAAAATAAAACTTACTTATATTCTTAACATTATGATTAAAATTTTATTGAAAATAATTTGGTATTAATGCAAAATAAGGATTGATATATTTTAACCATTAATAATACTTGGTCTTTTATTTAGATTTTTTATTAATGAACAGTTGATTTAGTACGAAAAATGTTAAATTATTTAATCAAAATTCGAGTTTGAATATTGTAAATAAAAAATATATATCGAGAGAATTCTCTTTTAAAAAAAGTTTGATAGTAATTTATGTGAGATTAATAAAAATATGATTTTGAATATCTATCGATTTAATAAAAAAATTTTAAATTAAACAAAAAAGAAAGCGCCTTATATTAGGGTTGGGGAGTTTGTACCAATCCAACCGACAGCGTTGTAGTTGGTCGCTAAAAGTTACATTCATTATGATGACTCCGCGGTAAAAAGCACAATAAAGACAGCTTCAGTTTCATCAGTGAATTTAAATAAAGTAAAAAGAAAAAAAAAAGGCTATGCCAGGGTAAATAACCTATGATATAGACATATTTGATATTTCATATCCTTAAAGTGAGAATATAAAAGGAATATAAAAAAAGAAAAAAAAAAAGCTACTTTTTTTTTAACGGTATATTCGACAATTTTAGTATATTGGGGGATTTTAAAGAGGAAAAAAAATTAGAAGAGAAAAGGAAAAAAAAAATTAATCTCATTTTAAAGTTTTATGAAATAAATAAAAAAAGAAATAGATGAAATAAAAAAAATAGAACTTATTGAAAGAAAAAAAATTATACTTTTAGTTTTTAAAAGATATTTTTAGAATATAAAAAATATTTAACTTCACCATTTTCTTTTCCCTCCATTTTTCTTCACTTTTGAGAAAAAAAAAATTTTAAATTTAGAATGATCTCAAATCCATCCAGATCCTTTCTTATTTCTCCGTTTTTTTTCTCTCTAAATTTTTCCATCCAAACAACTTATAAGAATCATTTTACAACTAAACATTATTATTCTTTTTATTTTAAAAAGGTATTATTCTAAAAAAAAAACATTTTTTCAAAGAAACGATTTTTTTCCCAAACATTACCCTATATATATAAGGATTTAGGATTACTGTTCACCCGTCTCTGTTCACCAGTCCCAAAGTGGTCGTGCTCTATTTTTTTTACCACACCTTTTTTTTTTTTTGCTTTCGTTCAGGTTCTTCATCTCTTTTTTTCTTTTTTTTTTTTTAATCACACTTCCACTTTTTTCTTCTATGAGGTCTTTCATCCTTTTTTACCACATTATCTTTTTTTTTTAAATTCAAATCCTTCGTCTTTTTTTCCACACTTTCTTTTTTTTTTCTCCATTCCGGTCCTTCATCCTTTATTAATAGTCATCCAACATTTGTTTTACCACACTTTTTTTTGTTCAAATTCTTCATCCTTTTTTATCACAATTTCTTTTTTTTTTTCCCTATTCAGATGCTTTATCATTTTTTTACCATAATATATATATATATTGTTGTTCAGGTCCTTCATATTCTTTTACCACACTTTCTTTTTTCAAACCCTAAAGTGGTCGTTATTTTTTGCCACACTTTCTTTTTTTTTCTTTTGTTCAGGTCCTTCATCCTTATTTTTTTTTTTCATTCAAATCATTCATTCTTTTTTTACTATACTTTCTTTTTTTCCCCATTCAGCTCTTTCATCCTTTATTAATGGTCATCTGCTATTTTTTTAGTTTTTTTTTTTTGTACAGATCCTTTTTTTATCACACTTTTTTTTTTGTTCAAGTGTTTCACCCTTTCTTTTATCATACTTTTTTTGCCCTTTTCGTTCATATCCTTCGTCCTTTTTTATCACATTTTCATTTTTTTCCCCTTATATATAAAAAATATTTAATTATATCATTTTCTCTTCCCTTTATTTCTCTCCACTTTTGAGAGAAAAAAAGTTTTAAATTTGAAGAAATATCAAATCCATCCAAATCCATCATTTTCTCTCATGTCTAAACTCTCAAAAAAAAAAAAAACTTATAATTTTCTCTCATAATTTTTTCTTTTCTCTCCAAATTCTTTCATCCAAACAACCTATACGGATCATTTTACGACTAAACAAATTATTCTTTTTATTTTTATTTTTAAAAAAGGTATTACTCTAAAAAAAAAAAAGACATTTTTTAAAGAAAAGATATTTTCTTTTAATTAGTTTAGGCAAGATATTGGATTGGGGTGATCGTTTCCCAAACATTATCTTATATATATAAAGCGGGAGTTAGAGTTACTGTTCACCCGTCCTTGTTCACTAACGTTTAGTTTGAGAGTTTAGGGAAGAAAAGAAATGAAATGAAATGAAATGAAAAGAAATGATGACATTTTCTTTTCACTATATTTGGGAGTTTTAGGAATGAAAGAAAATGATGTATAATTTATTTGGAATTAAAAATTTTTCTATCATTTTTTTAAGGGTAAATTTGGTGTATTGGTGAGACAACTTTTCTTTTTCTCTCATTTTCTCTCATTTTCTTTCCACTTTTAGAAAGAAAACTTTTGTTATTAAAATTTTTTTCATTTTTCTCCATTTTTCTCCATCTAAAACGGAAGGAAAATGAATGATTTTTTATTAAAATCATTCATTTCTCTTCTTTTTTCCCCATCTAAACTAAGTGATACTGTTCACCCATCCCTATTCACCAGTCCCAAAGTGGTCATGCTCTATTTTTTTTTACAATACTTTTTTTTGTGCTTTTGTTCGGGTCCTTCATCCTTTTTTTTTTACACTTTCTTTTTTTTTTCATTCAGCTCCTTCATCTTTTTTTTCCACTTCTTTCTTCTTTTTTTCCCCATTCTGGTCCTTTATCCTTTATTAGTGGTCATCCACTATTTTTTTTACCGTAATTTTTTTTTTGGTTCAAGTTCTTCATCCTTTTTTACCACAATTTTTTTTTTCATTTAGGTCTTTCATTAAGGTCTTTCATTATTTTTTTTTTTTCAGGTCCTTCATCTTCTTTTACCACACTTTCTTTTTTAACCCCTAAAGTGGTCATCCCTATTTTTTGCCACAGTTTCTTTTTTTATCTTTCGTTCCGGTCCTTCGTCCTTATTTTTTTACTACACTATCTTTTTTTCTTTTTTGTCATTCAAATCCTTCATTCTTTTTTAACCGCACTTTCTTTTTTTTTTTAACCATTCATTTCTTCCGTCCTTTATTAGTGGTCATCCACTATTTTTTTACCACAATCCTTTTTTATCACACTTTTTTTTTCATTCAAGTCTTTCATCCTTTTTTTTTTTATCATACTTTCTTTTTTTTTTCCTTTTTGTTATGATCTTTCATCCTTTTTTTTAATCACATTTTCATTTTTTTCCCCTATATATAAAGCGCCAAAGGTACTTATTGTACATGCGTTTTTTTTTCAGACATTCCTAAGTGGTCGTCCCATATTTTTGGGATCCCACTATCTCTTTTTTTTTATTATTCAAATCCTTGCATTCTTTGATTACCCTTTTTTTTTTCTTAGGTTCTTTGTCTTTTGGAGGTCCCTACTATAGTTTTTTTTTTTTCATTCAGATCCTATCATTTTTTTACCCCTTTTTTGCTTAGGATATTCATCTTTTGGGGATCTTTTTTTTTTCATTCAGATCCTTGCAACTTTTTTGGATCCGTGACCACACTTTAATTTTTTTTTATTCAAGTTCTTGCACTTTTTTTGCCTTTTTTTTCTCTTAACTCCTTTGTCCTTTTAGAACCACACTTTATTTTTATTTAGGTTCTTGCACTTTTTTTTTATTCTTTTTTTCCATTTAGATCCTTCATCTTTTTGGTATCACACCTTTTTCCCCATTCAAATCCTTACTATTTTTTCACTCTATTTTTTTTCCTCTTAAGTCCTTCGTCTTTTTCGGACATAGGTTTTTCTTCTTTTGCTTTTTTTTGGCTACACAAGTGATCGTCCATTGATTTTAAAATCATAGATTTTTATTTTATTTTTTCATTCAAGTCATTGCTCTTTTTATTTTTTATCTAATTTTTTTCCTTAAGTCGTTTGTCTTTTTTAAACATAGGTTTTCTCTTTTTTTGGGTCTCACTTGTTCATTCCGGTCCCTTTTTTTGACCCTTTTTTTAAACTTTTGTCATTCGTCTTTTTTAACATAGGTTTCTCCCGTTTTGTTTTGTTTTTTTTTTTTTTTAGCTCCACAGATGATTATTTTTAAACCACGGTTTTTTATTTTTTCCATTTAGGTCTTTGCTTTTTTTTTTTTATCATTTTTCCCCTTGGGTCCATTTTTTCTTTTGATATAGGTTTCCCCCTTTTACTTTTTTTTGGGCCTAACAAATAGTCATCTATTTATTTTTATTTTTTTTTACTCCACTTATCACCCTTTTCTACCTCATTCCTTGGTCTTTTTTATAGTAGTTAGAGTCTTTTTTTTTCCTGTTGTTGATATACATCGTATTTTTTGTTTTTTAGACAATAATTTAATTCTAATATTAAGTTAATTATAAATTTAACAAATGTTTATATAGTGAAAAAATATAATTCATATTTTATGGACATTTCCGGTGTTAACATGGCGAAATAACTAGTTTTACTTTTAAAGGATTAAATTTGAGATTTATATTTTTGGAAGGAGATGGATAATGATTGTTGTTGGGTAGAGGGTTTTCCTCCAAATGACCTTTGGGCTATGGGGAGTATATTGTATTTAGTGATCAATGGTGGCATAAAAAACTTTACCCTTCAATTTTATTATTATGTGGCTACTCATTTACTGTTAACCATAAGTTGTGAGTGCTAATGAGTTTCGGCTCAAACGGCATCTCTCCCTTTCCCTTATAATAGACTCCGATTCGAGTCTCATTATACCAAGAAAAAAAAAACAATAAGTTGTGAGTGAAAGTAATGCTTTTATGAATAGTGCAGTAGCCTCACTTCATTATTTTATTGTGCGATCTTATGGGTATTTTTTGTTTCTTCTTTACTTTAATAAATTTCATTTTTAAAGATAAATATGTTTGTTTTGCTGATTAATGTATTAGTTCTGATGATAATTGTAATTTTTGAACTATATATATAAATATATATATATAAATATAAATATATATATATATATATACTTTCATTATGATTATAATTCATATTTTCCCTTTTTTTATATTGATTATGTTGAAAAAATTTATGCATGTTACTAATGAAATCATAATTCTTTTAACTTTAAAATCATCTTGAAACCATTCAAAATACTGTATCACATTACGTTATCAATTTAATCTAACCCTAGGGTTTGTGATTCGATTGTAGTTGCTGTGATGATTTGATTAAATTTCTAAAAAATGATTTTTTTTTTTAATTTTAATGTTAATAATTTAGTATTTATCATCTTGATTATTATATAAATGAAAATAAATAAGATTCTGATTTAATCAAAAATTTATTGTGATAAAATTGATTGGTTTTCTAAACAGGCCACAATACAGGTTTTGAATTAAATTTACCTATGAGTCTAGAGGTTGGAGTAACGATAAATCTATTTCAAAGTTGCGTGAGCTAATATGGAAGTTTGATGTTATTATTTAAATTCAACAAAAATTTGAATTCGAAACAACTTAAAATGATAAAAATGAAATTTTGTTTATTGATACCCGATGAAAAGAAATTCCTATTCTAGATGGAAAAAAAATTCACTTTCCTTTTTATGCCATTTAGATTTTTCTTTGGTTAGTAATTTCTTTTTTTTTTTTTTTGTTTCTCATCCAATATCCGGAGATTCGCACTGACTAATTCAGATTGACTTACTAGGAAGGTCTCCCAACGTGATTTTTTCTGTATCCATAGAGAGTCGAATTCACGACCATGTTAAGAAAACTCAATTCCCTTCCAGCTGAGCCAACCAATGTTGATTGGTTAGTAATTTCTCATTGTGTTATTGATGTGAAAAAACCATTTGACCCCTTCACCACTCTCGTCTCTTCTCGCTCACTTTCTTAAAAAAAATGTAAATAGCATTTGTCAATAACATTTTTATTAGAAATGAAAATGTTAATCTCTCCATTCTCTTCTCAACTAATCCAGTTGAGCACTCTGAACTTCGTTAAAAAGTTGGCTCTCTAAATGTCGACTTCTCTATTCTCAAGATTCAAATTCAAGATTTTGAGTAAAATGATTTAGCGTTCAACCACTATATCCATAGATCATTTGTAAAAAACTAATTGATTTTATCACAATAAATTTTTAATTAATCCATAATTCAATTTATTTTCTTTTATATAAGAATCAAGATGATAAATACCAAAATATTAACACTAAAAGTAAAAATTCTATAATTTACACATTTAATCAAATCATCACAATAGAATGAAATCACAAAACCTAGGGTTAGATTAGATTAGATTGATAATGTTATGTAAATTAGGACACAATTCACTTATGGGTGGGCCCATTGGCAGTGAAAGTCCCAAATTTGTGGTTGCTAATCAGCCCAACGCAAGACCCTCCCACCATTGTTACATTTATAATATATTGCAACTTATCCTTTCATTGTTCACAGTGCGTTGACTCACCCACTTCATCTGGACGACAACACGTGTAAAATTTTCTTCTTGGCTTAATGAAATTCCGTACACTATTAAAATAATCATTTATTAAAATTTGCCAATTATTTATTTTTTAAATTATATATGTTTTTTATTCTCTGAGTGTAATTATGTTTAGTGACTAAATATTACAAAGTTGTCACGTTATTACGACGGAGAAGGTAATCTATCGTATATATGAAACTTATTGAAAATACCATTTATTAATAAATATTTCAATATATTAAATTAATTAAAATTTATATAACTTCCTACCCGTGAGTTTCTTGCCTTTTCTTTCCTTCACTACCAAATTATCACCTATATTATCACTAATGGCACATTTCTTCTTCTAAGGATTTGTTATAGTTTAAACTATTTCACCACGATCATATGTTTTTCCTTGTGCAAATGGCATGGATCTCGAGTATAAGACTTCAAGTATGAGTTTTCTATGTTATCCCTTACCTTCCTATCTTATGCTACAAGGGAAAAAAATTTCAGATTTTAAGAACCGAGAGAGAAACAAAAGACACTTAGAGGAGAAAACCTAAAGCCTAGAGAAATTAATGATAAATTAGTATTTTTCGATCCTTTTATTCTTCATTGACTTTTTTATCCCTTTTCTTTTATTTTTGCCTATCAAGGAGAATACTCCCTTCCATCTTTTGAAGATCACATTCCAAGCTCTCTCTCTCTCTATTATTTTCTTCCAGTGTTGACCTCTGATGTATGGGGAGACGCTGCCCAACCTATAAATGATCATCGAAAGAATTAGTTAACGGATAAGTCAAAATATAATTCAAATGAATAACACACTCTAGATCTGGCGGCCTAATGTTGTTGTAACAAACTACGACTAATATTGTTGTAACAATCTATATATTTATCTCTTGTATTTTCTACGCTAGATAGTTAACTCTTGTATATATACCTGACAAAGTAAATCAATCAATCATCCAAAGACTTCTTTACATGGTATTAGAACCTTAAATGCTCCAATGAGTTTTTTTCTTGATACTCACCTTCATGTCATTATTCCCTTTAACTCTATCATGAAAATCACCACTGACACCTCTATTATGCAGTTAAATGCACTAACTCATTTTCCCATCAAACTCACCTCATTCAACTTTCTTGTCTAGAGAAAACAAATTCAATCAACTCTCACTGGTGTTGATCTTGTAGAGTACATTGATGGTACTCTACCTACACCATCACAATTTCTTGGCAACAACAGGACAAAAATCAATCCAATTTACATTATCTGGTATAGACCAGGTCAGATTCTTATCGGTGCAATTCACTATTCAACCAGTTATCTTGGACAACAACCTCAAATGAAGCCTAGACACGTTTACTTTCCAGTTATGCAAATTCATCACAATCCACAGTTATCTTTCTCAAAGTTAAGATAGCCAAGAATCCAAAAGGAATGAGATCAATTGTTAAATTTCTTCACGAAATGCGATCCATTGCAAATAAATTGGCTCTTGCCCAAATCCAATTCGTGAAGAGGATCTTATTGTTCATGTCATTACTCAACTAGGTGATGACTCAATACCATTGTTACAGCCATCAAAGTTCTAGAATCTCCTGTCTCCTACTCAGAACTCTTTGATAAATCAACAGACTTTGAAAGAATATTGAAAGATAATGATTTGGCACAACTTCCTACTCTTGCTACTGCCAATGTCATCCAAAAATATATTCCCAAGTCTTATTAGTAGTCCTACACGTCGCATCATGGAAATCCAAGTTGTGAGCACAGACATTGCTCAAACATTCGCAAACCTCATAGTGGATATAGTCGAAATAATTCACGTCCCTCATGGTAGAATCAACATGGCAGCAACTCTTATCGAGCAAATTTATTTTGCCACTTTTGTGAGATCATAGGTCACGACACACGTGTATACAAAAAATTTTTGAAATTCTTAAATGAAAACAATATTACAGTGATTAACTCTTAGCATCTCAATGCCAATTCTAGTCCCTTGGCAAATGCTACCATGTCCATGAGTCCAAATCACATGCAACAACCTTGGTTATTTGACAGTGCAGCTTCATATCATGCAACATCAAATCCATCAACATTACAATCTTACTTTATGGGGGTCTAGATGAGATTCTTTTGGGTGATGGTAATAGTCTTTCAATTCCACATATTGGACACACAACAATTTCCACACCAACAAGAGCACTATCTTTACCAAATGCTCTATGTGTTCCAAATTTGAAAAATAATTTAATTTCCATAGCCAAATTATGCAAATCTAACCCAGTGTCCGTTGAATTTTTTGTGTCTTATTTTCTTGTGAAGGATCTTTGCGCGAGGCGCCTTTAATAAGGGGAGAGAACAATAATGATATTTATTGTGCCTTTAATGAGAGGAGGTCTAGATACCGATAAGCGTTAGATTGAGCAAATGGTTGCTGAAGAGAGATCTGGCCAGTGAACACCAAGAGGGTGTTGTTTGTCGAGCCATGGGTCTTGGTTAGCCTTGAGCCCGACATGGCTTTGGATGGGTACCATCAGTCGGTAACCTTTTTCCTAAAAAAAGAATTGATTATCTTTTTTTTCATAACTGATTTTTTGTTTGTCTATTTAAATTTTTGAATGAGAAAACAATAAAAATAAAAAACTATCAGAGAAAAAAAGTTGAGAGAAAAGTTTGAGTAAAAGAAAATTTCTATATTTTTATTAAATTAGAGCTAAACTTTTATTAAAAATAGAGTACTATACATAGATTTCAAATTCTAACTCTAATCAGTCTTCTCTAATTATTGGGTTTACCAAAAATAGAGAATACTGTATTTATCTAATATAATTGATAAAACATTTACATATTTAAATTATATAGATAAAATATTGACACTTCAATATTTTACAGATAGAATATTAATCATATCTAAAATATAATAATAGAATTATAGAAAGAATATTAATTAAGCTATAAGAGAATTAAATATTATATGATAAGTAAAAATTTTGGTATGAACATATAAAAATAGTAAGAATATGATATATAGTAGATAAAAGATTTTGATAAGAATGTTAGTTGCTCACGATATTAATATTAAAAAAAAAAAAACAAAATTATGTAAGAGTGTGTTGATTTAAATTTTCAAGAGACATCCCTTTCTCTTGTCAGTTATTATTAGTTGTTTCATTATAGTAGTCAACCTTTTTTTTATTTCCTTTGGGGACAATTGATAGATAGGCATAAATAATAAAAATAACATTTTTAAAAAGTAAAAAAAAAAGTAATAATATATTTTTGAAAATTTGTGTATGTATCCCAATCAGACCCTACAAAATTCAAATATTAAATATAAAATTATTTTAAACTTTTAAAATATATAAATTTTATTATTTTAGATATTTGGAGGGGTCACGGCATTTTTATTTTTATTTTTTTTGGAGAGCCATAAAGCTTAAAAGTTCAAATCTTATTTCTAAAAAAAAAATTCAAAAGTCGGGCTAGGGATCACCACTCTCTACTTCATAAAATAGATTTGGACCTGCAATTTGCCTTGCACATTCCAATGGTGGTATGGCAACCTTCATTATTTCCTTCGGCTATTATAATAAGACTACACAATTGTTCGGATGTATTAAAATTTTCTTATCTTTTAAATAACATCTCGAAATCAAATTTAATGTATGAAAAAATAGACACCAAGAGAGATTTATCCTTTAAATGTTTAATTCAAATCAAACCGAATTTAATTGAATTCAACGTGATTATCGGATACAAGTGATTTTTTATATTATTAAAGTGAAAATTTATAAAATCAAGACTTTTTGTAATGACATCTTTGAAGTTTTATTTAAAAACTATCGATCATTTTATCATCTTAAATTATAATAGATAACGATCGTTAAATGAAAATCTGACAATTATAACTTTATAATTATTGATACTTAAAAGATTAGTGTAACTAGTGAAGGACTACAAACTCCTATAAAGAAAATTGTAAACAAGGTTAATAATACTAAAACTTAACTAGAACACTTGAATAATACATCAGGCATCTCATTTCCGTTGGTTCACACCTTTTGCTCAATTTCCTCTCTTCGAGTAACATAGCTAGGCTTTGGTGATTTCATAGGAGGCTCGCTAAGCTGCTTTCCGGTCCCATCGTAATGGATTACACCCGAGAAATCCAACGGTTCACACTTATCCCCCATCAAGATCTGCTTTTGCCAAACTCCACCACTTCCAAATCCTTCCGGTTTTGGCTTTGGTGATCTCATAGGGGGCTCGCTAAGCTGCTTCCCGTTCCCATCGTAATGGATTACACCCGAGAAATCCAACGGTTCGCACTTGTCCCCCATCAAGATCTGCTTTTGCCAAACTCCACCGCTCCCCAACCTTTCCAAGGCTCCTCCCGTCTTCCTGCTTTTGAACCTATAAATCGACTTTATACCCGCCAATGACCGCAGCAACGTCCGGATGCTCTGGCCGATACTTGAATTATTCGGCTCTTTCGCCCTCCGTTTTTTCACGTGAAAGGCGCCTAGAGCTAGTGCCGCCGCCGCGCAAATAAACAAGCCGATCGCCAAGATCGCCGGGTGGGTATCAACGACGCCGTTTAGGTGTAGCATGATTGCGTTCTTCTCTAGCTTTGCGTTCTGTGTTGTATGAGAAAAACTGGTTTGAGAAATTTGAGCAAGTGAATCTGCGTATTAATAGGTGAAGAAGGATTGTCTGACGTGGGTGTTTGTGGAAACGTTGGGGGTCACCTACCTTTGTTTTGGGTTGACGTCATTTCACACACACTCTCTCTCTCTCTCTACAATGGGCTTTTGACATTCTTTGAGGGATTACTACTTTGTCACTTAAATATTTGTTCTAATATAAAATCATAGGATTAAAAGATCCGCCAAAGTAAAAAAGTAAAGTTTGGCATGCAAGGCTTAGGAAAATCTTGACAAATGGGGATTTCAAAGACTTACCTTTGATTATTAAGATACTACCTAATTCTCATTTGGTACATGTTATGATATTTTACCATCTTAATAGATATCGATACCTACACACTTGATAAACATGGTATTATCAAATGATACTTTTTTTATCAGATAAATGATAAAATGATCTGTAACCATTGAATGATACTATATTTATCATCATTCTCGTAATTATTTTTCACATCATTTTTTACCTTTATTGTTTCGAGTTTTTGCTCTTTCGTATTATTCACAATGAATGTCCCCATACATTTGAACCTTCTAAGAAAATATATCTTTATAAGATCAATTGTGTGGCATATTTTTGCTTTTGAATATTTGGCATGATACGTTTATAGACATGCAATGTATGCAAGCACATATAAAGGGTATTACACACGTTTTGCTCTTCAATAGGAGTGAGAATATTCTCCTTTTCAGCATTTTTAGCCATCTTCTTTATTAATTCTTTCAAAATTGGAAGTGGGGTGAGCGTGAGCCTATTTGGTTAATATAAGTATGTATGTATCCGGTAGTGGATTCAGAACCTAAGAGTAGTGTCGACAAAATACATGAAACAAAATGATATATTAGTAGGTCAACCGACGATTTTAGTGGAAATAATATTTTAAGTTGAATGGGGACAATATTTATTTGATATGCAATATATATATTTGTATATAATAATAATAATAATACATGCATGGTGCTGATATGATAATTGAATAATCAAAATGTTTTCAATGCCAAATATATTGCAAATATTTGTGAAAAGATTATTCAAGACTAATTGAATTTCACATAACATGAATTTGAAGGACCTCCTTAATATACATTTTATATAAATTATACCAAACTTGCAAGGATTGTAGTCATCAACAAAATATATATTTTTCATATTCATAAATAAAAAATAACTAATTTAGTCATTTTATAATTTTAATAGAATTATTGTTTATTGAATTGATTATATTGATTGACTGTTCGACTGTTTTTAATTTAGATAAGATTTTATATTCAAATATCTATTATAATTTTGTAAAAAGATTTTATAAATTAAGGTGATCAATACCCACTTTTTTTTTAAATTTTTCATGTCTCAAGAAAGGGAAATTGCGTTTTGAAAATTGTGATAACCCATTGAAGTTTTTCTTTTTTAAATTATAATTGCATGGAAATTATATTTATTTATTTGTTTATGTTAGGTTTGCTTTCCCTGGTGAAAATAGATAAATGGCAAATTTTCATTAAATGAGTGCATTAAGAGTGTACGGAATTTCATCGGATCGAGAAGGAAATTTACACGTGTTGTCATCCAGAACAAGTGGGTGAGTCAACGCGCTGTGAACAATGAAGAGGATAAGTTGCAAAATATATATCATTGAACAATAGTGGGAGGGTCTCGTGTTGGGCTGGGTAGCAACCACAAATGTGGGACTTTCACCGACTCTGGGCCCACCTACATTATCAATTTAATCTAACCCTAGGGTTTGTGATTGCAATTGTTGTGGTGATTTGATTAAATTTCTAAATTATGAATTTTATTACGTCAATCTTAATAGTTTAGAATTTATCATCTTATTATTATATAAAAGAAAATAAATTGGATTCTGACTTATTTAAAAATTTATTATGATAACCAACACACACTTAGTTTAATCAAAA
This sequence comes from Dillenia turbinata, assembly GCA_037126225.1. Classification (NCBI taxonomy): domain Eukaryota; kingdom Viridiplantae; phylum Streptophyta; class Magnoliopsida; order Dilleniales; family Dilleniaceae; genus Dillenia; species Dillenia turbinata. The sequence continues at coordinate 12,494,291 of JBAMMX010000020.1, forward strand.
CAATATTATATCCCTTAAGTAAAACTCAATTTTAAATTTTGAAAATAAAAAATTTACATTGAAAGAGTTTCTCCTAAACAGGATCTTTCAATAATTTAGATCGAATTAATTAAAATATAATTTCAGATACCGATTGATCCAAATATCAAAAAAAAAATCCATTAGTTTTCTAAATAGGTCACAACACAAGTTTTGAATTAAATTTTCCTAGAGTCTAAAGGTTGGAGTAATGATAAATCTATTTCAGAGTTGTGTGAGCCAAATGCATGTTTAATGTTATTATTTAAACTCAACAAAAATTTAAATTCAGAATAACTTAAAATAATCAAAGTGAAATTTTGTTTACTGAAACCCGATGAAAAGTCATTACTATCCAAGATGGAAGAAATTCACTTTCCCTTTTACGCCATTTAGATTTTAATTTCTTATTGTGTTATTGATGTGAAATAACCATATTACCCCTTTCTTTATATCTCTTTCTTCTCTCTCAAGCTGTGCTAGTAGTCACCACTCTCGTCTCTTCTCGCTGTTTGACTTTCTCTTTCTTCTGTTTCCTATCTCTTTTCTCTTTCATCTTGAGATAGATTAGAAAGGATAAGTAAAAAATTATTGACATTAAAAAAAGAAGAGAACAAAATATATATACATATAAAAGAGATTAATCGATAATAAATCTTAATTTTTTTTTATAAATAAACTTGTTTGATAATGAATTTTGAATATCTTTTTTATTACACAAAAATCTGAATATATGATTTCTAGATTAAAAAAGAGGGATTATGATCACTAAATTATTCTCTTAAAAACTGAATATATTTATTTTGTTACATGCATGTTACACAAAAATAAATGTTCCTTTGTTATTTGCATAACGATACCATGTATTTTCACATAAGATTTTTGTATTTATTTGTATCTCATACAGTTTTAATTAATTTCAAACTATGTAAGCTAAAAATATTTTTTTTTCAAAAATTATAAATGCATGGGAATTCCATTTATTTATTTATTTTAGGTTTTCCTTCCAATATGGGTGATAGATTACCTAGGTTATATGAAAACGGAAATAAGAAAATGAAACTCAATATAAAAGGATATTGAAAAATATTATTTTATAAAAATATAATAAATGAGAATATGAAAAAAAATATAAATATAAAAGTATAAAAATTTATATATATTAATTATTTTATAAAAATTATAAAATAATCATATTTCATAATAAGAATTTAAAATAATCAAATATATAATTATCAAATATAAAACAAATAATATAAAAATTATAATTATAATTATAATTAAATAAATAATCAATATAAAAAATATTTAAAAATATAAAAATATAAAATTTTTATATAAATTTCCGTACATAAAATAGATTCCCTTAACCATTACAGCGTGGCAACTTTGTAATATTGACTCACTAAATGTGGCAAATTTTAGTTAATTGAGCATATTGAGAGTGTACGGAATTTCGTCAAAAGAAAGAAAATTTTACACGTGTTGTCATCCAGAAGAAGTGGGTGAGTCAACGGACTGTGAACAACGAAAAGGATATGTTGCGATATATTATGAACGTGATTGAACAATGGTGGGAGGGTCATGCGTTGGGTTGATTAGGAACCACAAATGTGGGACTTTCACCGCCCATGGGCCCACCCATTAGTGAATTGTGCCCTAATTTACATTCCATTATCAATCTAATCTAACCAAATCTAACCCTAGGTTTTGTAATTTCATTATATTATGATGATTTGATTAAATGTCTAACTTATGGAATTTTTTATTTTTAATGTTAATGTTTCGATATTTATCATCTCGATTCTTATATAAAAAGAAAATAAATTGGATTATTGCTTAATTAAAAATTCTTTGTGATAAAACCAATTAGTTTTCTACTAATAACTTATGTTGTAGCGATCAAACGTTAAATTCTCTTAATCAAAATCTTGAGTTCAAATTTTAAAAATAGAAAAACAGACATTGAAAGAGCTAATCTCTTAATAAATCTCACAATACTCGATTGGATTAATTGAATGAAATCCGAATACCAATTAGTGAAAAATAATCCACTTTCAGTAAAAAATCAATTAATTTTCTAAAAAGGTTATGTCATGGAATGGGTTGAATTGAATTTGACTCGGGTCTAAAGATTAGAGTAATGAAGGATCTATTTCAAATTTGTCTGACATAATATGCAAGTCCAATATTATTAATTAAACTTGATAAAAATTTAAATTCATTTTAACCTAAAATAATAAAAGTGAAATTTTGTTTACTGATACTTAATGAAAAGTAATGTCCTTTTTATGCTATTTAGATTTTTCTTCAATTAGTAATTTTTTATTATGTTATTGACGTGGAAAAAAAGAAAAAAAGAAAAAACCCATTTTGCCACTTTCTTTCTCTCATGCTTCTCTCTTCATCTTTGGTAGTTGTCATCTATCTTGTCTCTTCTTGCTTCTCTTTTTTCTCTTATTTCCTCTTTTCTTTTCGATCTCTTTTATTTTTCATCCTAAGAGAGATTAGAGAAATGAGAATAGAGGAACTACTAGCATGAGAAAAAGAAGAGAAGAGAGATGAACAAAGATAGAAAGAGAATGAGATAAGAGATAAAAGAGATCATGAAAAGGGGGGAGAGAGAGAGGGGAAAGCTTGCAAAGAGCTTTAGAAAAGCAAGCAATCAAATATCTTGTGTCTATTGGAAACCAAAGCTGAAAATGGTTCCTTCCCAACCTTCCTAAAGACCTTAGGTATGGACAAAGACTTCATAGTTCCCACGTCAGGCCAGAAAGGAGGGCTTTGTCTCAATTGAAAGTTAAGAAGTCATTCTCAACATAATCGACCACAACAATCAAGCCATCCATGCTGAGGATAGTGAAAATCATAAAACTTGGCTCCTATCCATGGCTTATGTCCAACCCTCTAGTAGCTGCAAGGACTCCTTTTGGAAGCATACTACTGCGTATGCTGCAAATGTTCAATTATCTCTATTCCTAATAGGTGACTTTAATGATATTGCTTACTCTGATATAACTAGCAATAGCAGAATTAAGACCAGCAAGAGAGGGCAGATATTTATTAGACAATGGAATAATTGCAACCTCATGGACCTGGGAGCTAGAGGTCCTAAACGGAGCAAAAGACATGTAGGCAAAGTTATTCTCCAAGAGAGGCTGGATAGAGCTCTTGCGATCAACTAAGCATATCTCACCTTCCTTGAGTTGAAAGTTATCAACCTCTCTAGAACCCATAGTGATCACAATTCAATCATGTTGCAGACCAAAATGACCGTTGCTCCTGACAAAACTAAAAGACCCTTTAGACTTGAGGTTGCTTGGTTCTCTCACCCTCATTTAAGGGAAGTTTTTGATAGAGTTGGACATCCTTTTCTGATTCCCTGCTTCAAGCAACTACCAACACTGCTGAAGAGCTTAAAATCTGGAATAAAGAAGTTTTCGGCAACATCCATATGAGAAAAAGAAGAATTGAGGCAAGGTTCAAGGTCATTTAAGCTTTTAAGTCCTTCAGACATTCTGACTTCCCACAAAGATTAGAATAGGACCATTTAATGGAGTGTCATAAAACTCTAGCCCAGGAAAAAATGTTATGGCTTCAAAATTCTAGAGTTCAATGGATAAATAAAGGAGAAAGAAACAAAAAATTCTTCCATGCAACCACCAAAATGAGGAGAAATGCCAACAAAATAACAATGTTAAAAATTGAAAAAGAGTGCTGCCACGATCAATAAACTTTGCAAGAACATGTGATCAATTACTTCTCTAATCTCTTTACTTGCAAACCAGTCACAACAGTAAGCACAAAACTCAACAGATTTCAGGCAAGAATTACTAATAAAGACCAAGCTCAGCTCCTAAAGGAAGTTACTAAAGAAGAGTCTTTACAATGAAGGGCCTCAAAACTCCTAGACCAAATGGCATCCAACCCATCTTCTTTCAGTAGTTTTGGAGCACTATCAGAAGAACTACCCACAAGTTTGTCTGGAAAGCTTTCAGAGATGGATATTTCCCTTCTAAGATCTTAAAAGCTCTCATTGTCCTTATTCCAAAAGTCAGCAGACTAGAAAAAGCAATAGACTTTAGACTTATTAGTCTCCTTAATGTCTCCTACAAGATTCTTTCCAAGGTTATTATTGAAAGAATGAGGCAAATCTTGTAGAAAATCATTGGCCCTCGTCAAAGTAGTTTCCTCCTTTCAAGAGGCACTATAGACAATGTTATCGTCTCCCAAGAGATCATCCATTCTATTTGCAACTCTAGAAGCAAAAGACACAAGATGGTAATAAAGATTGAGCTATAAAAATGCTTTGACAATCTCAATTGGAGCTTTATAGGTTAAGTGCTGCTGGACTTCAACTTCCCCCTCCCTTTGGTGAGACTAATCATGTTCTACATTTCTAATACTGAAATATTTATCTTGTGGAATGGAGGAACTCTCCCATACATCAAAACAAGCCAAGATTTGAGACAAGGAGACCCCCTCTCCCCTACCTCTTTATCCTTGCCATGGAAAGACTCGCTTATATGATAAAGGAGAGAGTTAAGAGTAGCTCTTGGTGTTCAGTTAGACCACCTAGAAGAGGGCCAGCCATATCTCACATCTTTTTCGCCGATGACTTGATGATTTTTGCTGAAGCAAACCATCAAAATATGGACTACATTCTAGACAGCCTACAAAACTTTAGTGAAAAGAGTGGTATGAGAGTAAATCCCTCCAGATCCAAGCTATGGCTCTCCCCGAAAACTCCAGCCCCTATGAAGAGCTCCCTTACCTTAGTTTGTAAATTCAGATTGGTTGAAGATCTCGAAACTTATTTTGGAGTGCCTTTCATTTACAAGAGGATAAACAAGAGCACGTACCAAGCCTTGAAGGAAAAAGTTCCAACCAAATTCTCTAACTGGAAGATGAAACTTCTTAGCACTACTAGAAGAGTCACGCTAATAAAATCTATCATTGTTGTCATTCCCACCTACACCATGCAAGCTACTTGGCTTCCCAAAAGCACTTGTAAGAGTCTAGACAAATTGAGTAGGAATTTCCTTTGGTAGAGCATTCAAGGAGTTAGAAAGATCCATGTCATTAGCTAGAAAAATGCTAGAATAAGAAAGAAAGAGACCTTAGCTTGAAAAATACAAGAGAGAACAAAATTACCATTCTCTCCAAACTTGCTTGGAAGATTCTCCAAAATGACAAAACTCTTTCGTGTCAAGTTCTTTGTAGTAAATACCTCTCGAAAGAGAGCTTTTTTCAGTATTGTAGAAGACCTAACTACTCTATAGTGTGGGGGGGAATCATTAAGAGCAAAACTTGCCTCACGAAGGGAATCAGTTGGAGATTTAGTGTAACACCGATACCTCGGTATACTCACTTTTGTATTTCTCTTCATTTTATATGTGAAATTTCTCATGTTTCTATATAGAAACTCCATTAAGAAATTTTTCCGTTAAAACAGCTCCCGAAAATTTCGGCCCAATCGCCGGCAAATTCAAAATTTTTCAAATTGACCACCGATAGTCCAATAATAATGAGGATGACTCTAGAGTGTATAAGAATCTCAAATTTAAGTAGATCTCACTTCATAAAGCTAAATTGTAAATTTTCTGAAAAATTATCAGTAAAACCCTAGCCAGGTCAAATGTGGCTCGGAAAGACTAAACGACCACGTTTTGACATGGAATAAATTAAATTAGGCCTAATATGAGATTTTGGGTCTAATACGCAATTACGAAAATTTTTGGGGTCAAAATGAAATTTTTATAAATCAAGGGAATTAATTGAAATTAATGACAATTTAAAAGAAAAGAAAGGGATGGTTAAAATAATTAGTTGGATTATAACTAGGATTTAACCATTTGATTAAAGAAGAAGATGTTTAGTTGGTATAAGATGATCCAAGGGTGAGAAATTTCTCATGAGATGATCAATGGTTGGAAAGGAAGCAAAGTCCAAATTGGTCATTCAAGCCATGACCAAACAAGCATTGTGGAAGGAAATAGATGCTTGGCCGGCCATTATGTGAGGAGAGTTGGAAAGTTTGACATTTGAAGAGTAAACCCAAGGGTTGAAAATGGTTGGAAGTAAGGAGAATTAATTTGGGCCCTTGGATTTGTGTTGGTAGAAGGCAAAACAATTAATGAAGGAAAGAAAGGTTGTAGTGTGAGAACAAGAGAGAAACCATGAGAGAGAGAGAAAGAGAGAGAAGAAACCCTTGTTTTGCGATCACATGATCCTAGGGCTTGGAAGGAATCTTGAAAATATTTGGATGGCTAAGATCAAAAGGAGCAAGTTAATAAGCCAAACACATAACTTTCTCCTTCCCTAAAACCGTGTGTTTGTGCAAACCAAAAAGCAATAAGCTTTCTTCATTTTTCTCCCAAAACCGAGAGCAACACCTTGAAGGAAGACTTAAATTCTTCAAACAACAGCCCAAGATTTTTGTGTGGATTCATTCCCCTCTAACCCTAGAACAACATATCCAAAAATTAGGGCAAGAGGAGAACCCTAGCTTGGTGAACAAGGAGTGGCCGAGAGCTCCAAGAAGCAAGGAAAATTCTGGTTTCTTCAAGGCTTCAACCGAATACTCTAGGTAAAAAGGTTTCCTTACGCCCTCTAGTATATCATATCTTGTTTTGGAGCCAAATGGAGAAAGCTAAGTCATTGAACCTAGAATGGCCGAAAGCTAACATGTTGAGATTTGGAAAATCTTGTGATAGTGTTTAAATGTATTTATTTTAACCTAGATTAGGGGTGAAAATCAAGTGACCGAGACCTAGATGTATGCAGAAAATTTTCAGGTTGTGGAAAGTTTAGTTCAAGTTTTGAATAATCACAATTGGAGATAAGAAAGCAAAAACAAGTATGCAGAAATTCAGACTTTGTTTTGGCCGAGAACATGATGAGAGATCATATTTTTGGTGAGCTGAAAAGTTAGTTCTCAAAGGCTAATCTCGTGTGCAGAATGTTAGTGCAAAAATAATGAATAAATGTGTATATTGTTGATTGGAATGATGTAAGGAAGTGTGCAGAATTTTGGAAGTGATAAATGTGTGTGGGTGCATGTATAGTTGATATATATGTGTTAAGGTGATGTAACGAAACGTGTAGGAATTGGAGTGTATGTGTTTATGTAAAGAATGTAGATTCTCGTTTACTAATGTTTGTGGTGAATGTTATGATGTGTAAATATAAATGAGCACACTAAGTTCTGAACTTTGGCGGACTGAATTGTGTATTCTTGGGGATGAGCATTTGAAGTAGTTGTTTTGGTGATGAAAAAAAAGGGTCAGCATGTATACCTTAGAACCCTACCTATAATGACCTAAACGTTGTTCCTGGGCGAAGGATCTAGTTAGAGTACCATTTAACATAATGGTTTTCCATTTCATGACATGTATTATTGTGTTATTATTGTAGTGATACACTTGTTGATCGAGCGATGGGAGCACTTTTTCAACACATTGTGGTGCTATTTAGGGAGTGATATACCCTCACGTATACAGTGAGTGGAACTTTGATGTTATGTTCTCGATTGTGCAAAATCCATATTTTATAGGTTTTCAAAATGACATATTTTATGACGTGTGTGAAAGTATGAGATTTGATCTATGTTTTATAAATGCTTCTTTTGTGATCATTGGAGTGTCTCAAATGATTGATTCAAATGATATGCATCCATAAATTATGTTGAAATGATATCATGCCACTCTTTGAAAACTTGATATGATTTATATGCTTCCATTATATTGACACACTGATTTGAAATGGTTTTAATGAAATGTGTGGATCGGATGCCTACTTGTATTATGATGTTGTGATGCTATCCATGATGGACTACCGTAGCTACGAATGGCATTTGTAGAGACACTAATTGTGTCCGGATACGCTTCTGCATGAGGTATCCCCAAACGTCATATGTATAGTTGCAGCCGGATGAACCAAATCGAGGAGGACATGCGTGACGCCACTGTCTAGCTCCAGGTGGGATTCTATACATGATTTATTCTGTGTACGTTGTTACCTATTGAGACCCGTGGCCAACATTAGGGTAGAGAGTTAATTGTTTTTGTAGTTGCATATGAAAAGCCCTAATGCGTCCGTTATTGGTCGTGGTAGACCATTATCGGGGATATTTTATTAGCAAGCTCTTAATAATTTTAAAAAAGTTAATGGATGCATATGCTGATATTATGATGTATGATTCATGATCACTTAATTTTTTTTTTTAAAAGTCATGTTGATTTACAATGTCCTTATGATTTAAAATATGATTTGACACTCCGTGCTCAAACATACTATTGATAACATATCGTCGATCTCCTCACTCACTGAGTATTTTCTCATAATACTCACTCCTCACTTTTCCATGATGACAGAGATAAATTTGGCAAGGAAACGTATCGTGAGGCTTTTGATACACTTTTAGAAACGTTGAGATTTGGGTATGGTACCAGTCACTCTTCCGCAATGAAATTTGATGAAATATATATATTTTTGAAATTTATAGAATGATCGTTGTACATTTTATTGGGATAACTGTAACTAAGTTATGTAAATATAAATTGAAACTCTCGAGTTGTTGTTTATTCATGCATTGAGACAACATGTTGCGTTTTTAAATTTTTTTTTACTTGGGAATATATTTTTGAGGAAAAACAGGTTTTAAACAGGTTATACAGGTTGATTTGATAGCCTTACAATGTTCTAAAATATGGGGAGGCTCTGTCCGTATGTCGAGATATTGCAGCGATTGTCGCGAACTCGATCCGAGGGTTAGGGCGTGACAGTTAGAGATGGCCACTCCATAGAATTTTGGCATAACAAATGGGTAGGGAAAAGACAAAGTTGTCAATCATGCCATCATCTCCTTGGAGGATAATGCAAAAGCTACAAAAGTTAGCTCTTTTTGAATAGTAGAAAAGATTGAAATCTAGAAGAATTAAGGAAGATCCTCCCAGAGCAAAAACTTTGAAGAAATCAGAGCTACCATGGTCCTTACTGATATAGAAGAAAAAGATACACTCTACTAGAATGCCACTTCTGATGGGAGCCACTCTGTTTCCTCAGCTTACTCTCTTCTCCAAGAGGAAAGCAATTTAAATTCCCCTCATAGAGATTCTTAGAGTTGGATATGGAAGATTCCAGAATTAGATTCTTCATTTGGCTTGCTTGTAAGGAGAAGCTCCTCACTAACGTAGAGAGAGCTAAGAGAAGAATCTCTTTTAACCCCTATACCCCATTTGCAAAATCTCCAATAAGAACATTCTCCATATGCTAAGAGATTGCAGTTGGACCAATAACTTCAGGACTTCTATGGCCCCCTCCATCCACACTTTCCCTCACTTCAACTCAAACTCCACCACAACTTGGATCAAGATCAACTGCATTAGTCATCTTCAAGCTTGGAACATGACCTTCTCAACTGCTATCTAGCATATATGGAAAGCTAGACACAAGCACATCGCAATGTAGGTTTGAAGATTTGCCAAAGATCTCACCCTTGTTGCTATAGGAAAATAGCCCAACCCCCTGCTCATCCTAAGCAGAGGCACCTCCAACAGTCTCCATGCTGAGCTTTGGGGATTAAGGGAAGGGCTTAGATTTGCCAGGTCCAAAAAATTTAAAAATGTGATCATGGAATCTGATTCTGCAACTCTTATCACCTTCATAAACAATGGGGTCTCCTATTCTCATCCTCTCTATCCCATCATAAAAGAATGCTCGCGGCTTTCCACACCTTCAGAGAGGGAAACATGTGTGCAGATCAATTGGCCAAGATAGGTCATGCAAGCCCTTCTAGATTGCAGATCCTTCCAGCCTCTCCAGACTTCTTACTCTCCCTTCTGCATGTAGATCAGAATGGAACGTGCCTTTTGAGAATGTAATTGTAGGTCTAGGGTTTGTTCTGTTTTGTTTTTCTTCCCTTAAACTTTAGCCCTTTACCACAGAGAGGAGAAGAGAGAAAACCAAGACGTGTGTAAAAAATTTTTCTTTCACATTGACGAAAAGTGAAAGGTTTCTAACAAAAAGAAAAGTACAATGATATCACATATAGAAAGAAAAAAAAATTTCAATTACTGGTAAGAATTGCTTTTGATTTGACATCTATAAAATTTGTTTCACTAATTATAAATTGATTGTAAATACAAATTCCAAAACTAATCTTAAAATTGATTTAAGGGAAAATTAGATAAAGCATCCTAATTTTGAGTCAAGATTACACTTTACAAAGTGTAGTTCAAACTTTGTATCTTTTTTCCCCACATAGTATCAAGTTAGATCAAAATTTTGAAATTTCACTAACGACGCAATATGAATTCTTAAAAAATGAGCTCCTAATTTAGCAATTTTGATGTAAAAGGTCTAAACTACACTTAACTAACTTTTATAATTACTTATTTTCTTTCTTTGCTCCTTTCTCCACCTATTTCTTCTCTCTACCTTCTTCCTCTTCTTAAGTTTCTTGCCTTTTCTTTCCTTCACCATCAAATTATCTACTATATTATCACTAATGGCTCATTTCTTCTTTAAGGTTTTGTTGTAGTTCAAATTGTTTCACCACTATCATATTTTTCCTTGTGCAAATGGCTTGGATCTCAAGTATGAGACTTCAAATATAAGTTTTCTATGTTATCCCTTTCCTTACTTTCCTATGCTACAAGGGAAGAAAATTTCAGATTTTAAAAACTAGGAAAGAAACTAAAGACACTTAGATGAGAAAACCTAAAGATTGGAGAAATTAATGATAAATTAGTATTTTTCAATTCTTTTATTCTTCACTTACTTTTTGTTCACTTTTCTTTATTTTTGCCTACCAGGGAGAATACTCCCTTCCATCTTTTGAAGATCACATTCCAAGCTCACTCACTCTCTTGCTCTCTCTCTCTCTCTCTCTATCTCTCTTCCGATTATTTTCTCCAATGTTGACCTTTGATGCATGGAAATGTTGCCCAACCACCATTTTCCATTTCTAAAATGGCAATCAAGAATAATAGTTGAATTAATTGTCACAAAAAAACTTGGATTAGTCTCCGATTAATCTAAATAATCTTAAAATCAAAAATGCATGTAAAAGTGCAAAGAAAATAAAAGTGAAGAAGAAGAAAACAAGTCTGATTTATAATGGTTCAACCTTGCCTACATCCACTCTTCCAGCTCAACAATCTGGAGTCCAGCTACTGCTAGTTTCCACTATCAATGAGAGTTACAAGTTTGAGTACATCCACTCTTGTTGACAATCTGTACCTCCAACTTTGAAGATAACTTTAGTCCAACAAACACTCTACTTTAACTCTCACTCAACTAGTGTATCTAACTAATAAGGTATTCCTCACTCTCCCCAAACTTACTAAAGCTTTACATTATAAACATATACAAAACAAACTCAGAGAGACTGTAGCAAACACAGCTTAGGTTGTTCAAATAGTCAACTTCCAAATTTAATATCTCACTCCCAAGGTATTAAAATGGCTCTGTAAGAAAAAACTGAATATTCTCTATATATTGTATTTTAAATCCCAAGAAGTGTGCTTATAAAACTGATCACCATTGTAAAGATATAAAAGTGCAAATTTGGCTTCTCAGCAACTTTTACTGTTATAAAAATCTGGTTATGTAGTGAACTTTGGGATTGATCTCTCTATCCTTACTCTTTAATTTATGCAGTTACATTTGCATAATTCATATAGTTTGATTATAGATTTAATTGAGATTTTAAGTGAAGTATAATCTAGAACTTGAAATTAATCAATTCAACTCCCTTTTTGATTATATAGGAACCAACAGTAATAAATACGAAACCCCAAAATACTATTAGAATCCGAAAAATGTTAAAATCCTGAATTCTATACTCAATCAAACAATAATTTAAGACCAATAACTCAATCGAACAACAATTGAAAACCAATTAAAACTCAATCAAAGAATAAATATCCACTACCTCTGTTTCTATTCTCTCCAAATTTAGCCTATTCGCCATCAAAACCCATTTGCCTTCTGTCACTATTGAAACCCAAATTTCTACCTCTATTGGCCATCGTTACTCCACTACCTCTGTTTCACTATTTACTGCCACCGTTCACCAACCCCACTCCCTCTGTTTCATTATCAATACTCAATCGAACACTATTGTAGCATCACCATTCGCTTCTATCACCATCTACAACCATCAACAACTGTCTATCTTCTTCGATTACTCTATCATTTAAATCTTCAAGTATCGTCACCTCCAGCCACCATTCATTTTCTTCGAGTTTCATCCATCCTTTACCCACGTCTGGTTTAATTGCTAGGCAAAGTTCCAATTCGAATCCCCTTTAAAAAGGGATTTTCACTTTCATATGGAATGAATACGTAACTTTTTGCTTTTGTAATAAGGGCGTATTTGGGTTTTAAATTTATTCGAATATAGTTTACACTACTTTTATTCTTTAATGTCTGTTTTCAATTTAGTTTTATGTTTTAATTTTAGTTTTGATAATTTTTATTTAATAATTAGTACTTTAATTTCATCTTTAGAAAATCAATTTTAAGAAAATAAAATAAAAGTAAAAAAAAATTATTAATTTAAAATTGTTATCATATTGGGACATTAATGATTCATATTTTCTCTTAGTAATTTATATTTTAATTTTTCTTATTTTATAATTAGAATAAAGAATTATATTTAGGGTGTTTATTTAAATTTAATTTATTATTTATTTAGTTGTTTAATTGCCTTTTATTAGATGAACAATCTTTGTATGAATTCTTTTAACAATTTAAATTTTTGGATCTTGATGTCTTATTTTATTTTTTTAATCAGATTATAATTTAATTCATGATATTTTCAAATTCTAATTCTAACTCCAATAGTAGTAATGTGTCTTTTTCAATATAGAGAGATGAAGAGAATAGCCCTTTATTGGAAATATGTAACTAAATTTTACATATTTTTCACACATTTCTATTTTATGTATTTTTACAAGATACCATCCCTCGTATCATTTCTGTTTTCTCTTTTGTTTTTGTACAACTTATTCATTGGGTCAAGAGACTTATAACAATAATAACACAAATAACACTATATGAATTAACTAAATTAATTAAATTATAGACAGATTGAATCAAACTGCATATGATAGTTTGCATTAATATGAAATAAATTAAATTAAATCTTATATAATAATTAATTTTAATTAATTATTAAAAATGGTATTACTTTTATCGTAATAATAAATACTTCAAGAAAATTATATGTCTAATCCATGAACTATGGGGTTAGATTACAATTAAATCTCTAAACTTTAAAACATAATGATTGAATACTCAAATTTCAAAAATTGCTATAAATTGGTCCCTTCGTTAGTAATATCGTCGTACTGGTCGTTAAATGTTGAGCTCGCATGGCGTGGTAGTTGACATAGAATAACATATTGAATAAGATGCTAATGTGACATATGACACGTAAGCAAAATGCTAACATGACACATCAATATTTTTGACACAACACACGCCATGTCAACAAAACACTTACATCGCAACTGACACTATAGTCAACTTTGTTAGGAAAATTGTTGTCCCCTTATAATTGTGATGATAACAAAACTTTTTATAGTATTCTAACATTTTTACTAAATGTGTAGATTAAATCTTATTTGAAAAATCCAATAAAAATTGGTCATAAAAGTTGTGATAGAAGATATCATAGAAATAAGGTTTATTTGGACCATAGAGACCGGGATAGAAACAAAATGTATCTTTCCTTATTTGTTGAAGACCTAGCCAGCAATGTGAGTATAGATTGGATATTATACTTACTTTAAAAATATGTTTAGATATTTTGACAAAACCATGATTAAGAAGATATCTTACGGGAAAGGAAAATCTAAAGAAATCAAAAGAAAAAAGTTTTCAAGTCTAAACTATAATCCAGAAAATTATTTAAATTTGAATAATTTAAATTCAAACATGGGAATTGCAGCTATCAATAAGAAGAGAAGAATTGGAAAGTATTTAAACTTGAATTTAAATATGGAAGTTGCGGCTATTGATTTAATTCAACAAGGAAAGAAGAATTTTTCCTAGAGAATGAAAGTCCAAAGATAAATGTTCTCATTCGGAAAATTCAAAAATTTGCCAAGAAATGTGACATCATTATTTGTACAAATTTAGCTAACTACATTCTTGCATATGGTTAAATTTGTTTAAATTCGAAATTTGCATTTCAAAAAATGTATGTGGAGTTACAAGTCAAATATTCACAACTAAAGGTATTAAGAAAAGTTTGAGAAAATTATGGGTAAGATTGGATGGTTATTTAGAAGAATTTTTGAAGTTTTCAACAACATTTGTCAACAAGGAAGGTCTCAAAGAATCAAGAATTATTCAGTATCAAATAATCAGAAAAGTTGCTGCTTTTGTTGGTAATTTTGTACTATTACTAGAAAATTTGAAAGCTGAAAAATTAGGTTAAATAAGGAGGACGAAAATCAGCAAATGACAAATATTCCGGAGAGCAATTTTTCATATTGAAGTGGAAAAAATTCAGCACATTAAGAGAGTATCACAAACTCAAAATTTCTGCTGTCATTTCTTTAATTATTTGTACCTTAGTTATTGTGAACTGAGTTTTGAGTGGAGTATTGTAGGGTAGATTTTATGAGAATTGTTTGATTACTATTGTTGGACGAAGACATCTTCGAGCAAGGAACATCAAAAGTCAACAGTGTTTGGATTGTACGTTGTAATTATGCATTATAGTGAAAAACTAGCAAATTGCTAGATTCCGGCTTGTTGGCTGGAAGAGTGGACGTCGGTAGAAGGCCGAACCACTATAAAATTGAATTTGTCTCTCTATTCCTTTATTTTATTTTATCTTTATTTTCCGCTACATATATCTAAATTGACCATAGGATTATTTTATGTCTAAGTGGAGTTAGATTAAATTTTTAAAAACCAATCAAGACAATAAATTCAACCCTCTTCTTGGTTGTCACAGGGACCAACACACTTATAACCACATCATATTTTGGAAAGAGAAAGAGAGATAAAGTATGTGGATAGAGACAACCACCACCAACGTTTTCACCATTATCATCTAACCTCAATTTCCAGTTTTAGACTTCAATTTCTCCATCAATTTGATTTCGTCATTCGATTTCCACAATCACTGTCGTTCATCTGTCAACTAGTTATTTGTGCCTAATTTCCAATTAAGAGAGAGGTGAAGTTTCAGAGAAACTGAGAGATAAAATTTCAGAGAGAGGGGGGAGGGACAAAGTTTTAGAGAGAGTGGAAGAGACAAATAAAGTTCTATAGAGAGAAAGAGAGAGACAACCTTTATGTTGGAAGATAGTAGAAAGACATCTACAATCCACACGAGTTGACAACCTTGATAAAATTGATGATGGAAGAGAGTGGAAACATAAAGTAAATGATGAAAACAAAGAGACCATGCAATAGTGAGCTCTTCATTTGCTTCACTTATCTCTGTCATTATCCTAAATTCAAATGGCTGAAGGTGATGATAATGAAAACTAATGAAGAGTCAAACATGAGTAGACAACCAGCAAAGATTGAAATGTTGAAGACTAACGCTTAGTTTGGGAGTCCAGAAAAGAAAAGAAAAGAAGAGAAATGATAAAGTTTTCTCTCCATTTTGTTTAGGAGTTTTAAAAATGAAAGAAAATAATATGAGATTTATTTAGAATTAAATATTTTTCTTTTTTTTAGAAATAAATTTGGTATATTTATTAGACAATTTTTTTTTCTTTTCTCTCTTTTTCTTCCCACTTTTGGGAAGAAAAATTTTTATATTTAAAATCATATCATTTCTCTTCATTTCTTTCCTTCTAAAACTCCCAAATGGAGAAAAGGGAGTGATTTTCTATTAAAATCACTTCTCTTCCCTCATTTTCTCTCCATCCAAACATAGAGTAAATCTCTAAACAATAGTGATGATGGAAGATGGTGGCGATAAGAGCGATGAAGAAGATGATGAACAAACTATGATGAAATCGAACTTCTGAGGCAAGAAAATTGAATACTGTTGGTTGGGAATTGAACTCCGATGATGAAGAATAAAAAATGAGGATGAAATGGATGGTGATTGAACTAAAGTTGATGGAGACTGGGACTCAAACAGTGAAGATCAAGGTAATCAATGGCGATTCTGTAATTGACAATGAAATTAATTAACAATCTAACAGGCAGTGCCGATGATGATGAAATTAAACTGAGAGGGTCAAATTAGAATAACAATGAGAGATGTTTGTGGAGACTAAGGATGTTAATAAAATCAATGTTGGGTGAAGATAATGAATCAATGATGCTTGACCGATGGTGGTTGAAGCAACGGTGGCTGGATGATCAAATAGTGGCTTGATGATGGCAACAGAAGAATTGAAGGTGGTGGTGGCTGTCAATTTGAGACGGTGAATTGAAGTCACAAGTTAAGAATCCAGTGGCAACGATTATGAAATTTGGTAAAATCAAAGTAGGAGGACAATGAGAATTGGTGGTGGTAAAATCAAAGTAGGCCGACAATGAGAATTGGTGGTGGCAAATCGAAGACGATTTGGAAACTATGTTGTGGCTTGAATGAAGGAGGGAGAGAGGAAAAGAGAGAAAAGAGGAGGGTGAGATATTTTTGAACCAAAGTTTGATCAACCTTGGTGATGTGGTTTGTGCAGCATTAACATGAAGCTGAAGTGGTATTGTCATGTCATCATTTTTTGCGACATGAACAAAAATGGTGATTGAATATGCTAACATGTCAATTTGTATGTTAGTATTTTAATATCGTAACTTTTTTTATTATTTATCAAATTATATTAACTCAACATTTTGTTATTAGCGTGTCATCATCAATGATAGAAAAACTAATTTATTATACTTGTCCAAATTTGAATATTTATTAGTTATATTTTGAAATTTAGGGATCTAAACCTTCACATAAAGTTTAAGAATTATAGTTGTAATTTCCTCTAAATACTAATACAAAGTTCGTCAAACACTTGAACTTGTGAAAACCAAAATAAGAATTTTCTTCTTTTTTTTTTCGAAGTTATCTCCATCGAACATTTAACGGAATTTGGTGCCAGTTCTGAGCCTTTGACCCCTCTCTCTCTGTCTCTCTACGCACTAAAACCCTAAACGGCTAATTTCCCTCTAATCATCTTCAAAAATGGTCTCATTATCTAGAGCAACCAAATTCCCACCGAAAACCCTAAAAACCCTAATCCTCTCACTCTTCTCTAATCCCTCTTCTACCTCTCCTCGTTCTCTTTCCACATCCACTGAAACTCAAACCCAAAAGCTCGAGCGAATCGCCGACGAGCTTCTCGATCTCACCAAGCTCGAAAGACACGACTACGCAATCCTCTTCCGCCTCAAGCTGGGCCTCAACAACTACGGACCTGCAGTATCGGGTCTAGGGTCAGCCTCCGGGTCGGGTCAAGCCGATTCGAAGGGTTCCGCCGCAACTGCGGCGGCGGAGAAGACGGTGTTCGACATCAAGCTCGAGAAGTTCGACGCGGCGGCGAAGATCAAGGTTATAAAGGAAGTGAGGACTTTTACGGATTTGGGTTTGAAGGAAGCGAAGGATTTGGTGGAGAAAGCGCCTGCTGTGTTGAAAAAAGGGGTTTCCAAAGAAGAAGGGAACGCCATTATCGAGAAGCTCAAGGAGTTGGGTGCTACTGCTGTTTTGGAATGATTGAGGTTTTTTCTTTTGAATTTTTTTCTTAATTTTCTAATGTAGAATAATCCTGGGTTGTTTTTGAGTTTTAGAAGATTATGAGATTTTCTTATGTGTGAAAAAATGCTTCATTAATTGGGCCCATGTTTCAGGAATTTTGATTTGATTGTTTTGCTGTAATCAAGTTTATCTCATGAATGACGACCTTAATTTTTCATTAGCAGATAGAGCTCTTTATCTTTTACTCCTTAGGTCTTCTGGATAGCCTTTCATGTTTTCTTAGGCTTATGAATGAATTTTCTTTTTAATGATTGAGTTCGTATCCATTATACTAAGGTTGTTTTCTCCTGACAATTTTGATATTTCCTCTCACAGAATCTTACGTTTCTTTTGATAAAGGTAACCTTCCCCCCCCCCCCAAAAAAAAAAACAACATTAGCAATTCCTTTATATCATGACAACCTCATATTTATCTTGTTTTCCTTCCTCGGATCAAATTAAAACTAGGAGACCATTGTTGCATTAGATATTTTGGGAAGGCTTTTGGATAAGAGATATGGTAGTGTTGCCAACCTTTTCCTCATCCTTCCTATGATGCCCCTGTATCCATTCTACTTTTTGTTTGCAAGAGAATGCATGTCTTGGAACTTCCATTCTTATAGATACTTGTATGATGGAGAAATTTCTGACGTGTCATCTCTTTTTCCTCTGTTAAAATTCACAACACGAGAATCTGGACTCTTAATAATTCTAGGTCATCAGGTAATTTTTTTTTTTTTTTTTTGGGGGGATTGAATACCCAGAATTCAAGTAGGGAGGAGTTTGTTTGGAAAGCCAAAGTTCCCTCCAAAATTATAGCTCTAGTCTGGTTATGAGGTGTTGGTGCCCATTGCAGAAGTTTGTGGGACAAGCCTTAGGATTTAAGGATTTGTCCTGAGATTGTTTCTCAATTTCTAGTCAACGCTTTCAAAGATTTGGATTGAAAAAGGAAGGTGCAACATGTGTGCGATTGTGCTGTCTTCACCGTGATTTGTTGTATTTGGACCGAAGAAAACATAAAAATTTTAAATCAGTTCTTGGCAACTTCTTATGCATTTCTGCATCTATATTTTTGTGTGGCCAAGAGTTAGGTACAAACTCTTGTGTTCACATTGGACAATCACATGCTGGATCTACCACATGACCTTGAAACTCACTGTGTTATGGAAAAAATTGAGGATACAAATATCATTGTCTTAGAAGGAATAGCATAGGAGTCCGGTGTTGTGGTGTGTGTCTCAGAGGCAAAACAAATGAGTAAGGTGTGTTTTACTCATCCGAACGCTTTGATTTTGGAATGTTAAAAGTCTTTTATGCTGTTGTTTAGGATTAATGAACTATAATAAATTACAGTTCGTTTGAGATTGTAGACATCCACATTGGACTTAGTTGCTTTCTCTTTCTCTTTTCAAATGTTCGAAACAGGATTGATTTGTAAGTAGAGTATATATATATTGTTGTGCACATATAGGTGATGACTAGAGGTCCAATTTATCCCTTAGTGTCATTCGTTGCATCTATTGTTCTCAATGGGTACTTAATGCTGCTATTCTTCAGGCCAAAATAGCCTGATTTTCTCAAGATTTAAGGGGGCACTTTTCAGGCTGCCCCATTTCTTTTCCTCATCTTTCATCTGTTGGGCTCAATGCCTCATGGCCTTGAAGAATATCAATGCTCTTTTAAATTGGTCACTGGGCATGTTGTGGCCTTTTGGGTGGAAAGCTAGGGTTGGGATATACATATCTAGTTCTATGGTGAGATAAAGGAACATGTTGTGACAAATCTTAGTGTCAGTTATGCATTTTTTTTTTTGTATACGGAGCTCCATAAGTCCTTGGAAAGTAATGATTTTTCTCAATGTTTGATCTGTTGATGGTGTCCATTGTCATGGATAGCTTTTCGAGAAGGACTTAGTAGCCATTTCAGAAATGACGTTCCTGGATAAAAATAACAGAATTGTCTCTCATGCAATAAAAAAAGTTACAATAATCAAAATGGTGGTAATATAACGTAGATAGAAACTGTAAGAAAAGTACAGGAGAAAGCTAAAGACGCGTGATGTTAAGTGTGACATTGTCATTTATAGATAACCAGCCACCACCTCAAACTGAATCCCCTGTGGAGGTTAGAACACCTAATAGTTTTCTTGAACCAAGTTCCAAGATCTATGGCAAATAACAATGTAATTATATTCTTAGAGGAAAGATATTATGGCTATCAGAGTAGTTACAGAAAAGAAAATATATATATATATACATATATTTCATGATCCACTGGAAACTTGAAATTTAACCAATTGCCAAATCAATTTGTTGTTATTGGGTCAACACGTAGAGGAGTGGCTAAAGACCAATGAAGGGTGTCTAAAACTGGAGCTTTGTGCTCTTTTGGACATTATCATGATAGCGGAAAAAAATGAAAGGATGAGGAAAGTCTTAGGTAAATGAACTGAGAGCAGTTTGCAAAACGTGGGAGGTAGGTAAACATAACTACGAAATATATTCCATGGTCTGCAAATTAGATCACTTAAAACTGGATCTAATTGTTAACAAAGTTGCCTTTTTTGAGTATTGTCCTTTCAGGATTCTTCATGTGTAAGTTCTTGCTGCCACATAATGATTTTGATTGCCACGAATTTTGCCTTTGGAGAACTTGTTTGGCATCTTCCCTGTATTGTTCCTCAGTAAGTTTGTTGTTTTTGACTTATTGAGATTTCTCGTCTTCTTGGAGGATTAACAAGTCTTATCATCCACTTGACGTGTATGACCTGAATTTCTTGATTTTATCTCATGCACTTTGCTATCAAGGCAAGATTTTCCTTGCTATTGTTTAAGGAGGAGGTCATTGACCTTGCTTGTTAGTTTATCTCTTGGAGGCAAGTTAAGGACAGAAGAAATGAAATTTGATGCTATTACTTGCATGCTTCAAGGAATCAGGGGTACCCGATGCTCCAAATGAAGGTGAAGAGGATATCCACATTTTATTGGAGTAGCAATCGAACTGCCTCCCTTACCCAACCATTGATTGAATGTTTGATTTTTGTGTTTCCATACAGGAAGAGCTTAAAATTCTATGATTCCAGCAATGGACCAATGATGATCACCCATTAGGTGTCACAAGAAAAAAACAACATCAAAGTTGAGCAAAGCAAAAAGAAGCTTTATGTTGTGGAGGATCTTGCAGTAGTGGTGAAAGACTTTTTGAAGGTATGCCTGCCATTTGGTTTTTACTTTGGTCACTCAGCTATTATGCTAGCCAGAGCAAGCCACCAAATGCAGCAATCATCAAAGATATATTACCATCACATCTCATTTCCTAGTATTCAATTAGCCTGGCACCCAGAGAGACCATAGGGTGTAAGAGCTTATTCCTGGGCCATGACTTCAGAAAATGATATTCTGCCAATCTTGCTTGGGTATTGTCATAATTTTTTTATTTCAATTATAAATTATAATAGTTACTATAATCAAGCAGCCTGGCACCCAGAGTAGGGTGTAAGAGCTTATTCTTAGCCATGATATTCTGCCCTGAATGATATATTTTCTTCCATTCAGAAAATGAAATCGATCAGCTAAGTTTTGAATGATACCTGCAAGTATTGTCATAGTTTTTTTTATTATTATTATTTCAATTATAAATTATAATTGTTATTATAATCAAGCAGCCTGGCACCCAGAGAGGCTATAGGGTGCAAGAGCTTATTCATTGGCCATGACTTCAGAAAATGATATTCTGCCAATCTTGTTTGGGTATGTTGATCCTGTTGATGATGTTTTATGTTAAAATGGTATTTTTTTCTGGCGAATGTATGGAGAAATTCTCTGGTTTGTGTAGTGTTTGCTGTTGGCAAACCACAGCAATCTCATAAATCAAACTTGTTAGTTGTACCTCATTTCGGCCATTTTACAAGTAGATTGAGCTCTCTTTTATAGGACTTAAGAATTCTGGTGAATTCACTTGTAGATGCAGTTGCTGCAAGTAATTCTTTGGCGGACGAATGCAGACAACTTGGACAATGACTTCTATTGTTGTTCCTTTGACTGGTGAATATAGCAAAGAGCAAACAGTGAGTATTCTTCTACAGCCTGTAATACAATTTGTTACAGAAATATCTTCAATGAAATGTATAATCCTAGAGCTGAGAAAGTGTTTGTTGAGATGAGTATTTTGAATGAAGTGCCCTATCCTGGTGTCACTTTTGTTTACTTATACAAATTCCGGCCAGTTTAAAACTGCATATTCACTTTTCTTGTTTCTTACGAGGTTTAATTTGCTTGAAGTCGGAATATTGTGATTTCAGGTCATGCCCCAATTGGGGATGTTGAAATATTTCAGGTCATGCCCCCATTGGGGATGTTAAAATATGTATTCTTGTGTAAAAGGGTGCAACATAGTTTCTCTGTGCCAGATCAGTGCCTTTTTTTTTTTTTGGGACTTGACTAGTGGACTCTAGTATGTTTGGGAGTTTTGGGGAGGAAAAAAAAATAATTAAGAGAGATAAAAAAATGAGAGAAAAATTATAATTTTCTCTTCATTTTGTTCGAGAGTTTTATAAAAAAAAATGAGATTCATTAGAAATAATAAGTTTTGCTTTCAGCTTCTAAGGGTATTTTTGGAATGCAAAAAATATTTAACTCTAACATTTTCTCTCCTCTATTTTTTTCCATTTTCTGGAGAGAATTTTAAATTTAGAGGGATCTCAAATTTATTCAAATTCTTTTTTTCTCGTATTTAAACTCCTAAAAGGAAAAAAAAAAATCATAAATTTTTCTTCTAATTCTTTCATTTCTCTCCAAATTTTTTCATCCAATTGAGTTGTTAGTGCTCTCATGGATGCATAACAAGGAGGGAGAAGAATCTCTTTATGCTTGGATGATGTGCTTTGAAGGTTATCGACTCTCATGGAGTTGTAAATAAGATCTCTTGGAATGTTATAATCGATGCCCATATGAGAATTGAAGACGCAAGTGAGGCATTTCTAGGAGTCTTGGCTTGTGCACATCTAGGATTGGTGGGATGTAAGCAACATGGTTCAATTGTTTATTTTGGTTTCAGGCCCTACGCCTATGTTGGCAATGGCTTGGTTAATATGCATGCCAAGCGTGGTGAGATAATCGGATCTTTTTTTTTTTGGATTTTTATCGATCGATATTTAAATTTCATTTGATTAATACGATTCGATCACTGTGAAGCTTATTAAGGGGTTGATTCTCTCAAATCCATTTTCTTTATTCACAAAATTCAAATTTGAGATTTTTAACTAAGAGGATAGAGTACTTGACAATTTAACCCAAAAGAGTTTGGTATTCGATCTATTTTATAATTCCAATTTTATTGGATGTCCCCAAAGGGATGGTCTATTTTATAATTTCAACTAAATATATGTTGAAATGATCTGATAATCATACTTGCAAGCATATTTTACCTGTTATGTGTCAAGATATTATATAATTTTAATAAAAATAGGAGTAAAATTATAATTTAATTACTAAAGAATCTTAATTATAATTTCTATGTTATGAGGAAATTAATGTTCGATTCTTTAATTTATGTTCCTTTTGAATTAAAACATTTTAGTTTCTTAATATTTTGACATTTTGTTTATATAAAATTTACCCTTGAATTTTGACCATTTGGAAATGTCGTAAACTTTAAATCTTATTTTTAGATACTTCATATCTTGTTCATAATGCACAATTTGAAATTTATTTTTATTATTAAATAGAAGTCATATTTATTGAATTAATATTTAAAATTATACATACATACGCGCGCGCACCCACACACACACGCATATATATATAAATATATATATATATATATATATATATATATATATATATACATTATCCTATCAAAATCGCAATTGGGAAACCTTGGGTGTGATCAGTTGAGCACTCAATAAGAATTTAGAGGCCGTCTAAAATTGTTTTAAAAAATAATATTTATAAGCACTTAGAGGCCATTTAAGATTGTTTAAAAAATGTTGCTTATAAACACTTAGTACTTATAAGCAATTTTTTAATTTATAAGTTCATTTTAGTTTTTTTAAAAAATAAGTTGTTATTTGTTTGAATAAATATTATTTAAAAATAATTAACTGTTTAGTAAAATGAGTGTTTATAAACTATATAAATAAGGAAAATATCATAGTGGACATAAGATTTGGTATGATTATAGTTTTTATTAAATACAAAAGGGTGAAAATCTATTTTTGTTGATAAAAATAGCTTATTTTGGTTTTGTTTAAAAGCATCAAAATGAAAAAAGAGGTAAGAAAAATTTATTGATTTTTTACCTTATAAGCATTGTTTTTTTGTTTATAAATACTTTTATAAATTTTAGTTATTAAACGGTTATAATTTTAGTTTTGATTTATAAGTTAGTTTAACTAGTTTATGAACAATTTCAAACACTCTCTTAGTACTTATAAGTAACTTTTTAGTTTATAAATCCATTTTAACTTTTCAAAAAAATAAATTATTATCTATTTGGATAAATATTATTTAAAAATAGTTAACTGTTTAATAAAATAAGTATTTAAAAAAGAGAAAAAACTACAGTGAGTATAAGATGTGATATAGTTATAATTTTTGTTAAATACAGGAAGGTGAAAATATATTTTTGTTGGTTAAAATAATTTATTTTATTTATACTTAAAAGCATCAAAATGAAAAAATTGATAGAAGTAGTTTATTATTTTTTAACTTATAAATATTTTTTGGATTTATAAGTATTTTTATAGATTTTAATTATCAAATATTTATAATTTTAATTTTACTTATAAATTAATCAAAACTAATTTATTCAATTTATAAGCAATCTCAAACATTATCTTGGAGTCTGCAGTGTTGATGGTTTCCTATCGATTACATTGGCCGGTAATCGGAGAGTTGACTGAGCATCACTTGCCCTTGGGCTCATTTATTGAGCATAACAAGTTCACCTTCCAATTTGAGATTCAAAAGAAAAATTGAAACGCCAATATACAACCTGATAAATAATAGTGTTAAATATTTTAATTAAGTTTTGGATTTAAAATTTGAGAATAAAAAATATTATATTAGAAAAGTTTCTCCTAAATTAGATCTGATAACTTTTGAATTAGATTAATGAATCCGGATATCGGTATGTTATATATATAAAAAAAAAAAAAAGAAACAAACAAACTGAAACAAGTTAGGAAAATTGCCTATCATTCAACCATTTCTCACCCCTTACTCAGAAGAATAAGGAAAATTATGAATATTCACACATTAGCATTTATACAAATGGAATTCCGGACAGAATCTGTTGTTCCCCAACATAAAAATGTGGCTTAAACATGTCTCCATTCCACCTAAATTATAATTGTTGGAAGTGTTTTTAAAATCGAATCGGACCAACCGGTTTGATTAGTTCAATCGTAAACCATTCTATAGTTCAGTTCGGTTTGCACTATTAAACTAAATAAAATCAAAACCGATCAAAACTGTTTAAAATCACTCAAAGCCAATAAGACCAATAAACCGTTCAAACCGGTCTGACAGATTTTTCATTACAACTAGTGTTTTCATGTGTTGTTAATACAAATTCATTTTTTCAAAAATATATAGATTTTATTTTATTTTAAAATATATAATATATAAATTATATATGACATTATGATAATGTCATTCAATTCGTAAAGCGATCTAATCAGTCCAATTAATAAATCAATGAATCGATAGATCAACGAATGGATTACCGGTTCAATTTTAAAAACATTGATTTTTTAAGGAATCCTATGATCTGGCCATCGACCCACTTCCTCAAATGGCAAGCTCCGGTACGTATACCCTATGATGGTATATTTCTCAACACTCCCCTAAAAGGACAAAAAAACAAAAGAAAAAAAAAAAAAAAAAAAAAAAGAGTTTTCTTGTGGTCACGTATGAGTTTTAGTGCACATGGATAGGCATTAATCTCTATTTCAGTGAATTCATCATTCACCAATCCCAATAAAATACCAAATCCCTCTGTCTATCTCTATGTGCATGTGATATATACTATAGCTTGCATTCCCCCCCCCCCCCCACCAATGCAATGCCGTGCCTTCGCAGCTACTCTCTCTTTCCATTTCAATCAAAAACTTCTGCAATATCTTGAAAAGAGATTTATCATATCATCCGGACTGGCATGAATCAAAAAAGAGGTCCTAACCTTAAGCTCAGAGGTTCATGCCGAGCTCTTCTCTCCATAAAACTATGCTTTCCTTAGCAACACAAGAAAGAAAAAATAAAGTGCAAAAGATGAAATATAGTCATATCAAGTGAAAAACTAAGCACCCATTATCAAAATAAAAATAAAAATTATCATACACAATCATTTACTAAAAATTACGTTGTTGGTCAGATCTAAATAAGAACCTCTTGATCAATGGGAGGTGTATGACTAATAAATTGATACAAATTTTCCATTAATCTCAATACATCATTGTATAGGTTGCAATATGAAAATGACTATATAGCATCATGAAGCATCAGGAAAAAAAAATGGGGAAAAAAGAAGGTAGAAAACCTCAATGGTGCAAGGGGTTTGGACCAGTAGGGACAAGCCTTTGCTCTACTCCATAACGTGGGTCGACCTGGTCGCCAACTGGGTCAGGCTCCACCGGCCGGTTTTTCCGGTGATTTATAAATGGGGTGAAGTCATATTTGGTCACCAACACTTTCCTGCTTGCCAATGTATGAACACTGGTTCTGTTGTTGGTTCTTGAAATGAAACTACAAGTATTGAAAAGCAAGAGGAGAAGAGAGAACCAGAGAATTAGTCTCAAGGAGTTTGTGACTTTGAGAGCCATAGGAAGAGAGAAGATGATAGAAGAGAAATGAGTGCATGGAGTGATGAAATGTTGTTGAGGAGAAAGAGAGAGAGTGTGAGAAAATGAGTTGTTTGAAAATGAAGTTTGGAAAATTTGACAGCTTGAATCTAGTGGATTTGTGCAAGAAATGTTGAACAAGTTTGACATGGGAATGTGTTTGCTTCCGTGAGACTCAGACTGTATAGTACTTTAATAAAAGGAGAGAGAGAGAGAGAGAGAGAGAGATTTTTGGCACAAGTGATGCGGAGAGGGAGCAAAATTTTGTAGACCCTTCTTCCAATGAAGTGTTCCTTTGCGTTCAAGGAACATATGGGCATTAAAAGCTTAGCATTGTCAAACGTTAATAATTTATAAAAAGATGACCCAAAAGGGGAAAATTATAAAATTAAGTAAATGAAGAGCTAAACTACAAAGTCAGAACAGCTTACTATAAAAATAAATCAATGCCTAAATCAGGCATAAGGTGACAGAAAATCCATCATATATGGACCTTGTTTTGTGATTTCACTTTTGGACAAAATTCAGATTGCATTGTCCTACTCTCTTACTTCATCATGGTCCAATAGCTAATGTAGACCCCTTTCTAAATACCCCCCAAAACAAACACAACTTATTTAGCAGTTTTCTCAACTACTATGAAAAGTTCACCATTTAAACCCAGTGATACCTTCAAAATAATAGGTGATAATTGGTATTAATTTTTTTTTTCAAAATCCTTATTGAGTTAAAAACATGAATAATCCCTATTTTTTGTATATACCAACTGATATCCTGATTCATATTCCGACTAATCCGATTTGAAAATTATCATGTCCAATTTTGCTCAATTTAGGAAAAACTCTCCTAACATAATTTTTTACATTCCCAAGTTTTAAATTTTAAACTTGGCAAAGAGATCTAATACTCTTATCCACTAGACGGATTATCCTTTGGAAAATGATCCCTATTTTAATGTTTCTTTCAAACTATTTTGTAACTAACTTTGACTAATAACGATGACACCATACAAAATGGTCAAAGTCCCATGATTACAGAGAGTCTACAATGACATGGATATAGTTCACCGTGACATTGATATGATCAGAAGTTACCCCCAAAATGAAAATTAATTAAGTTTTTAATCAAAGGATTAGAATTTTACCAATTTTTCCTCTGGTATAAAGTTGTTAAACCATACGAACCCATGGTATGATTTGAAGAGACTTTGGCAGTTGAACTTGCAAGATCATCATGATAAGTGAATCTTGTCAAGAGCAGTAATGGATTTGCCAATTTTATTTTGTTCATTTAGACAGTATGATAGCATGTGCATGAGTAGCTGTGAAATTAAGAGTTAGAGTCAACTCATAAGATTACAGAACAAATCATAATTTCACTTAAAATTTGGGGGACAAAAGTGTTCCTAGCCCCTTTCAAGCTTGGTTTCAACAACCACATTTGGACACCAAAAAAGAAATTGTGGAGTAATGTAGGGGGTAACATGATGAAAAGAATTTATTATATTAATTTCATAGTCTCCCCCCAAAAAGGAACAGCCCAATGATCACAATCCTCCCTTCAACCTGATGATCCAAGTTCAAATCTCGATGTAACCAAAAAAAAAAAAAATTAGTCTCCTGGAAATTACAGTGACGTATGCTATCTTTTCTTGCAGGTTACAGTGTGAAACAAAAAACAAACAAATAAGTTAAATAACAGCTAATTGAAAGAAAAATTCACAAGTGGACAGCCAAAAGGTTTCAACTTTTTAGAGCTTCCCATATCTTTCGGAAGTGGGAAGTATGACTTTGAATGGTTTTTTGCAAAATGAGAGGCTTTTGTCGGTAGACCAAGATGAGCATATGCCTTATAATATATAATATACTAGGAGACCAATGCCTTTAGAATAGGGAGAATGCGGGGATTGGAACTCTCACCACCTGTAAGGGTTAAGCACCTTTGTACCACTGGACCAAGAGATTTTAGTTTAGATGGGTATGCTTACTCCAAACCAGGCAAAGTACACGTCGCCTTAAGCAGGGCTGGGAAGGGCTCAGGCCGGCCCTCAAATTTCATATCACTTACCCATTAGTACCTGAGAAATTTCTTTTAACCATCAACATTGCCCTATAAAGACCGAGTAGTGACACCACAAGGCTTGGCATTTTCACATAGTTATCACTATCAGCTCCAACTGACTTATTCAAAAGAGTCCATAATCAACTCAGAGAGTAGTTACCTAGAGAAGAAGAAACCCTAATCAAAGCAAAATCTTATTCAAGTCGTGTTTTGGTAACAATGCACCGACTTAATCTAGCCACCATCGTAATATATGATACCATAACATCTGCAAGGAAATTCCATTTTCATTGTTGTGAGTCAGGTAGGAAAATCTGCAAGGATCGCAGCAGTATTGAAGATCCCATTATCGCAAAGAAAAACAATTCCATAAAATTTTGGAACTCTAAATAACATTGTGAGTCACTCCCACATCACGTATGCTTGTGGCCTAATCTGGCCACCATCACAAGCTACAACAACAAAGATTTCCATTTTCATTCTCTATTCTCACAACCTGAAAGCTTGTCCCCCTTATGAATGTACATCAAAAGAAGGGAAGAGAGGGGGTTAGGCAAAGGGGTTGTCGAAATAGGTAAATGCCTTTACCCAACTCATGTCAATGACAAATCAACATGTGCTTTCACAAGATCATAGACCAAGATATAAAAACCACACCAGGATCAGAGAACCAAAACATAGTCAAAACGTATCATATGTTGCTTCACTGAATACAAGCACATAAATACCATAGCACATGAATCTCATTAAACACATCAAAGTCTTAAACCCCAATTACCTTCAAACTTTTTAAATTAACTCCAAGAATCAAATCGAACACCACCAACACTTATTAACAATCCCCAGAAACACATAATCACCAACATAATGAGCATGTCATCCAAAGATGTGACATAAGTCAATATGAACAATGCAAAAGCACTACTTCAAGATAATTTTAGTGAACCAAACTTCATCATTCTCTACATAAGCACCACAATTCTCTCTACAAGACTTCTACCCACCATGTTGCTCAAAACATCACAACCATACCTTAACAAAACTAATTAGAGAGAGTTTTAGGAAGAAAAATAGTGTGAAGGAGTAAAAGAGAATGCTTAGGCTTTTATAGGATTTGCTGTCCATAAGTAGCTAGGCGGTGAAGGGATTGGACAACACTTGCACATAGGTGGCACAAGAAAGGCTAGGTAGTAAAGTACTAATCATGGAAATGACACATGTCCTCATAGGAAACAATTAATTAAGCATGAGATAGCGAATATTTAAGCACGGCATGCCAATCATCAAGCACAAGGTGTTATAGGCAGGACCATATTACCACATTATATGAAGATAGTATTTGGTCAGGATTTTACAGTTTGTCTACCAGGTATCGGTATGGATATTAGAGATGTGAAGCGGCATTCTTCTACCATGTTTTTGAGACAACCTGCATATAAAAGAAATGTTACAGATCTTCAACTTCAAGCTCAAATGGCATCTGGGGTTTGTTCATACATCATTTTCATCCAATAAATATGCCCCTCTATATAAGTTGACAAGTGCATGCCTTTCAGAATTAAGTATTTCAAAAAAAAAAAGTCTATTCAGTTAACGTATTCATATCTACCAAAAAGACATGCTCTTAATGATGTCTGTGCAACACCATCAAGATCCTTTTAGGCTACAATAGGACACTTTGCAAGTAATGGACATTATTAACTATTTTTTTATCAGTATTATTAACTATTATTTGCATGTACAAATGGACAAATAAGTGGCAAGCACATTCTGATGGCTCTTGCAAAACTAGAAAAGTTGGAGAGTGTCAGATACATTAATCATGATGGTCACCAAGAATTGGTGCCCGGAAAACATTATTAGGTAACAAGCTACTAAATTATAAACCATGATGATGCAATGGAATATGAAAACTTCCCATATCCACAAGAAAATAAACTCTAGCCCCACAAAAGATGAACGTGTAGTATCAACTTCTAGGTTAATTGTTATATTGCGGTAACTGATGTAAAGATTTATCCATATCCTTACTTCACCATATCAACAGTTGTGTAACATACAAATCAATCAAGGAATTGCATAACACCACACCTAGGAAGAGTAAGAGAGAACAACAGCTGCTATTGCCATTATGATGCTTCTCTAGAAGAGTCAAATCTCAAAGAAGTTTTAAGAAAAATGCCATAAGTTCAACCAAATGCATCATCAACAAGGCTCACTATGCAACCAAAAAAGAGCAAGAAGCAATGTAAGATAGTCCCAGCATACAGTTGTTGAAACTGTAGACCAGCAAACAAACCAAGATTAAACAGAAGAGCTTTTAAAATAAACTGTAAAACAAATATTAAACTGTATTTGTTACCCAGGGATGAGACAGAGGCACTTATTAATAAGATATCTAGTTTCAAGAAGTTATCCAATTATTTCAGTGTTGTTCATTAAAACATAGACATAAAGATGAATGCTGGCAAGACACAAAAAGGATACGAATTTTTCAAGTAAGATGTTAGATAAAACCATAAAAGGTATAGACGTGAGGGAAAACAGTTTTGGCTTCTTCAAGCACAGAGGCATTTTGGTAAATTTTCTGTTGAGAGAGAAGATGATAGGGAAAAATAACATAAAGACATATATGCATCTGGCGATTTATACTAAATATAAAGAAACATGCTCTGTGCATCATAGGGGACCCATTTGAGAAGCCTCTTATTACCTCTTCTCATTCAACTTGCAGCATTTGTCAAATAATATAAAAGACTTTTAATAGGAAATGTAAAGTACAGCAAATAAAAATCAAATTCCTCAATCAAAAATACTAAAATTGTCATTTATATCAATAATTTTTTACATTAAACCCCAACTAGCCCGTTGTCTACTCAATCTCTACTTTCCCAATCACCGCCATTATATTTTGAGTTTCTGATAGCAGAAATCAAAAATGAAGATAGAACATCTCAATTCTGTCTCCTCATAAGGAATCTAGAAATTCAGATCCTACCTTCTTCCATTCTCCAAGAACTCCTATGAAAAGTAAGAGGTAGTGCACATAAAAATGCCATTTTTAAGTCAAACTCATAATGGAACTAAATTTCAATTTGACCAGTGTCAATTGAAAGATAATTTATGAAATCAAGTTTAAAGAAAAAGAAACCAAGTATGCAGCATATTACTCGTGTTTTCTAAAGCTTCAATAATGTTTGTGTAATCCATGACCTAATTATTTGCAACACATTTCCACATTATAGATATGCATTCATAGTCTAGAATGGTCTTAAAAGCGATCCTCAAGGATAACCACAGCAAGAAAAGAATACGATCATGAAGCAGATAAAAGGCCATAATGTACCATCTGTATATGCATAAACAATCTATAATAAATATACAGCCAAGCAGCATGCACTGATGGCCAATACTTTCAAGGAGAATGTTCATAGGCCAGATGCAGATTGTGTGGTCCAAGTTCTCGTATGTGGGTAGGAGACATTTTTGGAGGCAGTTTTGGAGATCAATAAGTATAAGACCCCTGAACTGATGAATTTAGGCCCCATTAATTATTGAAAGTGGTACCTTTTCTAATAGTTATCTTTCTTAAGTAATGCTGGCATTCTAGTGATTCAAAAGTGGTTTTAATGGTCAAAAGGAGGTTAACCAATTTCCCCTAAAACAACAAGCAATACACACACATAAATGCAAATATGTATGACCAGGGGGAATTCACCTCTCTCTCCTAGATAGATTAAAAAGATGGCCATGATACACATTACAGTGGCTAGAAGAGTAGATTTCACCCATCCAAATACCGTCTAGACCCTATAATGAGGATACTGTCAATTTGTTAAAGACAAAGAACAAGCACTGACAGACTCGGAGCCATTTCTGAGCCATGCAGGCCTTGATCGTCTTTCTAAACCAAATAATATTACTATATTTAGTTGTATAGAAGTAAATGCTTAGGTACCAGATGGAGCATCGTATCATCAAGTTGAGGTTACCTTGTTTGAGGGTTGAACATATGAACAAGTACGCATACCTATAAATGAGCCAATGTCCTTTAACATTAACTATTCGTGATTTGACTAGATTTTTTTTTTTTAAACAAAGTATTTGACCACTTTCAAGATGTCTTTCTCTGGCTACAACACGAAGCCTACCCATTTCTTTCTAGACCAAGATAAAATTTTCAAATTATTAAACTCATTAAGAACAATTAACAAAGACATGTCTCATATCTGAACAAGCACACGATCATTACTATAAGGAAAAGAAAAATAATATCTTGATCACTTACATTGTTAGAGCTAAACTAGAAAGTGAGAGAATAGATTAACAATAATATCAATAGTTAGAAGAAATTTGAGAAATGGGAGAATTCATACTTCGAATTTTACATAGAATAGTCTGTCCAGCCTGAAGATAGAAAGTTATGCATGCTTGAACAGTTTCATGCTGAGCCAATGAAAATATACAGCAACCACAAGTATAGGAAGAGTTAAAGGCACCAAGAAGCAATAGTACCTTCACAAGGATGAAACAAGTCAGTGATGCATGAACATAAGTACACAAGCATACATCATGAACATGTAATATCAAATTCAAGTTCAATACTTTAGTGAGATAAAACATAGGAGGACAATCTATCCATCATTTAAAAAAAAAAAAAAAAAAGAGCAAACTGTACTCAACAAGAAACCAACTGATCACATCAGGTTCAGAAGAAATATCTGGCACAACAAAAGTCACCTAAAGATTTTCGGAAATAGAAACATAAAGCTTGGTCATGCGAGCAATCTCATGTTCATTTCTTTCTCCGGTTCACCCTATTGCAAAGCCATTCACCAAACCTTTTCCCTAAAAAGCAAGCTTTATCTGCTAACTGTGTTTTCATTTAAATCTTTCAAGCTATGAGAGAAGAAATTATGAACATCAAAGCACTTCATTGTCTATAAAATGTCTTCAGTACACATAAAATGCTTCGAAGTAAATCATGCAGCAAATGTGATGAAATCAAAAATCCACATTAAAGCACCCAAAAGAAACCTTCCCACCCATTTAGAGGAATCAGCAATCTCCCTGTTATTTACCAAGCCACTTCCAATATAATATGCCATATTCAGAGATAGTTCCCCCCCCCCAAAGTAAAGTTTAACTAATGGTTTTTGGCCCCTTGGGATCAAAATTAAACTCCTCATAATAGCAAAGGTAATTATGTGTGTGTGTGTGTGCGTGTGTGAGAAAGAGAGATCATCACAACTCTTTGCTGCATATCTTTCAGAATTCCTTCTGCATATCTCGTTATTAATTTAAAGGACAACTGGTGCTAAGCCCCACAGTTTGGACGTCATCATATTAGATATAGGTTGCAACCTTGCTTGTGCAATTACTCTCAGCACATCATTTCATTGCAATCAAAAGTATTTTAATCACAATTCCACAATAAGGGACCAAATCAAAAAAGGAGAAGGTTCTAAACTTTTACAGTCAATTAGACCTATTCAAAAAGGGCAATCTCATGATAAATAGGATAAATATATTTCAAACACTTAAAAAAAAAAGAAAAAAAAATAGAGAGAGAGGCGCACAACCTATGCTGCACAGACACAACACTGGACATACACAGGGATACGGAAAAATCCAAAAATTGTAGGACACAACCCAACTTGAATATGTTATTAAAATATATGTAAATATAAAAATGCTAATATTTATGAGTATATAATCAAAATTGATATAAAGATAAATTACTAGCATTCTGATTAATACAAAATTAATCACGAGATCTATAATTAGTTATATAGTCAAGATTCATATAATATAGTTTAAAATTTTTTAATATATTTTATCTAATATTTAATTTTCTTAAAAGAAAATCTACAGAGGTTTCGAGAAAAATTGGTCTACCATGTTTGGCACATCTAACATGCGTATATGTGATTGAGATAGCGTGCATGTGCTTTATAGTAGGTAACTTGCAAACACTAGGACTATAGCACAACTACCAACACCATGGAAGCCCATAGATTATAATTTGTATGCTCACAAGGTGCAAAAACCGGTCTCTCATTCCCTCTCTAAAGAAATAGTATTGACCTTTTACTATAAAGATGAGGTAGAATATGGTACCCCATTAAAAAAGTTTGGTGGCATCTGAAACTTTTTTGCTTCTCTTTTTTTTCTTTTTTTTTCTTTTTTTTTTTGGGGGGGGGGGGTAAATTCTAGACTATGTTTTCCTAAATGCTTTCTTATGTTTTGAAATAAGGTATCTGCTTTTATATTAGTTCTCAAAATTAGCATCGTCAAAAATATCAAATCCTATTCTTTTGCAAAATCCCATTAGCAACAAAGAACATCATACAGAGCGAAGATCACCCTCGAAAATAATCAGATGTCATAATGCAAGAGTACTAAAAGATAAGAGGGGGGGGAAATGAGTTATTTGAAAACATCACATATCCAAATTTGAGAGAAAAATAAATAAATAAATAAAATAAACCCCTGTTTATTATCAAGAGTATTTTCCAGGAAAATAAAATTTGTTAGGATATACAATGGTTCTAGTTGTACAATGTACCTTTCCATCATCACAGTCTTTCTAGAAGTTTTAATCTTCACATTTTCTCCTCCTAACCTACTCCTACTTCTAGCCCGCTTCTAGTCTATGCATATAGTCATGAAAACTCATTAGGGGCAAAAAATTATAGGTGAAAAGACTGAAGAAATGCAAAGCCATAATAATATCTCACCTAACCATATATACCCCCACCCACATAGGGCATTTTGCGACGATTATTAGCCCCTTGATGCAGAGAAGGAAGTAAAAAGTAGTACATAGACCAAACAAGAACTCAGACTTGATTTAGATTGACGTTGGAACTCAAAATGCTTGAAACCTAATTTCAATTAATGAACATAAATAGCAAGCACCCATAAAAACTACTTATGCTAAGGTTACAGAAATAACCTTTTAATCTTAACCCTAGATTACAAGAAACTTTGTCTAATTTCAGTTGTTTAAACTCACTAAAAGTCATATACTACTGACTTACCTAATGGCAATCAAGTAAACTAAAGAAGCGAAAGTAAAACTAAAAAAAATAATAATGATAAATTCAGGAATGCTCCTGGATGCTTCTACCTCGGTTCAAAAGATCAATCTTCTTAATCTGATATTCAATAACTTCATTTCTCTTCCTTTGTAATCAATCAACCATTTTAGTTGAGAAAGCTCTTGATCCTTTCCATCGAACGCATGAAAATAAAACAAGCCAACAGCTTCTTCATCATTACAAAGCAAATTCTTCATTTTTGAAGGATGCAAATACTTTTCTTCTTTATCATCTTTTGCATTTCTTCTAGCCAACACGTGAACATCCCCAAAACTCATTGATTAACTTCTTAAGTTTAACAGCCTTGCAAAAGGAAACTTCCTCCTCATTCTTGTAGACATTATGGACTAAAAACCTTGTGGTGACAAGAAATGTATTTTCCTTTCAAGTCAAAGTGATTTTACAGGGTTGTGGATATTACACTAGTTTGACATTAAACTCTTTCCCAACTTGCTTGAAAATTATTTTCTCAACACTTCCATTGTTGATGACATCACATACCATTGCTTCACACATTTGCTCTTCTGTGTTGGGAGTGGCTAAAACTTGTTGAAAAATGAAACTTTCACCTTAAATCTGCAGCAAATCAATTTCTTCATCATCATATTCACAAAAAAGGGTGCACCATAGATCTCATCTTCCTCGTTAGACTCCCAATCTGAATATGTCCTCTACCTAATCTTCCATGAAAATCAGCCACTTTTGATTTAATTCTACCACCACTTTAAAACTGTAAAATGTATTAACCACTCTCACTCCACCTTGCACCACAAAAATTACGGGTCAAGTGAGAGCTTTCCTCCTTGCAAGTGTTAGTAAGAGATTTAATCAACAGAGTCAATCAAGGAATCAATATCAAAATGAGCAAGTCAATTAGAAAATCAAGGGAATTCCATCAATCTACAAGTCAATTCGGAAATCAAGGGGATTCCATCAATCTACTAGTCAATTCGGAAATCAATGGGATTCCATCAATTTGTTTAATCATACCATATACATAATTAGATTACCAAAATTAACATATATAGATTAGGAATAAGAGAAGATCATGATTGTAATTTAAAAACTTTCTTGAATTTTTTCTGTACAATTTTTTATATTTCTGTACAATTTGTCTGAATGAGTTTCTTCTTCTTTATTATTTCATATATATAGAAAATTGTACAGAAATAATTCAGAAAAGTTTTTAAAGTACAATCGTGATTTTCTCTTATTCCTAATCTATATATTCTAATTTTAGTAATCTAATTATGTATATGGTATGATTAAATAAATTGATCGAATCCTGTTGATTTTCGAATTGACTAGCAAATTGATTAAATCCCTTTGATTTCCGAATTGATTAGTAAATTGATAGAATCTCCTTGATTTCTGAATTGATTTGTAGATTGATGGAATCCCCTTGATTTCCGAATTGACTTATTCATTTTGATGTTGATTCCTTGATTGGCTATGTTAATTAAATCTCTTACTAACATCCCCCTCAAATTGATGCAGCTAATCAAGAAGCATCAATTTGTTCATGAGAAACTGGTGACGAGGCCGAGGTAGTGCCTTGGTAAGAACATCAGCCAGTTGAAGATCTGAGGTAATATGCGGTAGGGAGATAACCTGATTTTCAAAAGCTTCACGAATAGAATGACAATCCACTTCAATATGCTTGGTGCGTTCATAAAAAACAGGATTAGCAGCAATCTGAATAGCACTAATATTATCTGCATAAAGAGGTGTGGGATCGGATTGAGAAAATCCAATTTCAGTCAATAAACCGCGAAGCCAAATAATTTCTGAACAAGCAGTAGACATAACACGATATTCCGATACGGTGGATGATTTGGATACCTGAACTTGTTTCTTATTTTTTCAAGAAATAAGCACAGAGCCAAAAAACATACACCAACCAGTAATAGAGCGTCGAGTGTCAGAGCAGCCTGCCTAATTAGCATCACTATAATCAATTAATCGAAAGGAGGATCCAACAGGAAAGAATAAACCATGACCAGAAGCACCCTTTAGGTAGCTAATGATACGACGAACAGCTTCTAAATGAAGGTATCAAGGGGTATGCATAAACTGACAGACTTGCGAAACAGCGAAAGAAATGTCAGGATATGTAATTATTAAATAATTAAGACTTCCGATCAACTGACGATATATCATAGGATTAGGAAGAAGGTCACCCTCATCACGACTAAATTTCACATTAACCTCAAGAGGGGTGTCAACAGGAGAAGCAGATTGAAGTCCAACTAAAGAGATCAAGTCCTTTGTATATTTTTGTTGATGCAAAAAATACCCTTCCGATCCAAACGGACCTCAAGACCCAAAAAATAGTGGAGAGAACCAAGATCCTTAATACGAAATAAAGTTTAGAGCTGCTTTTTAAGCTGTTGAATCAAAATAATATCTGTCAGTGATTACAATATCATCTACATAGACAAGAAGAAGAATAATACTATCCGCAGTTTTGTAAAGGAATAAAGAAGAATCATACTGGCTGTGAGTAAAAGAAAAACCGAGTAAAGTAAAACCAAATTTCTCAAACCATGCCCGAGGTGCTTGTTTCAAGCCATAAAGAGAACGTTTAAATTTGCACACACCAGAAGAGGAAGAGAATAAACCTGGAGGAGTCATAAAAATTTCTTCCTTAAGATCACCATGCAGAAACGCATTTTTAATATCCATTTAATGAAGTGACCATCCCTTAGAAGCAACAATAGCAATAACAGTTCGGATAGTAGTCATTTTGGCTACTGGAACAAATGTTTCATCGTAATCCACCCCATATTCCTACCTATTGCCAAGAGCAACCAACCGAGCTTTATAACGGTCAAGAGAACCATCAGAATTCAATTTCACAGAATATACCCACTTACAGCCAATAGGTTTAACACCAGGAGGGCATGGAACAATATCCTACGTATGATTTTCTTGAATTGCTTGGAGCTCATCTTGCATTGCTTCTTTCCAATACGCATTTGAGCTGCCTGAGAATAATAAGTAGGAACAGAAATATTCGATAAAGTTACATTAAGAGATGTATGTGAAAACCCATACCTATCTGGTACATGGGAGACACGTGTAGATCTTCGAGGTGCCGGAGGTATAGGCTCAGGTGGCGGGTTAGTATCAGAAGGAATTAAAGTGGTTTTACGTCTCGTATACACAACTGGTTTGAAACGCTCAATAGGACATGGAACATCATCAAAGTGAGGAAGTATATGAGGATTAGTATAAGAGACCACATTAGACTGAAAAAAGTGATTCTCAAAGAAAATCACGTTTCGAGAGGTACGAAGGCAATTAGCAATAGTATCATAACATACAAATCCCTTCTGAGTGATACTGTAACCCAGAAGCGCACACTTAACAGCCTGGACACCAAGTTTGTGACGTTCAGTAGATAGTAAGTGAACAAAACAGACGCACCCAAAAGTATGAAATGTGTGATAACTAGGATGAGTGTTGTAAAGACAAAAAAATGGTGAGTCAAAGTTCAAGACTTGAGATGGATGACGATTAATCAGATAGACAGCTGTGAACATGGCTTCAACCCAAAATCGAGGGAGAACAAAAGATTCAAATAGTAAAACACGAGTGACATCCAACAAATGTCGATTTTTATGTTTAGCAATACCATTCTGTTGAGGTGTATAAGGACAAGAGAGCTGTGAAATAATACCTTTGCGCCGTAAGAAAACTTAAAATTTATTTGACATATATTCTCTCCCAGAGTCAGATCATAAGATTTTAATACCAATAGAAAATTGATTCTTAACATATGCCAAAAAACTTTGAAACACAGAAAAGACCTCAGCTTTATAGTGAAGAAAATAAATCCAAGTAAACCAACTGTGGTCATCAATAAATGTCACGAAATATTTGTGATTTGTACGAGAGAGTACAGGAGAAACACCTCAAATATCACTATAAATAATATCAAAACACTTTTCTGCATGATGATTAGAAGAAGGAAATGGTAAGAATCTTACTCTTAGCAAGTTTGCACGTAGAGAGCAATCAAGAAATAAAGAGAAAGACTGATTTTTATTGCCCAAGAATCCATATTTCAATAAGTGAGACAGGACAAGCGAATTAGGATGACCCAAACGTTTATGTCAGACCTCACTTAGATTTGTTACAATGTTACAAACCAAAGAAAAAATACCATGACTAAGGAAATGTATAGAAAACAATCTTCCCACTTTAGACCCCTTCGCGATCACTTTCCTGGACCCCTGATCCAGCACAAGACAACCATCTCGAGAGAAATACACATTACAATTGTTATCTACCAATTGACCAACTGAAATTAAACTTGAGGAAAACCCAGATGAAACAAACACATTACGAAAAGATGAATCAATATCACCAACAGTAGCAATAGGAAGAGAACTACCATCCGCAATTTGAATATGTTGTGCACCACAATAGGGACGAACATTGTGCAAATAATCAGAAGTACCAGTCATATGATTCATAGCCGCAGAGTCAACAAACCAAGGTTAAAGAGTATGTTTAGTCTTACCTTGAATGCCCAACGCAGAGAATACTAAGATAATCATTTGTTGCACCATTTTTGGAGTCAAGGCAACTCGATAAGAGACTGTCGAAAGTATTGTCATGGGACCCTAATCTGCTAGCTCTGCAGGGGAAGAGGAATGAACCGCAACATGGAAGGCTATGGTTGGACGATTCTCTGGTCGTGTTGGACATTCTTTAATAATGTGATCACGTTATTTGTAATAGTTGCAGAATTTTCAACTGTAATTTTAAGCAATATGCCCAAAATCCTTGCATGAATAGCACTGAATCTGTTTCATATCTCTTCCTTTTCTCTTCCCTTGAGCAACGTAGGAAACTGTTACAGACTTTGAGGTGAGTTTGTCTTGTG
Source organism: Dillenia turbinata (assembly GCA_037126225.1). Classification (NCBI taxonomy): domain Eukaryota; kingdom Viridiplantae; phylum Streptophyta; class Magnoliopsida; order Dilleniales; family Dilleniaceae; genus Dillenia; species Dillenia turbinata. The sequence continues at coordinate 12,534,919 of JBAMMX010000020.1, forward strand.
CCATAGCTTCTTGAGTAATTAATCACTGCTCTTCCCGAAATAATTCTCCAACACACGTCCAAATAGGGAATTGGATCTCGGTTCAGCAAAGCAACCCTTGTAACCTCAAATTCTAGTCTAAGTTTCATGAGAAACTGATCTCGTCGACTAGTATCATAAACTTCTTTGAGGATAGACAGTGTCTCTTGTGGTACTTTATCATGTATAATGATTGAATGTTCTGTCCATAAATTAAGAAAATCAGAATAATATTCTTGAATTAAAAGATTACCCTAACTGTAATTTGCAATATCCACCTCCAACTGAAAATGCTTTGCATTATTGTTTTGATTATAAATACGTTTCAAATATTCCCACATTTCCTTGACTGTTGTAAAAGAGCGCAAATTGTTGACCATGTGTGGCTCAATAGATCCCAGAATCCAAGAAATAATCTGAACATCTTTTGTCTCCCACGTAACAAGGCCAATTTTGTCATTTGGTGCAGTGGAAGACCCATCAATATGTCCCCACGGTCCTTTGCCTTTGACATACATCCTGAATTGAAACTCCCAAACCGAATAGTTTTTTTCACTGAACCGAATAGAAAAGTTTTCTGTTACCATAATGATCTAAAAAAAAAATTCAAAAGTGTAAAAAAAATTATAACTCTCCAAAATAAAACCCACAATATGTGATCTTGAAATAATTTCAATATCAGAACTACTAAAATCAAAAGAGAAGACCAAATATTCGAGAGCCCTTAGGGCTGAAACAAGGACACTAAAGTCACTGGAACTTAACCAAAGATATTCGAAAGCCCTAGGGCTAAAACAATGACACGACTATTTAGATTTTGATAGAAGGCTCTAATACTATGTCAATTTGTCCGAATGAGTTTCTTCTCATTTGTTATTACATATATATAGAAAATTGTACATAAATAATTTATAAAAGTTTTTAAATTACAATCGTGATCTTCTCTTATTCATAATCTATATTTTCTAATTTTGGTAATCTAATTATGTACATGGTATGATTAAACAAATTGATAGAATCCTCTTGATTTCCGAATTGACTAGCAAATTAATGAAATCTCCTTGATTTCTGAATTGACTAGTAGATTGATGGAATTCCCTTGATTTTCGAATTGACTTGTAGATCGATGGAATCCCCTTGATTTCCGAATTGACTTGCTCATTTTGATGTTGATTCCTTGATTGGCTCTGTTGATTAAATCTATTACTAACAATCAGAGCCTTCTATCAAAATCTAAATAGTCGTATCATTGTTTTAACCCTAGGGACTCTCGGATATTTGGTCTTTTCCTTTGGTTTTAGTAGTTCTGATCTTAGAATTATTTCTAGATCACATATTGTGGGTTTTATTTCGGAGAGTTTCTATTTTTTTACACACTTTTGAGTTTTTTTTAGATCACTATGGCAACAGAAAACTTTTCTATTCGGTTTAGTGGAAAGAACTATTCGGCTTAAGAGTTTTAATTCAGAATGTATATCAACGGCAAAGGACTATGGGGACATATTGATGGGTCTTCTACTGCACCAAATGACAAAATTGACCTTGCTATGTGGGAGACAAAAGATGCTTAGATTTTTTCTTAGATTCTGGGATCTATTGAATCACATATGGTCAACAAATTGCGCTATTTTACAACAGACAATGAAATATGGGAATATTTGAAACGTATTTATAATCAAGACAATAATGCAAAGCGTTTTCAACTGGAGCTGGACATCACAAATTACAATCAAGTTAATCTTTCAATTCAAGAATACTATTCTGATTTTCTTAATTTATTGACAAAACATTCAGCCATTATACATGATAAAGTACTATGAGAGTCACTGTCTATCCTCAAAGAAGTTTATGATACTTGTCAACGAGATCAGTTTCTCATGAAACTTATATCAGAATTTGAGGTTACAAGGGCTGCTTTGCTGAACCGAGATCCAATTCCCTCTTTGGACGTGTGTTGGAGAATTACTTGGGGAAGAGCAGCGATTAATTACTCAAGAAGCTATGGCACAAGACAAACTCACCTTAGAGTCTATAACAGTTGCTTACGCTGCTCAAGGGAAGAGAAAACAGATTCAGTGCTATTCATGTAAAGATTTTGGGCATATTGCTCAAAATTGCAGCCGAAAATTCTGCAACTATTGCAAACAACGTGGTCACATTATTAAAGAATGTCCAACACGATCAAGAATCGTCCAACCAAAGTCTTCCATGCTACGGTTCATTCCTGTTCCCCTCATAGTAGTCAAAAGCGCGCTTAAGCGCGCTTTAAGCGCCAAGCGCAGCGAGGCGCCCCTTTAGGGCTTTTTTCAGAAAAAACCCAGCGCAAATGAAAAAGCGCACAAAAAGCGCAAAAAAGTGCACAAAGCACAAAGCGCTAAAAAGCGTCGCTTTTTTATTTTTTAGGTCAAAATGTTCTGCAGCAGCAAGCTTCTCTTTATGCTTCTCCTTCTCCTGCTGCTGCTGCTGCTTCTTCTTCTTCTTCTTCTTCTTCTTCTTCTTCTGCTTCTGCTTTTGCTGCTTCTGCTTCTCCTGCTCCTCCTCCTCCTCCTCCTCCTTCTCCTTCTCCTTCTCCTCCTTCTCCTTCTGCAGCAACAAGCTTCTCCTTATGCTTCTCCTTCTCCTGCTGCTAGTTCTTCTTCTTCTTCTGCTTCTGCTTCTGCTTCTTTTTTTTTTCTTTCTTGCTTGCTTTCTTTCTTTCTTCCTTTCTTCTCGATTCTGTAATTTTTTTCCTGCATCCTTTTTCAGTCCTCTTTTTCCCCCCTCCTGCATCCTCTTCAGGCCTCTTTTCTTTTCTTTTCAATTGCTGCACTGTAATTCTTTTTTTCCTTTGATCTGCAATTTCCCCCTGTTCTACCCATTTTTTTGTCTGTTTCATTTTTTTTGCTCTGCCTATATTTGAAAATGTTTGTTGGGTTTATTGAAAGTGTTTGCTACAATGACTAGTCAACTACTTTGTTCTCTTAATGTGTATGTTCTTCATGTGAGTGCAAGGGACAATGTAATATCACAAAATAAAGGAAAAGGAAAAGGAAAAGCTATTGCAAGTTCATCTAGTAGGGTTCACATAAAAGATGAAGAGTTAGATTTAGATAATGATGTTAAAGAGTAGGATTTGGAGGACTACAAATCAACTCATGATGAGGAGGATGATGAGATTGAATTGGAGGAAGACGAAGATCATGACTAACTAGGAGCTTCATAATCTTTTATTATTTTTTAATTTTATATCCTATCATTAAAAGTTTTAACTCTTATATATGTTAATATTCTAGTATTATAATATATTTTATGTGTTATTATTGTATATTCAAATATATATTTTAATTTTATATCTTAAATGCGCTTTATATGAAAAAGTTCACGCTCCACTTTGCGCTTAAGCCCCAAGAAGGTCTGTCGATTTTTTGCGCTTTTTGCTTTTAACTACTATGGTTCCCCTACAGAGCCAGCAGATCAGGGTCCCGTGATAGCACTTCCTACAGTTTCTATTCAAGTTGCATTGGCTCTAGAAATGGTGCAACAAATGATTATCTTAGCATTTTCTGCCTTGGACATTCAAGGTAAGACTAAACGCACTCTTCAACCTTGATTTGTTGACTCTGCGTCTTCGAATCATGACTGGTACTTCTGATTATTTACACAATATTCGTCCCTATTGTGGTGCACAACATATTCAAATTGCGGATGGTAGTTCTCTTCCTATTGCTGCTGTTGATGATATTGATTCATCTTTTCGTAATGTGTTTGTATCCCCTGGACTTTCATCAAGTTTAATTTCAGTAGATTAATGGGTAGATAACAATTATAACGTGCATTTCTCTCGTGATGGTTGTTTTGTGCAGAATCAGGGGTTCAAAAAAGTGATCGCGAAGGGGCCTAAAGTGGGAAGATTGTTTTCTATACATTTCCTTAGTCATGGTATTTTTTCTTTGGCTTGTAACACTGTAACAAATCTAAATGAGGTCTGGCATAAACGTTTGGACCATCCTAATTCGCTTGTCCTGTCTCACTTATTGAAACATGAATTCTTGGGCAATAAAAATTAGTCTTCCTCTTTATTTTTTGATTGCTCCACATGTAAACTTGCTAAGAGTAAGACTCTACCATTTTCTTCTAATCATCATGTAGAAAAGTGTTTTGATATTATTCATAGTGATATTTGGGGTGTTTCTCCTATACTCTCTCATGCAAATCACAAATATTTCGTGACATTTATTAATAACCACAGTCGGTTTACTTAGATTTATTTTCTTTACTCTAAAGCTGAGATCTTTTTCCGTATTTCAAAGTTTCTTGGCATATATTGAGAATCAATTTTCTACTAGTATTAAAATCTTACGATCTGACTCTGGAGGAGAATATATGTCAAATGAATTCCAAGTTTTCTTACAGCGCAAAGGTATTATTTCACTGCGCTCTTGTCCTTATACACCTCAACAGAATGGTATCGCTGAACATAAAAATCGATATTTGTTAGATGTCACTCGTGCTTTACTACTTGAATCTTCTGTTCCCCCTTGATTTTGGGTTAAGGCCATGTCCACAGTTGTCTATCTATTAATTGTCTTCCATCTCAAGTCTTGAACTTTGACTCACCATTTTTTCGTCTCTACAACACTCATCCTAGTTATCACACACTTCATCCTTTTGGGTGCGTCTGTTTTGTCCACTTATCATCTACTGAACATCACAAACTTGGTGCCCAAACTATTAAGTGTGCATTTCTGGGTTACAGTACCACTCAAAAGGGATTTGTATGTTATGATGCTATTGCTAATCAACTTCGTACCACTCGAAATGTGATTTTCTTTGAGAATCATTATTTTTTTCAGTCTAATGTGGTCTCTTCTACTGCTCCTATACTTCCTCACTTTGATAATGTTTCATGTCCTATTGAGTGTTTCAAACCATGTGTTGTGTATACGAGACGTAAAACCACTTTAACTCCTTCTGATACTAACCCGCCACCTGAGCCTGTATCTCCGACACCTTGAAGATCTACACGTGTCTCGCATCTACTAGATAGGTATGGGTTCCCACATACATCTCTTAATGTAACTTTATCGAACATTCATGTTCCTACTTGTTATTCTTAGGCAGCTCTACATGCGTGTTAGAAACAAGCAATGCAAGATGAGCTCCATGCACTTCAAGAAAATCATACATGGGATATTGTTCCATGCTCTCCTAGTATTAAACCTATTGGCTGTAAATAGGTATATTCTGTGAAATTGAATTCTGATGGTTCTCTTGACCGTTATAAGACTCGGTTGGTTGCTCTTGGCAATAGACAGGAATATGAGGTGGATTACGATGAAACATTTGCTCCAGTAGCCAAAATGACTACTATCCGAACTGTTATTGCTATTGCTACTTCTAAGGGATGGTCACTTCATCAAATGGATGTTAAAAACGCGTTTTTGCATGGTGATCTTAAGGAAGAAATTTTTATGACTCCTCTTCCAGACTTATTCTCTTCCTCTTCTGGTGTGTGCAAACTTAGACGTTCTCTTTATGGCTTGAAACAAGCACCTCAAGTGCGGTTTGAGAAATTTCGTTCTACTTTACTCAGCTTTTCTTTTACCCAGAGCCTGTATGATTCTTTTTTGTTCCTTCACAAAGCAGCGGATAGTATTGTTCTTCTTCTTGTCTATGTTGATATTGTTATCACTGACACAGATATTGTTTTGATTCAATAGTTTAAAAAGCAGCTCCAAACTTCATTTCATATGAAGGGTCTTGGTTCTCTCCACTAATTTTTGGGTCTTGAGGTCCGTTTGGATCAGAAGGGTACTTTTTTGCATCAACACAAATATATAGAGGACTTGATCTCTTTAGCTGGACTTCAATTTGCTTCTCCTATTGACACCCCTCTTGAGGTTAATGTGAAATTTAGTCGTAATGAGGGTGACCTTCCTAATCCTATGATGTATCGTCAGTTGGTCGAAAATCTTAATTATTTAACAATTACACGTCCTGACATTTCTTTCGCAGTTCAACAAGTCAGTCAGTTTATGCATACCCCTCGATACCTTCATTTAGCCGTTGTTTGTCGTATCATTCGCTACCTGAAGGATACTTCAGGTCGTGGTTTATTCTTTCCTATTAGATCCTCCATTCGATTAATTGGTTACAATGATACTGATTAGGCAGGCTGCCCTGACACTCGACGCTCTGTTACTGATTGGTGTATGTTTCTTAGCTCTGCGCTCATTTCTTAGAAAAGTAAGAAACAAGTTCGGGTATCCAAATCTTCCATTGAATCGGAATATTGTGCTATGTCTACTGCTTGTTCAGAAATTATTTGGTTTCGCGGTTTATTGACTGAAATTGGATTTCCTCATTCCGATCCCACACCTCTTTATGCAGATAATACTAGTGTTACTCAGATTGCTGTTAATCCTGTTTTTCATGAACGCACCAAGCACATTCAAGTGGATTGTCATTCTAGCTTTTGAAAATCAGGTTATCTCCCTACCGCATATTACCTCAGATCTTCAACTGGTTGATATCCTTACCAAGGCACTACCTCGGCCTCGTCACCACTTTTTCATAAATAAATTGATGTTTCTTGATCAGCCGCATCAATTTGAAGGGGGATGTTAAAAAGAGATTTAATCAACAGAGCTAATCAAAAAATCAAATCAAAATGAGCAAGTCAATTCAGAAATCAAGGGAATTCCATCAATCTACAAGTCAATTCGAAAATCAAGGGGATTCCATCAATTTATAATTCAATTCGCAAATAAAGGAATTCCATCAATTTGCTAGTCAATTCGGAAATCAAGGGGATTCCATCAATTTGTTTAATCATACCGTGTATATAATTAGATTATCAAAAGTAGAATATATAGATTAGGAATAAGAAAAGATCACGATTGTAATTTAAAAACTTTCCTGAATTATTTCTGTACAATTTTTTATATATATGGAATAACAAATGAGAATAAACTCATTCAGACAAATTGACAGTAACGACAATCTCATCCTCAAGCCCACCTTTCGACATGTCTAAGGACATGCAATCACCCTCCAGAATCTCTATACAGGCTCCCGCATGTTCCAGAGCACACGTTCTTCTCACAATAAGTCTTCAATCATGCATCATATCTCAGCCATCTCTGGGTGCAGATTCCAAGTTCTTTGACCACCACTACCACTTCCAAAGATCAAGAGACATAGTGGATCTGTTGCTCTAATACCAATTTGATACAGAAAACGAAGTAAGAAGCCATCTTCCTCTACCACATTCAGCCATCATGAGACTTGGTGGATTTTTGCTCTAATACCAATTAGAGAGATAGTGGATCTGTTGCTCTTAAACCAATTTGATATAGAAAACGAAGTAAGAATCCATCTTCCTCTACCACATTCAGCCATCATGGCACATGGTGAATCTTTTGCTCTAATAACAATTTAACACAAAGAATGAAGTAGGAAGCAGAATGTACAACATCCAATAACCAAAACCTGATTTAGATCAAAGTAAGAACCAACTTGTATGGACAGCTGTGTGGACTATTTATATTAGGGTTATCACTGTAACCTTTTAATCCAAATCCTAGTTTATAAGAAATTCTCATCCAATCTCAGCAATTTAATGTCATCAAAAGACAAGTGCTAGTAATGTAAGTTATTTAAAGAGGTATAAAACAAATAGCTAGTGACAGTCAAATAAGAATAAAAATAAAACTAAACTAAACTAAAAAAGAATTAAACAAAATTTTGGATGCTCCTATGTATCCACTTAAATGGCAAGTAACCACACAAGGAAAAGAATAAGAATTTGGCAAGGAAGGGCAATGTTATTGACCTCGGGAAGCAAGTTGCATTATGTCAAGTGGGTAAAAGGAGAGTGAGGTAAATCAAAGAATGCTTATGTAAAATATAGCATGGTTGATTTAGAAGATCAAATGGACCAATATGTGCTAGCCCAAAAGAAAAGCCATAGAGAACAAAATCGAAATCAATAAACCAAAATCTACTCAAATCAACAATAATGACACCAAGTTCACAAGGAAATTTTGAGCAATGACAGTAACTTCCCAAACTTTTATTATATTTATAAACTGGAATTCAAAATTGCATTTAATTTTTTTTCCCAAATTACAGGACTTTGTCTAGGTGTAACTTGTGTTTAAACTGGCAAAGGAATCTTAAATATTCACTACATGGTCTGGTAATTCGAGGTAGAGTAGAGCAATTTGTTTGATTCACAAGTCATTAACAACTATGATTCAAACCCACATGAATATGGACAATGTCTCTCTATACCCACAAAAATGTTTGATTAACAAGTTGTCTAATCTCAAAATATTAACAGAACAAATTCGAGCGCAATCAAATATCTGAATAAAACAGATTTAGGCACACATATTGGAACAAACAACTGAGATGAAATAGCTCATATCGTGGAAATTACTTATCGTTTTGAATGGCAGCAAGGAGAGAGTTATGGAAGGGCGGGAGAAGCTTGGACAGGATCGCGGAAAAAGAAAACCCTAAAAAGAAGATGGAAGCAGCCAAGATGAAGATCCATCCCATAAGCACATTGTCTTTAGACGAAATTTCCAATTTATTCATTTTTCTTCGTTGCAGCTCGTTTGATTTGACTGATCAGGCTAAGGATAATGCACGTAAACAACAAAAGGAGAAGAGGAGGATATCATTATATATATACCGATTACCAAATTATGAAAACAAAGAGACCAATTACACTATTATATACATATTGAGTTTATAGGTCTAGAGCAGGGGATAACGGGAAATAAAGTTTTCGGATAGGAATTAGGCTTACCAAGCTCAAAAGGAGTTGAATTTGACAGCGGAGCTGAGGAACTCCGATCAAGAATTCGTGTTAATCTTGCAGCCACTTGATTTCGACACGGATTTGACTCAAAACAGGGAGGAACCACGATTCAGAGGTAAAAGCCCACGATTTCAGGATCAATTGGAGTTGATTGGCGATGATGGAGCTTCGACGATCGTGGAAAGCTCAGGTGATGATGTCTTCGCTGCCACCGCCAGAGAAATTGAAGAAATTGAGTTTATGTGTCTTGATGATGAAAATTGATTAAAGACGAGCGGAAAGGTGCTTTTCAGACGTCAGAAGGCTGCAGACGGCGGTGACAACCCCCGTTCATGGCGGAGGAGAAGAAATCTTGACAAAACTCAAAAATTGCAACGTGTTAGTGTTCGAAGAGGACTTCTGATGCTTCTAAAACAATTAGGGGCTCGAATGAATGAGTTCTGCGCATCAATTTGAGGACCCAAAAGCTTACCGCCGGCAACTATGGTGGACATTCTACGGTGAAGGGTTTCCCGGAGTCAGAAGTTGAAATTGAAGATGAAAACGTGGGTTTAAGTTTGCTGGAGTGTTGTTTGTGTGATTGATTGCAGGAAAAACCAAAGAAAATTGAGGAATCAAGGGAGATTGCTTGTGGGTTCGTGACGGGAGATGAAGTAGAAGTTAGAGACGTTGATGGGGAGGGGGCTGAGAGCCTGAGAGCCGGGGAGGTGTCGGGTTCGAAAGGGGAAGAACAGAAGAGACATGGTGTTTTATGGGGAGGGAGAGAGGGAGTCCATTTGTTTCTTTTATTATTATTTTCGGTAATTAAGATGGGTATGTGATTAAAAATTTTAAAAATTTAATAAAAATACTCCCAACATAGATATTTAATAATTAATATGAAATAAAGTTAGATTTCATATCATTGTCAATGCCTAGAATTTATTTAGAAAAATTGAGAGTAAACTCAATTAAGATAGAATAATCTTTTAATGTAAAAGATTATTGATATATTGCAAAATTCTAAATTGATTATTTTTTAATTAGAAAATAAAATAAGTAAAATTAAATTAAATTGAGATAAACAGAGATAATATTTCAAGAATCACATGTTACTCCTATAATTTTTCTTTTCCCCTCCTGTGTTTGAATTATTGAAAAAGTATACTCTTACAATATTCATAACATTGGTTTTGAATTTTCCATGATAATAAATTTCTAAAAGTATATTGAAATTTTTCTTTAAAAATACATTGATTTTAATTTTTTTTTGTTGAATTTTTCTCTTTCAAAACTAAACATTTTTACTTTTTTCTTTCTAAGAAAATAATTTAGCTCATAATTTTAATTTTAAAATTTTCTCTCTTTAAAAAACTAAATATATTCTATTCAAAACTAAACATATTAATTTTTCTTTAAAAATTAATTTAATTCATATTTTATCCCTTCCCGAATCAAATATAATATTTCTTACTCAATTGGGATAACAAAAAGTAAGCGGTAGTCAAGAATTTTCATGAGGGTAGAAAAACACAAAGATATCACTTTAATGACCTAATTGTGTGATTGATAGTGAAGCATGGGATTCATTTTTATAGGTTGGGTTCAGTAGACTGCACCTTAATCTCACACCATGGCAGCTCTTCTTTCTTTCTCCTCTCTTACTCCTGACTTCTTCATTCAAGGTACACCCATCTCTATGTCCCTCTCTCAATTGTTTTTGATCAACACCATAATGCAAGAAATTTAAAAAGCAGACCAATCCTAATTTTTCCACCAGCAAAACTAAATATCATAAACTAAGCCTCTTCACTGACTATTGTTGTTTGTTCGACAGTTGTTCAATTTCAACATGAAAATTTAGGCCCAAAACCTAGGTCAAAGAAGAAGGGGAAGAGAAAAAAAGGAATAGAAGCAGCAAAACAAGGAGGGAGTCCTGGCTTTGAAATGTGTGGTCAAAAATCGAGTTCAGGTCCCCAAGTTCGAAAGTTTGGATGTCTTTAAAAGCCTCTTCGTTGTTGTATTCCCAAATTGCGAAGAATTGCTAGAAGTATATAAAACTATATGCACAAAGTTTTGGAAACTTTGTTTCCTAAACTTTGATATTGGGTATTTTTTTTTTGTGGGGTTTGATTCTAGAGTCTTAATTTGATTGAAAATATTGTTTTTCTTATACATTGTGTGTGTGTGGGTATTGGCTTGTTCAATCTAGTAGGATAGTAATAAAAAGTAGAGGCCTATGTACAAGGAATGTGAGGAAAGTAAGAGGAATTAAATTATTGGTTTATATTGGTGGATTAAACCATGTCATGTGGTTTTTTATGAGATTTTTGTTGTTTGTTTGATAGTATTGAACACGTTGGTGGATCAGGAAGTACATTGCTTCAATTTTTTTTTTTAGATATATACTGGGACTCAAACACGAGTCTATTACATGGGAGAGAGGGAAGATGCTGTTGCTTCATTGTTATAATTATTTTTTGATTGGACCCTTTTTGCAACTTGGGATTGGGAGTAACCTCATTGACATGAAAATGAGTTTTCTTAGAGCAACTATTGAAAATGTTCATGAAGTGTGTGTACATATGACGACTGATCTCTGTCATTTTTATGTTGTCTAAATCTCTTTATTGTAAATTTTGTGATATAATGGTTTTGACAATTTGATAACTTTCTTTATAACTCTATTATATGGAAAATAATTTTGATGTAATTATTGTTGTGTGGATAAAATGTTTTACTGAATGGAGATTAATTTGATTATACACCACTTAAAAATATATATTTTTTTAACTCTCTTATATTTTAATAGTCTATAGTTTGTAAACTTAAAACACTTAGTCTCTTACAAGTTATTCTTTAAACATGTTTATATATCTAATATATTTTCTTATTTTCCCCCTTAACGAGGAATGTATGCAAGCTTACCCAAGTACATCCATGTAAACTTAAAATAAAACATGGAAGTTGGATTCAAAGAAGGGGAGGAGGTATCATTGGAATCATTAAAGGAGAAAGAATTTATCAATCCAACAAGAGGAGAAAGAACACTCCTTTTAAAAATGAACTTAATGTGACCAACTTATTTTATTTTTTTTGTATGAGGAAATGTAACGAAGCGGGATCGAACCGGGAAAAGAAAGATAGAAGTTGTAAGACTCTACCGTTTAAACTATTTTTAAAAGACATTAACTTATTTTATTAAAGCCTATATGCAAGTAGATTTTTTTCTTTTGACTTGTATTGTTATCAACAAGTTCTTTTTTTTTTTTTTTTTTAATCACCCAAACATGCACAATAGTGTTACAAATTGAGTTTATAGAAAGAAGACATAAATACGTACTTTTAATTTATATTAATGTTCTCTTAAATTTGAGTGACTCCACCTTGTAGATATTATAATATCGTAGCTAGTCAAGCCGTTTATTAGTAAGCGATTTCACTGATTTTGAGTCCACATAAATTAATTAAACAATTCAAATAATTAAAAATGAAAATATTAAAAACCTCAATATTTCACTACAAGTTGAAAGGTAAATCAAAAGGTTACAAAAATAAAATACCTCATAATTTCATCAATTGTACTTTGACATAAATAAATCAATTACTTAATTTAATATTAGTTTTGTTTGAGTTGAAGGGTAGATTTATGGTGTAAAGTCATCATTTTTCTTTCGTCCAAAGGATATGTATCTCTGAGGATTGAATGCGGGTGCATTGTCTTACAATTTCTTTACTCCAAAGGATATGTATCCCTTCGCCGAAGACCAATTTTTCCTTCTTCGAAGGTGTACTTCTTTGTCAGATGTTGTTCATCATTGGCATTCGGTCTCTGTTGGTTTGGAGGACATGTTACGCTTTTCAGATTGCCATCCATCACATTCGACCTCTCCAACAAAAGAAATACCTATTTTCTATCCCACCCAGTGATCCGGTGGTCAACTCTAGAACAAACCAATTCCACGAGCCAAACCATGCCTTAATGCCAACCCCTTTCGATGTTCAAAGTATCTCCTTAACAATCGTCAATGCTAGGCACTCGCACAAGCTGTAAAAGTTAAGTAGTTGTGCTAACAAACCTTCTCTGGAGGGTCCTCCCCCTTCCTCTGATGCAGTCTCAACCATTACTTTAAGCCCTCGGTGACAACAAAAGCCTCCCCACATTGTGTTCAATCACCATCATGTGAAGTGCATATTGAGAGAGACTTGATAGTGCTCCTATCAATGGACATGCCTCCTTTAGGATTCATAGGCTTCATGAAGTCTCATCAAAGGCCACAGGTTCCATCTCTAACCATAAGGCCAGATTATGCAGCGAAGTTTAAAGCAAGGGAGGAAGCAAGAATCAACTAGAATTTTTACTAGGAAGAAACAAAATCCCTAATATAATGGTGATAAAGATTCTAGCACAAAATCAACAATCTCACTAAAGAAGGGAGGTCGAGTTTGACCAAGAATGATAGGCCAACTATGCTTATCTTAAAAGAGACGAAGCTGGTAGGTCAAAGGGTGGATCCTGCGTTTGGCTGCCTTGGCTTTGATTTATACCACAAGGTGGACACTATCAAATTTGTCGGTGGCTTGGCAATGCCTTGGTATATTGAGGAGCTAGAAGTAAAGATGAATAATGATTATTTCCAAAAGATCAATTATGAAGTAAGGTCTCTTACATTGCAATTCAATAATTCTCAAGTTAACCATATCTTCTTTTTTTTTTTTTTTATGTACAAAAATATGTAAACAAATAGAATCAAATTAGGAAAAGAATATTGAAAATGGAGAGAATCTATCGTTTAAATTGTCTTTAAAGGATGTTAAGAATATCTTTTGAGAGTCAAATACTTACACAAAATCTAGAGTCTCTAGCTTCGTTGATATTTTGTATTGTAGCTCCGGACCGTGGATAGCTCTTTTGTACCTTTATGATTTACCGGATGTTTACTCCTCTAAATGTATTTCTACTAATAACTCTCGTCATATACCTATTGTTCCTTTATTTCAATATTAATGATGTTTTTCTTTCCTATCAAAGAGAGAGAATTGAGAGAAATGATGACAAGAATTTGAAAGAGGAGTGAAATTCATAATAAAAATTAGTGTGATTTGAAATTCATGTGATTTAAAGTATTTAGAATAAAATTTAAGCATGAGAGTCTCGTTTACATAGGACATAACAATATTTATTAAAAGAGATTGTTTTATAAGACCCCAATTGTTATCAATCTATGTAAGTATTTAGAACTTAATAGAACAATTTTTTTACTCAAAACCAGACAATAATAGGTAAAAGGTTGCGAATCATGTACGAAATTAACTCTCTTAAAAAAAATAAAATTTTAAAATAATATCATCTTAAAATAATTTTTAAATCTAACACTCACATATCAGGTTTTAAAAACTTAATATGAATAGTATCATGTTGAATCTTGATATTATTCATATTTTTCATATTATCCCTATTTTTTTGAAATTGAAGACTTAATATAAATACGTTGTTTATGTTGAATTTTCAAGACTTAAACGTATGAGTGACGGCTCTGGAAATTGTTTTGATGGGGTATTGTTTAAATTTTTTTTTTGTCAATTCCGTACATTACTCAAAAGATGCTACACTTGCAATTATCCTGGTTATTTTGATTTATTGTTGGATAATGATCGCAAGTTTTATTTATTTAGGGGCACCAATGAGTTCCCCGATGACGTCTTTCCTTCACCTCTATAAATAACCCCCCGCTCTCACCTCGTCAAACATGGCGAAACCTCGCAAGCTCAAGCCCGAAGACCAGAAATCTGAACCCTCCTCCGCTATTCTACGTCACCAGAAGCTCTGTCTCTACATCGACTTCGACTCTCGTCGCATTTTCGGGTTCCAATCTCTCTCTCTCCTCTATCTTGTTTCCTTCTCTGTGTCTCTCTATATCTCTCCACTTACCGATTAGCACAACTTCTTTGCTTCTCACAGCTTCACAGAGCTAGAAATTGCTGTTCCAGACACAGGAATCGTAGCTTTGCATGCGAGCAATTTGGCGATCGAGCGAGTGACTGTTGACGGCGAGCCTGTTGAGTTCGATCACTTTTCGCATTTTCCAGAAGTGGAGAGTGAGAAGCGATGGAGCTCAATTGATAATGTCAGTTCGGCTGCTGATGCTGCGAGCGCCACATATGTTTCCGCGTTGGAGAGGGAATCAAACCCTAATTTGATAATTAAATGTGAGAAGAGTTTGAAATTGGTGAACGAGCAAGCCGAGAAGCCGAACTCCGAAAACGGAGGGATTCAGTCTTCAAGTGATATCAAACAGGTTACAGTTTGCTGTTCTTCATGGTATCTTGTTTTTATTTGGATTTTAACACCAAAAAACCTCAGTTCTCTACTATGGCATGCAAGATGAATTTTTTACAAGAATAGGCGGAGGAACTGAGAAAACCCTAACCTAATGACTGACATGAACTTAAATAGAGCTGGATGGAAAGAATGGGAATGTCCCCCAAGTAATTTAGGATCTAGGGTTATTTACATTGAATTGAGTATTATAATTCGAAAGGGTCAATCCAAATGATAAATCTAATGTTGGGTCATTCCCATTGGCGCACTAATCTTAAAAGATTTTGATATATTGATCATTTCGCTTTTTCAATTTTAATAGCCTCACCTTTTCAATTTTCTGGGGTTAATTTTAATAGCATCACTTTTCAATTTTCTGGGGTTTCTGTTGAAGTGGTTAATGACGCTTGTTCTTTTAATTGTATACGCTTGATCTCTACTGTATTGTAGAGTTTGATGCATCCTTTACAAGCTTATATGGTGTCTTTGTGATTTCATTTTGTGTGTTACATCTAACCAGGAAGTCAAAGGCCAAAAATACCAAATGTGGTTTGATTTATAGGTTATTGAAGTGTTGATGCTATTGATGAACATATGACACATCAGATTTAGAATTTTTTGGTCGGCATATATAACCTTATTCTCTCATTTTCAGTTTTTTAAATTCATATTCTGTTGAGCACGGTTGTTTAATTGTATGCTGTCTAAATTTGGTATTGAATTTAAAAGTTAACTATATTTTGCGTGAAGTGACTAATATTTAATAGCAGATTTAGATATTTTCTTGAAATAAATATGTAGGTTAATTTGAATATGAATTTAAGTAATAAAACGTAAGTATAAAGCTTTAAAAGGAAGATGAAAAAACTATGTTGCTCTCCCTCTCTCTCATAGTGTGGTGAATCTAAATAAATGTTGCAACTCGTATCAGAGTTTAGCTAGTTCTAGAGTCTCATCTAAACAAGGGGGAAGCTTTAAATATCCAGCCCAAATCCCAACAGTTTGAATTTTAGGAGGGGAATCAATAGATTCTCTAATATTTCTCTCTGCAACTAACCCTTCCACAGTCCTTCAGGCTTGTTTACCTGAGTTCATGCTTGAGATTGTTTTAAGGATATTTTCTTTTCTCACATTTGATCTCAATATGATTGTTACAATTGTCATAAATGTACAAAGAAAGTGAATTGAACTGAGAAAAACTTTTAGAGGTTATCTTTTACTACGCTTCATATGAGAGAGAAATAGCTAATTAAAACCATCGGAAGTTGTTGCTCAACTACAAATATTGATTACAACATGACTGACAGATTCTGCTGCTCAAGACCTATGTGTGCAATTCTCATGACTTCTATAGTATATTGGGAATTTGATCCAATGAGCATCAAGCTCGATCAATAGCCCTTTATCAGCCCTTCCTTTAAGAAAGCCAGAGTGATCCAGTTTCTCCATATTAAACCAACAAACAA